>RQTK01000524.1:151643-179865 GCA_003991915.1 Elysia chlorotica
AGAGGGAGAGAGAGAGAGAGAGAGAGAGAGGGTGAGGAAGAGGTTGAGAGAGAGGAAGGGAGAGAGAGAGAGAATAGCAGGGTAAATCAGAGAAAGAGAGAAGAGGGTAGAGAAAGGGGGCCAAAGAGAGGAAAGGAAAAAAACAGAAAGAGAGATAGAGAGAGTAGGAGGCAAACGATTAAATCGACTCTTTGGGCGAATCCTTGATCATTTATCTATCCAAAAATAAAGTTTTAGATACTCATCTCTACAAACAAAATAGCAGTTGTTCATTGATTTCTACTAGGTAAAATCATGTGGGTTTGACCACTTCATCGAGTTATATATCACTATCACTATAATGGTCCATGTTTGAGCTCTTCATCTAATTCTGTGCTTTTGCCAGCAATTCATAGAATACAATTTGTAAATTTTGTTTTCTCCAGATTACTACCATTCAATTTTCCCTTTTGATTTAGCCTTTGTAAATCTTTGTTAGCCGTTACTCAAAAACGAATAATTTGGATACATAAATGCCTATAACCTTTTTGTTTTTTTGGGATTGAGCTCACATTTGATTTGTACAAAGCTCATTACTAAAGAAAACTTTGTATTGAAGGATATTTTTCTAAGATGGCTTTTTCATGAAATACCGAAGGATCATTTAATCCTTTTTCCGATAATTCTACATTTGCTATTTTTTTCATGTATGTACTACACCACAAAATCCGTTATTTTTATCAGTATACTAATCCTTCTATACAAATTAGAAGAGTTAAATCAAGTGCATGCAAACCACGTTTCAGGTAATTTGGTTTGTAAATATAAAAAAAAAAACCTGAAGGAAAAAAATGAAACATTGTTAAAAAAATCCAAGATTTTTGAGACATACGATCAGAGCAGAAAAAAAGGTGATATCACGTCCCAGGACGAAATAACCAAAATGAAGAAATGCTTTTGTGATAAAATGTTCAGAACTGAAAATAAGATAATAATGTTCTTGTGATAGAGTAAGGAGAACTGAAAGAAACAAAATGATTTGCAAAAAATGAAATGAGGAATAAAACTTAAGAATAAAGCTATAATGTTTTTGAGAAAAAAAAAATGTGGACTCAAAGTAAGATATCACACTATTAAGATAAAGTTATTTGAACTAAAAATTTAAGACCATGCAACTAAACACACCACTTTCTTGAAACTTAAAGCTGAAAATACCAGTTTATACAGCCTAAACTGTCTTGAACCAAAAAAGTATAAATTCTATTAAAAAAGGAAAAAAAAAAATCATTTATTTTTAATATACAAGGATGTTCACATCAGGTTAGTGGTAAAGTTTAGAATAATTACTATGACACAGCTGTTGTGTTGTTTTTTAAAATATATTTTTTTAATGTTCATGGATCAGGTTTATTTTCTAGTGGTTGTTGGTATAACGTCTAAGATCAGCAGTATATAGGCTATATCGTGGACGGGTCCCAAGACCGACGTATGACAATTTTATGTACTGCCACACACGAGACAGGGCGGGGATACCATGACTCCTGTTTCAGCCAGTCACATTAAACTGACACCAACCCAACCAGTAGGTAGTGCAATCGCCAGGGCTCGAACCCTGCCCTTTGCGTCAGAAGCTGACGTTCTACCCAGGACTACTGCACCACCTGTATATTTCACACATCCTATTTATAGTTTGCCCAAGGTAATATATTTCAATGGAACAATGTGATTTTCGTGAAGAAGTGGGCCTATTGATAAGCACCAAAAGTTTCACAATCAAAAGCCGCCCAAAAATATATTCATTTATATGTAACAAAAAGAATAGGAACCAACATGAATTCATAAAAAGAAAAAAAAAAAAAAACAACAACCAAGAAAACAAACCCCAACAAAAACAAAGCGGTGATTGGCCAGTGGTTATCAGAATGCAATGCCTTACCTAAAAGAGCTGAATGGAACAAATAAAACAATTTTGAAAATCATTTTTTTTTTTTTACATTTATCAATGCTTTGAATGTTTGGGTGTCTTAGCCTAATAACCCCATGTGCAAAGAAACTGTAGAGTGAATATTCTGACTGATAAATAAAGCTAATTCAAAACAAAACAAAAAAGAAAAAAAAAGAAAAAGTAAATGTCAGACGGATATGCCGGCACGATTAAAGTACCAATAACTGAGAATCAATGCAATAAATCCAACCATACTCTCTGAATAAGATCCCTCTAGGAAACCTTAAGGAAAGCTTTTTTAGCTCCATGTATTTTGTTTTGTTTAATCCACCATACAATTTCGTGCATGTTTCTCTCTACATTGCTAAATTACAAAGCAAAACAAAATCAAAAACAGTTAAGCACTGTATTGCGCTGTACAGGTTCCCTCCAAGTGGACTAAATATTCATAGGATTGAGTTTGAGTTTGTTGCCTACAGCCCAACGTCAGCACTATATAGGCTATATTTTGAACGAGTCCCAAGACTAATGCCTGACATTTTTACTTGCTGACAAACATAGTGTTATTATGACCAATTTGACCTTAAATTTACGATGGCTACTCTCGATCTTTGGGCACAACACACTGAGCTATCGGGTTGGTTTAATGTCCAACGTCAGCACTATATAGGCTATATTGTGGACGGACCCCAAGACTGACGTCTGACAGTTTTATGTGCTGCCACACACCAGACCGGGCGGGGATACCATGGCTCCTGTCTCAGCCGATCACATTATACTGACACCAACCTAAACAGTAGGGGACAAAATTGGAATTTTTTTTCAAACCAATCATGGGTTTTGAACAAGTGACCTCCCGATTGGAAAACCTAGGCTCTACCTCTTAAACCAGTTCGCCCCATTCAAGGATAGTTTTATTGTACTTCTAATAACCTTAAAAAAAAAAAAAGAAAAAAATTAAAAAGCAATGCCAGATAGAATCTGTGGTGTTGCAATCTTAAAGAAGGCAGGAGATCAAAGAATGAAAGATTGAAGAAACATCATTTCCCTGCACAGATGCCAAACAGTAATAATAGTGACGAGATCGTGTAGAACAAAAACAAAGCGCTAAACAAGAGAAGAGAGGAGTAACTCTTACTGAGAAACGGATTGGCAAACTCTCCCACGGTCACGTACAGACATTCTTCAGACTTGGACTCGGCCGTTCCCCTGGGGAGGAAATAGAACCAAAAATTCAGTCAGTGAAGTCAATGACGAGTTAATAATAAATAATAATAAATTACATTTATTTAGCGCTTTCCATTTTCAGAATATTTTTAAAAATCTCAAAGCGTTGGGTCAAGTTTACTCCTAAACATCGTGGGTTGGAGTTGTATAGGCTATAGGCTATACTGTAGACAGGCCCCAAGACCAACGTCTGAAAATCTTACTTGCTGAAATACAGAGATAGATAGTGTGGGGATAGCAGGACTCCTATCTCAGCAGGTCACATTATACTGTCACCAACTCAAACAGTAGGGGAAAAAATCGGACAAATAAAATGTTCACTCTTTGCGGATTTGGAACCAGAGACCTCTTTGCTGTGTAAGGATTGCTGTATTAAACTTAGCAATTGAACATTTAAAGATGTTTGCACATTAATAATTGCTTTCCCCATTTATTTCCAAACAAGACACTGTTTTTTTTTTTTAATCAGGATATCTACAAAAAAAAAAAGCACATATGTTCATTTGAAAGGCAGCAAGTAAACCAAATACTTTGAAGAAAATATTTCTATTCTACAGTCGCCCAAGCTCGATTATTATTGTTCCCCCAAAGTAAATTTTTTGCCCTTAGTAAGTTTTGAAGACTTCCATTTTAACAACAACGGAAACTTCAAAAACAAAGTCTGATGATTAATTTTCTTCTCTCTGGCTCTATTAAAATAGGACTCTTAATTCAAAGTCTTTAAATTGATTCCCTTAATGTGAAGCTGGCATCAATGGGCTCTACAATAGTACAATCTGCCAAGCAGCATTCAATGTGTATTGGTGCCCAAGACATGCCATCAGAAGAAATTGGGTTGGAAGACGGTTGTTATAGAAGGAAAACAATAGGAAACTTCTAAAAATGTAATTTTTCAAATGAAGTAAGCAGCTTAAAACACCTCTGTGGTTCAGGTGTGCCCTCTCCTTGAGTTTGAATACTTTTCATTCAAAGTTTTGATCCATTCCCAAGTAATTCGAACTGTGAGGTTTCCAGCAAGCTTAAAAAAATCCTTACCACTTGACAGCGTGGACTTTTTTCTGGATCGCTTTTGTGTGGATAAAGTTGTCATAGGTGACATGGAGCTGAAAGTGGAACGAAGAAAAAAAAAAGGAGTTCATCGAGCCATATGTATTATGTAAATTTTAAATTGTTCACACAACATCAGGTTTTCAATGCTTTCAGTAACTTGAGCTGAGATATAGTGATACATGATTTCTATGTATAAAACTCTGTGCCAGCACAAGTATTCTTCTTTCACTTTTCTTTACTTATCAATGTATAAAATTTTGCTTCTGTTGCATGAAAAGAGTTTATTTCTAATTCCCCCTTGAGGAATGAATGAAGATTTCTGTATTGTGTAAATCCTCAGTTGCCAGTTCTACTTGAAGTCTTACAAAAAGGACAAACAGTTTGGTAGAAACAATTTCATTCAATCCAATAATAAATTTTATCGAAGTCACAAAAATGATAGAGTTCATGAGTTGGACAGAAAGAGAAACATTTTCAATCCAATATTTTTTTTAATACATTTTAGTTTTAACCGCTGCAATGTTTCAACTGATTAAAACTTCTTGCAGTTTCATAAGTCTTTTGTTTTCATTTCTAGTATATCCGGCAACCCAAAAGTACATTCCCATGAAATTGGTATTTCCAGCTAGCTACACAATTTTAGAATCCACTCCATATGTAGATCCTAAGTAATCACACCATGGATACGAACAGCATGGATACGATAATGCATGATTGTTTTTCTTTCCTAAACTTCTTCAGAGAAACCACACTACCGTGGAAAGAAGAAAAAAAATCACATTACTATTTCATTAAATCAAACTGTTCCTCATTTGGTTTATTAGGAAGTATTTGGCTGGCGCACGAGAGAGAGAGAGAGAGAGAGAGAGAGAGAGAGAGAGAGAGAGAGAGAGAGAGAGAGAGAGAGAGAGTGAGAGAGAGAAGTCCCCTCCCCATTTTAAGGCACTTATGCTCTAGAGGAAGATTTCATAACCTATCTGGACCCATGTACAGTCAGGGGTACCCAGGAATAAGTCAGTGAAATTACTCTGATATAGACCCAAACAGTATGAAACACAACCATCGGCCTCTGTGATTGGGTATTGAAACTATGGATATTTGATTACCAGTTGTTCTTCTACCTTTATTTTCAATATGCCCAAATCTTTCAAATTTTCTATTTAGCCCCTTGACACAGTACCCCCCATGATTTCTGCTCCAATGTTGTAACTGAAGGCCATATTTTTTACCTGAGCAAGGAATAAGAGTGGTTTGTATTGTTATATTGCACCCAATTGTATAATGCCTTTAAATCCCACCTCTCTTTTGTTTGAGACAACAGCGACATAGTTGTAAAAATCTGCGTCGGGGTGGAACTCAAGGGTGTCTTCAATGTAGGTAAATTTTTCATCCTCGGAGCTCTGGGCAATGGAGACACTCCGCCAATCTGCCCCGCTGGTATCCGTGACAAACAGCTCATGATCTCCACTAATCAGGTAGACCTGAAAGTGAGACAACATAATTAAATTCAAATATCCGTGACAAACAGCTCATGATCTCCACTAACCAGGTAGACCTGAAAGTTGTGAGACAACATAATTAAATTCAAATATCCGTGCTCGACAGCACTTTCGGACATCACATCACAAAATTTAAGTCATACTACTAGCGTGCTCACTATTCTGGGGAATTTTCAAAAATGTCTCGTAGATGCTAAAAGCTTTGACATTTTATTATTTCATCCTCGGAGCTCTGGGCAATGGAGACACTCCGCCAATCTGCCCCGCTGGTATCCGTGACAAACAGCTCATGATCTCCACTAATCAGGTAGACCTGGAAGTGAGACAACATAATTAAATTCAAATATCCGTGACAAACAGCTCATGGTCTCCACTAATCAGGTAGACCTGGAAGTGAGACAACATAATTAAATTCAAATATCCGTGACAAACAGCTCGTGATCTCCACTAACCAGGTAGACCTGAAAGTTGTGAGACAGCATAATTCAATTAAAATATCTGTGCTAGATAGCCCTTTCGGGCATCACATCACAAAATTTAACTCATACTACTTGCGTGCTCACTATTCTGGGGAATTTTCAAAAATGTCTCGTAGATGCTAAAAGCTTTGACATTTTATTATTTCAAAATGGACGGAGGGCAGACCAATACAAATATGTGCTATAACAAGTGCAATGTATTGCCCACATGTGATGGGATAAGGTTTACCTTACCAATTTAGGATCATGAGGATTACGCTGCAGTCCATCATTCTTGCGGAAAACCTTATTCTTCACAAGATTGTTGATATTAGTCCAGTTGCGTCCGTGGTTCGTGCTTAAAATACAGGAAAACAAAAGTATAAATATTGTGTAAACCTAATGGTGAAGACTTTTGTTTTGGTTCTGCAAAAAAAAAAGAAGAAAAAAAAAGGAAAGTTTTTTGGACAAAAATATTCTACTAGATTTAGAGGTGAGTCTAGAATTCTAGATTATATGGCTGCTTCTATTTTTTTTTTTTTTTACACATTAATCCCTTTTATATCCTAATATTTAATTGTTAGTCAAGAGATCCAAATGAATCTAGACTCAATCCCTGAAAAACATTGAAATAAAATCAACTTTTTGAGACCACTAGTATTATATTAAAGTATCTTTGGAAAAAAATAAATACCATTCCTCCGGCATTTGGAAAAAACGCAAATAAACTCACTATAATTTTCCTTTAATTCCCACTGACTGTGAAACCCCAAATAAATTCAAAACTGCATTCCTTTCTACAAGTACTCTTTGAGAAAAATTACAGAGATCAAAACTGAGTTTATGTCAGTTTGAGCTCTCTACCTCATCCACCCAAAAAGTTTGTTTGTTTGCTGCTTAGCGTTCAATGTCAGCACCATATAGGCTATATTGTGGACCGGTACCAAGACTAATTTTATATGCTGCCAGACAGAGACACGGCGAATATAACATTACTCCTGTCTTAGCCGGTCTCATTATAATACTACATTGATCAAACCAGCAGGGGACGGCATTGCCAGAGAAGGGCTCAAACCATGGACCTTCTGCATATGAAGCGAACGTTCTACCTCAGGGTAACCCTCCCCTCCCCCCTCTCTATACAGTATCCCAAAAAAACAATCAAAAGAAGCTGTTCTGGTTGAGTAGAAGCAAATCAAAGGCATACGTTTAAATTTGAGCGTGTTACTTATTGTTTAACTTAGCATGCTGCACTTCATATAGGCTATATAGTGGACGGGGCTCAAATACAATCTTTTTTACGTGCTGCCACACAGAAACAGAGTAGAGATAAAATGAATCATGTCTCAGCTGTTCAGGGCAAATCCGAGAGTTGCTCACCTTCTCCACACAGTTGAGGATGCCTTTGGGTACTCATCATGCGTCGTCAGAACAAGCAGAGCCTGGTGCAGATAAAAGGGTAAAAAAATACATTTATAATACTAAATTATATTAAAGTCATGGCGTTATATTTATTTATAAGCCCGTGAAAACTACACTTGTAACCAAAATTCGCCATTTCCGAGACGAGTGAATCGTGCATGGACCATCTAGTATCTCCTTCAGTGACTTGTGCACAAGGGAGTGAGACATAAAACAGAAACAGTGAAAGCAGTTATTAATTAAAATAAGTTCAGTTCTGGGTTGTTTTTGTTTCAGCTGTGATTTGGGGAAAATAGGAGGCGAGGGGTGGAAATTGTTTGAGTTTGCTGCTGAGAGTCCAACATTAGCACTATACAGGCTATTATTGTGGATAGGTCCCAACACTAACGTCTGACAATTTTATGTGCTGCCACACAGAGACAGTGCGAGGATGCCCGGACTCATGTCTCCGGCCGGTCACATTACACGGTCATCGATCCAACCAGTAGACCACGAAATTGGGCCAGTAAACTTTGTATCCAATAAATAGAGGGGGGGGGGGGCACCGGGGGAACTCCCGACCCTCCACCACTCTCGCCAGTTCACCCAATCAATCACAGCCTAAGAACTAAAAGGTTGAATCTATAGGATTCGACACTGTATAACATAATTATTCCTAGTATGATAAAAAAAAAAAAGACAATCATCGCACCGGGTCATCGGACTCAGCATGGGCTTAAAATCAATATTCAAAACGTTGACAGACAAAAAAATTCAGTGGCGGAATTTATCGATTTCAAAATCGCACACTGCTAGCCAACCACATTCTCCGCCGGGAAAAAAAAATTAACACAATGTTTAAGCGTGTTTAAAACAAGATTACATCTAGATATTTATTTATACACTAAACCCCCGATAACGTTCTTACCAATTTAACTTGCTGAAGTCTAATACATGATTGTTATTCTAGTTTCTCGCAATCTGTGCGTCACACACATTCACTTCACTTTCACACCACCACGAAACCAGTCCTATTACACTCATGTGTGAATGTGGAAGCTATCTTAGTTTTACGTCTCCTGTGTTCCCAGGGAGGAAACCATACGGAGACAAGTCCCACGACTAGCGTCTGACAACAATGTGCGTGCTGCAACCATTAGTTAGGCAGTAAGGGGATACCAGAACCCAGAACTCCTGTGCTAGCCAGTCACCAACCCAACCAAGAGGGGGCGAAGTCAGACCGAAAAAAAACCCATCCCAATCGCAGGTTTCGACCCGCGGACTTCCCGAGTGGGTGACTAACGCTCTACTTACGCCAGTCACTCGCCCACCGCCTCAACCTGACTGGTAGATAGCCGCGCTTACATCTAGATTTTAATTGCTGGCCAGTGCTAATTTCATAACCAAGAGTGAATCGCAAAGTCATGGCGTTGGGCACTGTTCTAGTGTCTAGTCCCAGCAATAATAGTGAGTCCAAAAAGTGTGATATAGTCTAAATCTATAGCCAGTCTCAACACATACTGAGTTATGATTGCTAGTACTGTGTGAACACATTAACACATCACCTCCTACCCGCACGAGCCTAATCAGATCACACCAATGGCTCACGCTCATACGAGTGTGGACAATATAAAAACGATCGGTGTATATACACGTACCTGAGGGCGTGAATTACTAAAAATGATACTCTAGAGTTCCTGGTTATACTGTTACTATCACCATCTTACACGAATCACTGTGTTGCTTGTTTTGCTGTTTGTTGTTCAGACCACGCTCACATGAGGGTGGACAAAATACAATGGCCGGTGATTGACAAAGAGTGAGAATCTTGTTCTTTATGTAGTCTCTGGTTAAACGGTCACTGTCACCAAAGACTGTAGAATAATACTTTACTGTGACTATCATACACGGGTGATTCTGTTGCTTTGTTGGTTGTTATCAATAGTTTATTTTGTTTGGGGTATTGTTTTCCATTTTGTCTCCATTGCCAGTCCAACACAGCAATGCTGTCTCGCGTTGTCATCATCAAAGGTCTTGCGATAGCGGAGTCGATCGCGAAAACGAAGACGATAGGTAAGAGAATCTTCACCAGTGCAGCATCCAATCAAAACTCAACCCGAGACTGAGGAAGGAAGCCAACGAGCGAACCCAAAAATACTAATTCCTAAGGGGCGTGATTATGTCATCCATTATCGCCGAGTGAATCGCAAAGTCTGTATCGTGGCGTTGGGGACTAGATTTATGTCCAAGCCAAGGACTACTATATTTTATATAGTCGTTCTTGGTCCAAGCAATAATTTTATGTCTGCGCGTGACATGATTATGGCCTACAAGTACAAACTTCACTTGCGGAACTCTGATTCCCCACAGGTAATTCACAAACCATGTGCCCGCTTTTTTACACACTATCGTTCGCCCTCTTCGTCGTCCATGAGACTTAAAAATTTTGCATCCGAATCACAGCTCAGTTGTTTGGTGCATGGTATGGAACGTTTCTCTAGCATTTTTTAATTCCGAGTCCGAGTCCCGTGCCGTAGTCTTACCAGAGAGGATGAAATAGTCTTCTGTCTCTGGTCTTAGGTAACAGTGAGCCCAGAGAGCGTGATATAGTCTAAATCTATAGTCAGTTTTTAATTGTTGTTGTTGTTGTTGTTGTTATTATTATTATCATTATTGATTTTGATTTTTTAAAAACCGTTTCTGACTCTGTGATTATTATTATTATTATTATCATCATTATCATCATCATTAGATTCATCATCATTGTCATTATTATTATCATTGGTCAGGATTGGTCATGATTTCAGGTGCAAGCTCTTCCACACTCGTGATGTAGCAAACAAGACCTGACATGAAAAATCTTTGAAAATCACACTTTACAACAGCACAATCAAGCCCCCCTAATCCATCTCTTCTCTTTCATTAAGGCGGTTACTTTAAGCCTAACGTACGGCCTTGACTGTCCTAGTGTGCATGGATTAGGTTGTGATGCGATGACAACTGCACCGGACTGTTCACACTTATTAAGGACCTGTGGTAGTTAAAGTGTTTGGCTGTTTGCCCTGAGGCGGGGGTCATTATGGCCACTTTTACCTTAATTGTACGATGGTTATTCTCGGTCTTCGGAGTTCGCGTACAACACACTGAGCTGTTGTAGTTGAGTTGATTTAACGCCCAACGTCAGCACTGTATAGGCTATATTGTGGACGGGTGCCAGGACTTGCGTCTGAGAACTTTATGTGCTGCCACACACGAGATTGGGCGGGGATACCATGACTCCTGTCTCAGCCGGTCACATTAGACTGACACCGACCCAACCAGCAGGAGGCGACATACAGGCGGATCGGTGTTTTTCGTCAGCATTTCCTTTAAAGTGCAGATAATGAGGCTTTGAACTCGTTATCTTCTTTTTTTTATAATCCCAATCATCGCTGTTTATTAATATTTGCACATTGGTTTGTAGTGTACTCTGTCTCTCTCTCTCTCTCTCTCTCTCTCTCTCTCTCTCTCTCTCTCTCAGAGTGGAAGGGAGACAATTAATTGTAATGCCAAGCGAAGAAGATCAGTCGCGTGTGAAAGCACTGGGTGAGCCTCGCCTCAATGGAGTTGAGTTGAGCCGAGCTGGTTTCTAAACGTCCAACGTCAACACCAAGGCTATAAAGTATACTGTACTGGGCTCACCCAAGTGGAAAGTTCGTAACCTCTCAAAGCCTCCCTGCTAATGCACTAAATGCAGTGTCACAGCTGCACCCACACTTTATTTTTTTTAAATCTAACTTTCTTACACCCGCTGCGCCTATTATACAGTGGAATCAGCTTAAGATAAAACTTTTGGGAACGGTTTAAAGTTTATTTAAGACAGCAGTTGCTGTAAAGTTTTTTTTAAAAAGGAAACTGGTGTTCCAGCATTAGTTTATATAAAGCCAGAGTTTATTTTAAGCAGGGTTTATCTTTAAGGCTAGTTTTACTGTAAGTACGTGTACACGGACACTGGGGTATGCAGCTGAGATTCGACCCTCGCGCCTATAGCGCGTCAGCCCCTAGCACTGACAGTGCATGCACCGCCTAATCTTTCCTGCCGAAGAAAATTATATGCTTACCGAAAGAAACTAAAACCTTTGCTGAAACTACATGTATAAAGTAAGCTTTCACACAAAAAATAATAAAAATAATGCAGTACAATCTCGCGCTAAAAACATTTAGGCGATGTTTTTCTTTGCTTGCTTAGCGTCCAACGTGAGTACAATAAATAATGTGAACGGATCCCAAGATTAACGTCGGACAATTGTACGTGCTACCACACAGATACAGGGATACGATAACTCTTTGTCTCAGTCGCGTACATTATACTGACACCGGTCCAAGTCACATAATCAGTAGGGGACATAATTATTAGACGATTACATTTTGACCGATCGTGGGTTTCGAACCGGGGACCTTCCAATGAAATGGCAATTATGGGACCAACGTTCTACCACACACTCCTCGCTCCTCGCAAATTCGAGAAAAAGAAAACATCACAAGCTCGCGCCACAATAACAAACGCTAGACGATAGGTAAACACACATTCACTCAGTTACTCGGAGTGAGATGGATTAATATACATGCAGCATAGTAGCTAGATGTACACGATTTAGGTTTTACTGTAGCCTAGAGCTAAAAAATATGCAAGTGAGCTGATTTCCTTCTTAACGTCCAACATCAGCATCAAGGCTATATTTTTAATGGGTTCCAGGACTAACGTCTGACAACTTGACGTGCTGCTGCATATGCACAAAGACAGTGAGCTCAAACGAAGCTCAACCACTTGCGCCAGCACCCCCTCCCCTTTTTTTCCTTTTTTTCCCTACGCTAAAACGGGTGGGGGAACTGATGTGGTTGTTGCAACGATAGTTTTGGTATTGTGCTCAAACAAGAGAAAGCGATTGTGCTTTCCATTACAGATGGAGATTCTATTAACTGATTGAAATAACAAAAAAGACTTGGGAAGTCTAGCTCTACATGTTCACACAGCGTGGAACACACTTCTAGTTCTACACAAAGTTTTACCGATAACCCCCCCCCCCTTTTTTTTTAATCTTCCATCCCGGGGTCTATCTCTCTTTCTATAACACTGTAGGCTTAGATAACACCCCATAAGTTCTATTAATAGAAATCTATGTATACAGCACGTTAGCACAGTAACGGCTATAGTGTGTCCATGGTGTCTTAAGCTGTTAAGACAGTCGACATAGCAAATAGCAATAAGTAATCATAACAGCCTGATTATAATAGGGCCTATCTTGAATGTTCATCAATGTTCAATGTTCACCATTAACAACCAGAACGCGAACCGAGTAGGCTTAAAAAAAACAAAAACAAAAAAACCCCATAATTTTTATAATGTGTATACAATACATATATTCCAACGGACGATGGCGTATGTAGTTTTAAAATTAATGAGCGCCATGCCATATAAATTTTGTCGTACACATATTAAAGCTGCTATTCGTACATATTATACATGTACATCATCAATATTGACAGCTGTTTCATAAAACATTCCGCCACCAGAATGTAGACCTAGTAAATCTTCGGGTTGAGTTGGTTTGCTTAGCGTGCAGCGTTTTAAAACACTATAGTTGAAGACGGGTCTTAAGACAAGTGTCTGACGCTTTTATATATTGTGCTGTCACATAAAGGCAGTGCATGGATGTAAGTGGTGGTAGAGCTTTGGGGGTGTCCTAATCGGGAGGTCCATTGTTCGGAACCCACGAGAGGTAAAAATGTAGTCATTTGTACGATTTCGTCCCCTACTGGTTTTGTCGCTTTCAGTATATTGTGACCAGCTGAGATAGAAGACGTGGTATCCATGCACTGCCTTTATGTGACAGCACATCAACACCACTCCACGCACCCCCCCCCCACCCCCCCAATTTTGTTTCCTCAAATAAAATAAGCATTCATAACACCAATTCTGAGGAGAGGGAAAAAGAGAGTGTGTGTGAGAGAGGTTGAGAGAGAGAGAGAGAGAGAGAGAGAGAGAGAGAGAGAGAGAGAGAGAGAGAGAGAGAGAGAGGGAGAGAGAGAGAGAGAGAGAGGGAGAGAGTACAAATGTATGTAAAAAAATGTGATTTTGTAAATTGATTACTCCTTGTTTTACCAAGTTTACACAAACAACGTTTGACATTTATTAGCCCGCATCAAAGACAAGTGCCGTCTGGGCTGAGAACTAACCCCTTAAACTATTTATCCCTGTATCTAGGGCGACTACTAGAGGGTAAAGTACTCACGCCACTGTCATCTTGGCTCGCCCATGCTAGCATCAGGTTGAACTTGGACTCGTTTGCAAACACAAACTGGAAATATACACACACAAAAATATTAATAATAATAATAATAATAATAATAATAATAATCATAATCATAATATTGTTGCCGTTGTTGCATAGCGTCCAATATCATCACTATATAACATAGGCTATATCGTGGACAAGCCCAAAGACTAACCTATGACAAGTTTGCGTGCTGCCACACAGAGACTGAGCGGGATACCATGACTCTGCCTGAGCCGATCACATTATAATTATATACTGACACCGACCCAATCAATAGAGAACGAAGACGCCACAGCAGTGCTTGAACCACGGACCTCCTGTGTCGGAAGCTGATGTTCTACCCAGGGCTACCACACCTCCAAATAGTCATATAATACTAATAATGATAATCAGAATGGTAATAATAATTACAAGTATTAGGATAATTATAATAATAATAATAATGATAATAATACCAATTATTAACAAAAAATCTATAGCGCTCTACCTCATAGATTCTTTAAAGGCTCGGATTGTTTTACAGTAAAAAAAATGTGCATTCAAACACATCACAATACTGATATTACTAAAACTTTATATTAGTGTACAACTCAATAGTAAAAATGCATTTTAAAAAGAAATTATATAAGAACACATCATGCAAAATTAAAATACTGGTATTACTATTAAAAAATTAATTTAACACTCAATAAACATATTTCTTCACAATGTATTGTTACAGGCTTTTCTTTTTTTAAAATTTAGAATCATTGATTTACTTTTCTGAAGAAATAGAAAAGTTACAAATGACAGTTTCTAATTTATATGCTACTTTATAATACAAATAGATGCCGTGCGATCAGCATGATGTGGTTTGAAATAATTGTTTTCAAATTAATAAATCATTCTTCATTCGTTGGTTATTCTAAATATCTTTAATAAGTTGTAATTGCTGTTCATCTAGATTATTTCAACTCCCTTCACAAAAGCCAACAAACTGTTTTTTTTTTTCTAGGAGCTTAGATTGAATTAGAAAAAATACTGTCTATTAAAACTTAGGTTTGCAAGTGTTCTATCATTCCTTGGTAATTTTCAGGTACTTTTTTCCATTCATTGATAAAGGCAAAGAAACCTAGCAGGAGTGGGCGCATTTGTTTTTTTAATTGCTATGATGGCGACAAAGGATGATCGATCACAGTATTAGTTGATTATTGAAAGGATTAAAAAAAATAAAAAATTATAATGAGCTTATACTGTTACTTATACTTTATAGATGCTCTGAGTTTATGCTCATTCACTAAAGTTATCATTTAAAAAATTCAAGATGGCCATTATTTGCACAATACATACAGTATGTTAAGACAAATTAACAACAAAAAACAAAAAGATTTGCAATGGACTTGAGCTATGTTATTATAAAAACCTGTCTATCATCTAGCTGTCCCAACCCTTTGGAAAAACAAAACTGATCCATTCAAGCTTTAAATTAAAGTCAATGTTAGAGATCTGACTGTCAGTGCGTATAGGAGTTAGGTTCCCTAAGCTGAAACGTATTACTTGTAGAATATTTGATGAACCCTTTAAAATTAATTTTAAAGACTTTGACATTATACATATATGTATTAAGTTCGTTCAACATTACTTACTCATCTACAGATGACATTGCTCGATTAGCTAATTATTAAAATCTAATGTATCCCTCATGACATCCAACTAATTTTTATTTAAGTCTTGATGAAATCATATTCCAGATGAATGATTTCCTTGACTATATTTAAGTTCCATCTTTCAAAACAAACAATAAAACCAGTAAAGAAATAGACATGAGACTAAGGCTTGAGGGTTACATTGCAATGCCTTTCTTTGAAAGTCATCAATGTCTAGAAAAACAATAGGTCTTAGATTTTTATTTCTAATATCTTTGAGATATTTTATAAATGTAAAACAATTACACTATAAGAATCTTCTGTATACAAAGAAATCAAGAATCCTTTCAAAAAAATGTTATGCTACCATTGCTGATTACTTCATATTAACATTTATTATAATAATCAAGCCAAGTCTGCTGGTTTTCAAACTTATGCAAGAAATATGGTATGTTTATTATTACAACAATAGATTGAAGGGGTTCTTAATCCTCAAGGTGTTGAAGGTTAAGGTGTTTCATTCTTTCAGGGAGATGGGAATTCAAATGCTGTCTATTTTTATTTATTTAAATCATGTATAACTCTATAAATAGCGGCTAGCCTAAAATCTCAATTACTAATACAACTTAAAGGTCTACATAGATAGGAAAAATGTATTTGTTTTTAAAAACACTACTCTATTTTGATGCACAAAGCAAAATAAAAAGCTATTAACAAAAACCCCATTCTGACATCCACCTCTTTTCTCTGGCCATTTAATTCTAAGCAGTTGTTTTCCTTTAATTCTGCTTAATTTGAGCGCCTGCGAAATGCATCTGGATACAGCTTTCCCCTGATATTTGGTTGCCTGATTCATGAGACATCTATTCTAGACATATTTAAAAAATAAATATTATTACTTACAAAATATATAGGACAAGTTAAATCAGTTCACTGTTCATGGCAAAATGATCAAATAGAAATTAAATCTGCAGTAGGTATTTAAAAAATAAAATTGCTTACTAGATATGATTCTCTAGGTATATCTAGATATTTAACAATGAGAAAATGACTAATACTGCATGTTGGGTAAATCATAGGTACTAGCCAAAACCGAGCGTATTTCTTTATTGGCAGGCGCTACAGACAATGTATACATCAATTACGTGTATTTTTTCCAAGAAATATTTTTGTCATCAAATGTTATGTTTTAAAACAACTGTTTCAATTTTCATTTCAAACTTCGCCTCTCAGTAAAGCAGCCCAGTATTAAATTTTATATTTGCAGCAGTCTCATGAGACTACCTAGGTTCTTGTTTGATCTATTTCAAGAGTCTGAGTTCAAGAGATTTAGATAGCAGGAGTCTAAATCTCAGATTTTCATTTTTTTTTTCAAATTCATTTCAATGGAGAGATGGTCTTTTTTTTTTTTTAAATCTATGCCCTAGATATATAATTTATAATCCCTGATGGTAATTTGCAGTGGTTTAGATCTAATCTAGATCTAGTGTAAATTTGTTTATTTTTCTCCTTTGTTTCGTCAAGTACAATAAAATGGGGGTGAAGAATTAGATAATAATAATAATAATAATAATAATAATAATAATAATAATTTTATTTATATAGCGCCTTCCACCGATCATTATGGAATATTACTATGAGTCGTTGGCTACTGCAACGTTGTATTTAAGGTACACAATCCAGATCTAAAGTAAAATCTAGATCTAGCTCGATAGATCTATAAATTATTGTAACCAATCTAAGGCGCTTTCTAAGAAGTCTGACGATGCAGATCTGGACTAGAAATCTAGACTTGATGGATCGAAATTAAGACATCTGCTAATCTATTTCAATAAGACGGCTTAAGTTGTGAGCCAATAACTATTAATTACCGTTTCTTCAAGCCTTTCTCCATTTTCCAGACTGTCTCGAGCCTCTTTGAACTCCATGAGCTGGAGTTTACAAGTCTGCTCATCATCCCCTTCGATATCTGTGACATCTGCACTCCGTTTTGATCTTACAGAATTGATGTGAGAATTTGATACAAGGTTTTCCTCTGAGATATCAAACACATCTATATTACTTCGTAGAGCACGAACGGTTTGAAAACTGCAAGACGTGAAATAAAAAACAAACAATATTACACAAAATGAACTGGAAGCTTTGTTTTCCATGATCGCCATTTTGATATTTGCAGGTAACGTCACGTGAGGCATAACGTCTATGAGAGATCTTTTTTTTTGTTAGGCTTACCTTTTTATGACACAGATAGAACTAGAAGATCTAAATAGATCTAAAGATCAGCATAATCTAGATTATAAAACGCCTGAAAAGAGGCATTTAAGTAATGTGATCTATAAAAAATAAAGTTTTTTTTTTTAGCTTTTAATACTGAAATAACCGAACAGATAATGTAATAGTGTTGGTAGTCAGAAACTTAATTCACAACAACAAACAAACAAACAAACAAACAACAACAACAACAACAACAACAATTACAATAACAGCAACAATAATAACAGCAACAGCAGCAGCAACAACAACAAAAGTGGTAATAATATAGGCCTACATGTTGATGATGATATTGACACGTTATACACTGTATCTTTTTTTAAACTTTCGCTATAGTATAATATTATTATGAACTTTATGAACTCATAGTAGGCGTAGCCTACATTATACATGTATCGTATTTCTACCAAAAAAAATGACAGAAACGGTGCAACCTTTTAATTTCACACTGTATTCAATATTTCTTGAGACCTAGAAAACTGTGATCTAGTAGAGAGTTCCAATATTTTCGACGGCTCGACGAAATGAATAATTATTTTAATGAAAAAAAAAAAAATACATTTTAGTGCTTTCAGCAAAACTTGGACTAAAACACCTATATGGGGCGTGTAGCAAGAAATTTAATTGTGGAAAGCTATATTGATCTCTACATTATAGACACTCCCGTCCGTTTGCCCATTTTTTTGTGTGTTTCAAATTCCGGATTACTATGAGTAGACTATAATTATGTTGTCATGCTCTATGATGTCTATTCTGGCAAAATGAAAACAAATCTATATATCAAAAAAACATTTTTTTTTTCTTAACAACTCTTATCTCCACACAACTGATTGGAATAATTATAGGCCCTACTTAACTGGTGACCCATCCTGATTACTGTCAACAGAATGTATGCGATCATGGGGATTAACCATTTTTAAATTTTTACCAAATGACGTTTCTGTTTAAAGAAAGAGCTGTCAAAGTCTACTCATTATGATGGAACTAAGCCCGAAATTGACGATAGAAAAGACTTTTTTGCGGGGGAACAGAAAATTATATATATATAAAAAAATAAAACGAATATGCGATGCCTTAAATAAGTGTTATAGATTTACGTGGACATAATCTTAAAGTTGTGCGAACACTCTCAATTTTTTTCTATTTGAACACTTTGTACCGAAAACTGAGAAGAAAATGCTTAGCCATCCGAAATTTGAATAAACGAAAAAGACGAAAAAGTAAAAAAAACTGCGAATGTTCGGATAGAGACGAATCTGGCATACGCAATAATTTTATTTTCAATGCCTCTTAATAGTATAAAGAAGATTTTTATAATACACACACTTATTTTGTGAACATAAACATAATCTAGTGATAAAAAACGTTTAAGAGTTGCCATAGCTACTGTATACGCACATAGTTGTATGTTAAGACTTATTTATATCTATAATTTTACACTCAGCGTTATTGTTTTTCATATTAAAACTATTTTAAGCCTTTGTTTTTGTATACAGTTTATTTTTAAATATATTTTTTTATTAGGAGATTAATAGCGAGTTTATCATATGTAAATATATAAAAATGTCAAAGTATGTTTGTGGCAATGGGAACACATTCCCTTTTGGGATCAATACATAATGTGATTGTCTACTCAATCGGTGGGAGGGGCGGGGGCGGTGGCCGTGATCCTGGGGTACAACATCTCCCGACGCGAAAGGTCCTTGGTTCGAGTCCTGGCCATTTCGCTTCCTTCTTGGGTCGGTGTTAGTCTAATGTGACCGACTGGGACAGGAGTCACCATATCACCGCCCTGTCTCGTATGTGGTAGCACATAAAATTGCCAGACGTCAGTATTGGAGCCCGTCCTTAATATAGTCTATATAAATCTAGAGCTGATGTTAGACATTAAACCAACTCAAATACAAGTCATGGTCTACTCAACCAATTTACCTTAGCTCAGAATCCGTTCAAGGTTTGTCTTTATTTCATTTTGCGCCTAGATCTAGTTATGTCTGCGCACCCACCTCAAATCTTTTATTTTTTATTTTGCGGATTTTCGAAAAAAACCGAAAATAGTGCGCGGCTGTAGAGTAGGCCTTGAATCATGCGGATATAAAAGGGTTTCCATCCGTTCAAGGTTTGTCTTTATTTCATTTTGCGCCTAGATCTAGTTATGTCTGCGCACCCACCTCAAATCTTTTATTTTTTATTTTGCGGATTTTCGAAAAAACCCGAAAATAGTGCGCGGCTGTAGAGTAGGCCTTGAATCATGCGGATATAAAAGGGTTTCCGGAATTTTAGAGAAAGGGGAATTTTTAAATCAGTCATTAAGCTTATAACAACGAAAGATAAGCATTTGATCTAAACATAACGTAAAAACTAGAGATCTAGAATGTAGAAACAGACAATTCAGACTCCATCAGTGCAGGCGAGTTTTCGCTTATGGTGAAGACGAGCGTATACTAAAAAAATTAACTAGATTTAGATCTAGACTAAAAAGGCGAGAACAACCGACAGCAAGGAGGGAGAGAGAGAGTAGGGACAGACAGAGAGATAAATAACACCAAAGTTTTTTTTTTTGCATCAGATGTCTACTTACTGAACGTAAGCTACGTCTTATTTGTGCATTCTACCCACGGACTCTAATTAAGGTTCAAGATAGCTCATCAAGCAAGAAGACAGTCGGTGCGATTTGTTGTTGTATTTAAAAGTGCGCGAAGTAAGTGGGTTTGTTTTTACGGTATCGGTACGTCAGCATAGTAACGCCTATATTGTGCCCATGATGTCTTAAGATGTTTAATAAAACGGATTATTTATGTCTAAAGAAATTTATCATCCTTATTTATCTTCCATCAAAGTCGAATAGTTTTTTTTTTTTGAAATCTCATCTCCTATTCTATTTTTATCGACGATGAGTTCCTATGCGCATACCTTTTCCAGACTAGCCTACATTCTCCATTTACAACCTTTGATGATACTTCAAACCTTACACATCTACCTTACCATCTAACTCTTCTCCTGCCAATCCCTCGAACTCTCTATAGCTTGGACCACAGCATCTGCCTGGTAATCGACTCTCTATAGACCTGGCGCCATCACACTAAGTTGCCCTAATTAACATGGCCACTTGCCGGCAGTTACGCCTGCTGCTGTGGAAGAACATGAAACTGAAGCTTCGCCAACCGGTGACTTTTGCTGCAGAACTCCTTATTCCCCTGCTCTGCGCACTCTTTCTTGTCTTGGTTCGCTCCACCGTGTACGTGAACGTCGTGAATAAAGAAACCACCTACCGCCCTGCGCCCTTGACCCCTCCAACGTCTTTCTCCGAGGAGGACGCGGTTATATACTATACTCCGGAGACCGAGGCCACGCAGCTTGTGATGGACCTGTTTCAGAAAACCCTGCTGAAAAAATACAAGAGGCAAAAGATTAGTGAGTCTAGGTTTCGGTAATGTGGTCCTCAGTTTCGTTTAGGAAGAATACAAGACAGATAGGAGGGCACCGGCTGAGGTTTGAGCTGAGAACCTCTTGTTTGTCAGTTTAGGGAACTATCAACGTCATAGTCAACGTCGTAAAACTAATAGCAGTATTATAATAGAAGTGGTAGTACTAGTAGTAGAATATGTAGTAGTAGTAGTAGTAGTAGTAGTAGTAGTAGTAGTAGTAGTAGTAGTAGTAGTAGTAGTAGTAGTAGTAGTAGTAGTAGTAGTAGTAGTAGTAGTAGTAGTAGTAGTAGTAGTAGTAGTAGTAGTAGTAGTAGTAGTAGTAGTAGTAGTAGTAGTATTCTTTCACTACCGTACCACTACCACTATCATTACCGCAACCAGCACCATCACTCTTACCACTCCTCCGCCTTCTCCATCTCTCCTCGTGGCCATTTCCAATAGAAATGCAAGGTTTTCAGGAAAAGAACGAGACTCTCACCAAGATGGTGGAGAGCAACCGTGTGGCGTTCATCATCGAGTTCAGGGGCCAAGATGGGGAGTCTGTTGCAGGACGGGCGATACCCACCCATCTCCAGTTTACGATACGTCCCAGGGTGAAATGGCACCATCTCGGAACCGACATGGTCTACCCTTATCCCCCGCACAACATGCCCCCGTGTAATATAGGTAGGTATAGGGAGTTTGTTGGGGATTGAAAGGGGGAAAGAGGGAGAAGAAGAGGGACAAAGAGAGAGAAAGATAGATACATAGAGAGATAGAATGATAGATAGTGAAAGAAAGAAAGAGTGAGAGAGAAAGAGAGAGAGAGAGAGAGAGAGAGAGAGAGAGAGAGAGAGAGAGAGAGAGAGAGAGAGACAGAGAGTGTAACTACTATGCGACCCAAGTACTCGTATAGATAATTACTAAATACCACACTTCAGTATTGGACCTGTTGCAATCTAGGGTCCGTCTTGCCGACATAGAACATGTGAACTAGGGCTCGTATTGAAAAGGTTATTACAAAGGAAGTGGACTTTAATAAACCCAAATCTGGTTTGGAATCAACAGATAAGACACATAAACAAAGAAAAATTCACATTGATGATATGCACGGGAATCGAACAAGCACCTCCTACTCGGTACTCATTTACCTTGCCAAAGCGGAGACTGGTGTGATAGACTACTTAGTTAATGTCACCACTAAAACGGAAGGAAGCTTTTTTCAAAGGACAAATCTTTCGTTGCTGGAAAAGACCGGGCCATGTCACAGAACATATACATACATATACTAGTTCTCTATGTTATGTTATGTCATGTCATGGTGCATTGCCGATTCGGTGTGGGCGGGCCATAGATTTCCAAGCCAAACGGTCTCACGCCAGTCTGTCGTTCTTATGCAGCTGGTTCGATTTTCACTCTTTCATGTCGTCGTACCACTTCCTCCTGGGCGTGCCCTCCCCTCTCCTTCCTTCCATAGTTTCTCTACAGGATAATATATTAGCTTGAAAGAAATACATTACATTACTCTCATACCAACATCCATAAGGCGACTACAAAATAGCTTTAACTAGAGCGGGGCGAACGTTGGTCTCCGGGTCGGGAGAATCGCAGTCGGGAACTTTGTGTTTGTATGCAGTATTAAATGTATTCTTGTATATGCGTGAAGAGTTGTGTGTTTGAAATCGCTCATTATATTTTATTATTATTATCATCACTAATTTTTATGTCACACATGTACAACTGGTGTATTTATGTATGTATGACCACGAAAAATTTCCCTATGGGACAATAAAGGATTATCTTATCTTATCTTATCTTACAGGTGACACCCTGGGACTGGCTGGACTCCAGTATCTCTTGGTTCAGGCCCTCACGCGGTACTGGGCCATCCAGGATGGGAGGGATCCCTGGATGAAAACGTTCGGGGTGTCCACCCAGTGCCTCCCGTTTCCAGCTTATCAGGAGGACCCGATGGTTCTCATCCTGGAGAAATCGTTCGACGGGTACCTCATCACGAGCTTCCTTATCTCCTCCATCATGTTCACCAAGGCCATCGTGTTCGAGAAGGAATTCAAGCTCAAAGTACGGTGGGGAACGGGTTGTCGTTTATGATAGCGCCTAGAGAATGAGCTGTCTTTGAACAGATGAAAGAGGTGGCGTTGTTTATGCTTTGGGTTGGCGTTGGCGTGAATGGGGTTGGAGTTGATGAAAGGATGTGGGGCTGAAGATACAATGGGACGAGGTTGGATATGAAAGGAAGTGGAGTTGAAGATACAATAGGGTGGGGATCGGGATAAATAAGCTGAGGTTGGAGGTACAATGGGGTGGTTTTGGGAATAAAATGGGGTGGGTTGAATAATGTCGTTTCGGGTAGGGCAGAATGAGTTGTTGAATATAGAATGGGTTGTATTTTGGAGATCAAAACGAGGTTGCTTTGAAGATCAGTGGAGTGGGTTGAGAGATCAAAGGAGTGGGTTTGTAGATCAAAGGAGTGGGTTTGTAGATCAAAGGAGTGGGTTTGTAGATCAAAGGAGTGGGTTTGTAGATCAAAGGAGTGGGTTTGGAGATCAAAGGAGTGAGTTTGTAGACCAAAGGAGTGGGTTTGGAGATCAAAGGAGTGGGTTTGGAGATCAAAGGAGTGGGTTTGGAGATCAAAGGCGTAAGTTTGGATATAAAAGGAGTGGGTTTGGAGATCAAAGGCGTAAGTTTTGATATAAAAGGAGTGGGTTTGGAGATCAAAGGAATGGGTTTGGAGATAGTGGGTTTGGATATCAAAGTAATGGGTTTGGAGATCAAAGGTGTGGGTTTGGAGATCAAAAGAGTGGGTTTGTAGATAAAAGTAGTGGGTTTGGAGATCAAAGGAGTGGGTTTGAAGATCAAAGTAGTGGGTTTGAAGATCAAAGTCTGGAGTGGAACAAAATCGAAGAAAGAAAGAAAGAAAGAAAAAAATATGCAAAAAAAATTGTACTGACATACAAGGGAAAGTGAAGGATAAAAATTTCATGCAGGGTTTGTTTTCTGTAGTAAATGAAAGAAACTATTTAACAAAATATTGGGAGGGTAGACAGTGATCTCGATCATACGAATGAGAAACAGGAGCAAGATTAGAACTTCATTTGGTGATGCAGCTTCCGTAAAGGGCTCTTCCATAATCCTAGCAGGCGCAAAACTAAGCAAAGAAGTCAGAATGCCTTTAACAAAAACTGAGCACGGTGCAACGTGTATATGTAGTTAAAACACCAGGGGCGTAAGAGTAAGCGGATAGAACCCCTCTCGTCTAATTTAACTACGGCTCAGAATACCGAATGCAAAATGCAGAATACAGAAATCTTTATTCACCCCCCAAGGGTAAGTTAAAAATGCACTCTCGTCATGGAACAGACGAAATTAAAAAAGTTTACATCTATAAGAAAATGAAAAGGTATATCTTCGACTTAAAGATTAATAATACTATACATAATATATAATTATAAATCATGATATATAATCCAAAATACCACTGTATCACAGATCAAGTTACTAAATGTATGTATATAATGAAAAATCTCATTTTGTGTAAACGTTATAAATTATACATAATATGCACGTACAAAACTGGATGAGAAAATATAAATACATGTACTATTTAATAGAATTATTCTAGTTAAATATAATTAAGGCTTTTTTAGGAGGGTTTATGTTTCGTAAGTGATCATTTTCTAATAAAAATATCCATGTTTCAAAGAAAAAATTATACAGACAACCCACTCTCCGATTTTAAAATCTCTTTATGTCTCACATGCCGTCCCATGCTGACAATGTTCCTTTATCTCTCTCTTTCTCTCTCTCTCTCTCTGTCTCTCTCTCTCTCTCTCTCTCTCTCTCTCCCTCTTTCTATGTGTCCCATTTTAGCTTTTATGCTATCTTTGTTCCCCTCTCTGTCCCCATCTGTCTTTCCCAGTCTTTGTCTGCCGTTTACTTCTCTCTCCCTGTGTATGTTTCTCTCCCTCTCTTTGTCTCTCTGTCTATCTGTCTGTCTTCTCATCTCTCTGTCCTATTGTATATTTGCCATAAACGCCCCCCTCCCCCACACACACGCCCGTGTGCACATATACAGGAAACCATGAAGGTGATCGGCCTCAAGCAGACCATGTAATGGATTTCCTGGTCTATATATCTCTGTCTTTATCCCCTTTCCCTTCTCCTTCCTCCCTCTCCTCCCCTCTCACCCTCGACCATCACCCTTCCAGTAGGCCATGAAGATGGTTGCCCTCAAACAGACCAATGTAATGGCTCTCCTTGTTCATATCTCTCTGTCTTTACCCCCTTTCCTCTCCTTCCTCTCCTCCCTCCCCTCCCCTCTAACCCCTCACCCCTCCCCCTTCCAGTAGGCCATGAAGATGGTCGGTCTGAAACAGACCATGTAATGGCTGTCCTGGTTCATATCTCTCTGTCTTTATCCCCTCCCCTCTCACCCCTCACCCCGTCGCCCTTCCAGGAAACCATGAAGATGGTCGGCCTTCCAGGAAACCATGAAGATGGTCGGCCTCAAAAAGACCATATACTGGCTCTCCTGGTTCACACCTCCGTGTCTTTATCCCCTCCCCTCTCACCCCTCACCCCGCCGCCCTTCCAGGAAACCATGAAGATGGTCGGCCTCAAAAAGTCCATATACTGGCTCTCCTGGTTCATCTTTTTCTGCCTGTACTTCGTACCGGTGCTGGCAGGATACACGGCCCTCATCACGGGGGCCCTGTACAAGGGGGTCTGGCCTGTGGTGAGGAGGGTGGAACCCTCGCTGTTTTTCGCCTTCCTGCTTTGCTACGGTCTGGCACTGATTACCTTTTCCTTCATGGTCAGCGCGTTTGTCCAGAAAGGTTGGTTGGTTGGTTGGTTGGTTGGTTGGTTGATTGGTTGGTTGGTCGGTTGGGAGGGTGGAGGGTCGAGCCCTTGCTGTTTTCGCCTTCCTGCTGTGCTACGGCCTGGCACTGATTACCTTCTCCTTCATGGTCAGAGCGTTTGTCCAGAAAGGTTGGTTGGTTGGTTGGTTGGTTGGTTGGTTGGTTGGTTGGTTGGTTGGTTGGTCGGTTGGTTAGTTGGTTGGTCGGTTGGGAGGGTGGAGGGTCGAGCCCTTGCTGTTTTTCGCCTTCCTGCTGTGCTACGGCCTGGCACTGATTACCTTTTCCTTCATGGTCAGAGCGTTTGTCCAGAAAGGTTGGTTGGTGGGTTGGTTGGTTGGTCGGTTGGGAGGATGGAGGGTCGAGCCCTCGCTGTTTTTCGCCTTCCTGCTGTGCTCCGACCTGGTGGTGATCACTATTTCTTTCATGGTCAACAAGCTTGTCCACAAAGGTTGGCTGGCTGGTTGGTTGGTTGGTTGGTTGATTGGATTGTATGGTTGGTTAGTTAGCTGGTTGGTTGAGTGATTGCTTGGTTAGTTGGTTGGTTGGTGATTGCTTGGTTAGTTGGTTGGTTGGATGGTTGGTAATCTGGTTGGTTGGATGGCTGGTTAGTTGTTTGGTTTGTTGGTTGGTTAGTTGGTTTGTTGGGTGGATAGTTGATACGTTGACTGGTAGGATGGTTGGTTGGTTAGTTGATTGGTTGGGTGGATGGATGGTTGGTTATTTTTTTGGGATGTAGTTGGTTCGATGGTCAGTTGATTAATCAATTAGTTAGGTGGTTGGTTAGGTGGATGGTTGGTTGATTTGGTGGTAGATTGGCTGAATGGTTTGGTGGTTTGTTGGTTGAGTAGTTGATTGGTTAGGTGAAAGGTTAATTGGTTGGGTGGATAATTTGATACTTTGTTGGTTGGATACTTCGTTAGATGGTTGGTTGGTGAATTGGTTGTTTCGTTGGTTGGATAGGTGGGTGGATGGTTGTTTGGTTGAATGGAAAGTCGGATGGCTGGCCAGGTAGTTGGTTTGGTGGAAATGGTGCTGGTTGGTTTGTTGGTTTGTTGAATGGTTGGTTAGTTGTTTGGTTAGTTGAGTTCATGGTTCGTTTGTTGGTTCGTTGGTGATTGTTTGGGTCGATGATTGGTTAGCTGTTTGGTGAGTTGGTTGGGTGGTTGGTTGAGTGGATGGTTGGTTATTTGGTTGGTTAGTTAATAGGTTTAGTTGTTAGGTCGTTAAGTGTGTAGTTAGTTGGTTGGATGGTAAAGTGGTTAGTTGGTTAGTAGGTTGGTTGGTTGGGTGGATGGATGGATTGTTGGTTTGGTGCTTGGTTTGATGGATCGTTTGATAGGTTTTTTGGTTGATTAGTTAGTTTGTTATGAATATTGTTGGTTTGATGGTTGGTTAGGTGGATAGTTGGTTGGGGGAATTGTTGGTTGGTTGGTTGGTTGTTTGGTGGATGGATAGTTGGAGCAGGTTAGTTTGTTAGGAGGATAGTTGTTTGATTGATTTGTTGATTGATTGGTTGGTTAGGTGGTTTGTTGGTTGAGTAGTTGGTTGGTTAGGTGGATGGTTGGTTGATTTGATGGTTTGTTGGTTGAGTAGTTGGTTGGTTGGGTGGAAGGTTAATTGGTTTGGTGGATAATTTGATGCTTTGTTGGTCGGATACTTAGTTGGATGGTTGGTTGGTGAATTGGTTGTTTGGTTTGTTAGTTTAGTGACGGGTTGTTCAGTTGAATAGGCGGATAATTTGTTGGTTTGGTGCTTGATTTGGTGGATCACTTGATAGTTTGTTGGTTGGATTGGTGGATGGATAGTTGAGTGGATGATTGGTTAGTTGGATGATTGGTTGGGTGGTTGGTTGGAGAGATTGTTGGTTGGTTGGATGGATAATTGGATGGTTGGTAGGTTAGTTGGATGGGTGAATAGTTGATTGGTTGGTTAGTTTGGTTGGAATGATAGTAAGTTACTAGGTTTCGCTGTTTGGTTGGCTAGTTGGTTGGTAGGTTAGTTGGTTGGTTGGTTAATTGGTTTATTCTTTACTTGGACGTTAGCTGGTTAATTGATTGGTTGGATGGGTGGTAGATTGATGGTTTGTTGGTTGTTGTTGTTGTTGTTGTTGTTGTTGTTGTTGTTGTTGTTGTTGTTGTTATTATTATTATTATTATTTTTATT
>RQTK01000524.1:187117-202888 GCA_003991915.1 Elysia chlorotica
GTAGTAGTAGTAGTAGTAGTAGTAGTAGTAGTAGTAGTAGTAGTAGTAGTAGTAGTAGTAGTAGTAGTAGTAGTAGTAGTAGTAGTAGTAAAGCTAGAATATTACAAATACAAGGTTTTATACTGCAGCTTTTTATTAATGATGGTGATGATGATGGGGATGATGATGATGATGATTTCGATATCAACATTGGAATGAAAAATGACGAGAGAAAAAAGTAATAAACACTCCTGGATGCATCAACAGCAATGACGTTTCCTTGTCTGTACAGGTTTAGGCTATCATCTGGTAATAACGGTCGGCCCTCACTGTAGAATGTTGGAAGTGATGGAAGAGGTCCAGATCCACGTTAAGGAGGCGCGTTTTGAATCCGCGATGGACAACAAAGCGACCGTGACGCTTCCGCTGGAAGCCAAAGACAAAATTCCAGATCTCTTTAAGGACCTTCATTCGCACAAGGAATGGCTGGACATTGCGAGTTTCGGCATCTCAACACCTTCTATAGAGGACGTCTTTCTGGCGTGAGTTTTTTGTTGTCTGTCTGTCTGTCTGTCTGTCTGACTGTCTGTCTGTCTGTCTGTATGTGTGTCTGTGTGTCTGTCTGTCTGTCTGTCTGTCTGTCTGTCTGTCTGCCTGTTTACCTATCATTCTCTCTCTCTATCTCGCTCTACCTCTCTGTTTCTCTCTCTCTCTCACTCACTCTCTGTCTGTGTGTCTGTGTGTCTGTGTGTCTGTGTGTCTGTCTGTCTGTCTGTCTGTGTGCCTGTCTGTGTGTCTGTCTGTGTGTCTGTATGTCTGTCTACCTTCATTCTCTCTCTCTCTCTCTCTCTCTCTCTCTCTCTGTATATATATATATACAAAGGATTATATTATGATCTGTTGTCTCAGGACTTCCATTACATCGACAACACGTAGGTGATTCCCTGAGTTGCCATTTATGATATTAGAATTGTTCGCCCATGTCTGGTTCGCAGTCTATTTGTTATGACCCAGTATGGAGATTGTCAAAGGAATCTGCTCCGGCATCCAATCACAGCTTCACCCCAGACCTACGGAACCAATGACTATTCAGAAAAACCCATACCTAATTGTCATGATTATGTCAGCTGTTATCTTTGTGTTGATCGCAAAGCCTGTATGTATTATCACCAGAGTGACTGACAGCAGCGAGGAACTCTCCTCTGTGGCATACTCGGGCAGCGTGCTGCATCACGGGCCCACGCCCATGTCTAGATTGTTGGACGCCCAGTCTGCAGGGATCACCTCCACCTCAACACAGGGCCACAGTTCGACTGACGGTGAGTCACTCCGCTCGAAAGGTCAAGGACGGTTGTGCTCTTTGCCAAGGCTTCACAAAATAAGAGGCAATGTCACCGAACTGACTGAGGTGAACTCATTTTTGCACAGAAAAGAGTCACTCCGCTCGAAAGGTCAAGGTCGGTTGTGCTCTTTGCCAAGGCTTCACAAAATAAGAGGCAATGTCACCGAATCGACTGAAGTGAACTCATTTTTGCACAGAAAAGAGTCACTCCGCTCGAAAGGTCAAGGTCGGTTGTGCTCTTTGCCAAGGCTTCACAAAATAAGAGGCAATGTCACCGAATCGACTGAAGTGAACTCATTTTTGCACAGAAAAGAGTCACTCCGCTCGAAAAGTCAAGGTCGGTTGTGCTCTAGCAAGCAATGTCACCGAATCGACTGAAGTGAACACATTAATTTTTGCACAGAAAGGGTAGTGTTAGTCTATTTCTTTTAATTAAGTACCATACTTAGGGCAGGATGACACTCAGAGAGCATTCATAATTCAGTCTACTAGCCTGAAATGTACACTGTCCCGACTGTGCCTTTTAGTTTCTTGATATAGTTGACTTTGGTTCCAAATGCCAATATTTGTGTTTGTTTTGGTGATCATGGTTGTTGTTTTTGGAAACCTCGTTTCTGGGTGATGAATGTTGGTGGTATACTGTATTAAAATTAATTACTCTGTTTCTTCAACCTCTACTCTACCCGTTTGTCCCGGGGGGGAAGGGGGGGGGGGCAGGTGCAAAATGATGTAGCGTTGGTCCCTAGTTCGAAACCCACGATTGGTCAAAAATGTTTTGTCCAATTTCGTTCCCTATTGCATTGATTGGGTCGATTTCAGTGTAATGATTGGCGGCGGAGACAGGAGTCATAGTATCCCCGCACTATCTCTGTGTGACAGGACGTAAATTGTTAGATTTTTTTCTTGGGGTCCGTTCGCAATATAGCTATATAGTGCTGACGTTAGGCGCTAAGCAACAAACAACAAACAGGGAAACAATCGCAGGTCACGGTCACCACATAGCTCAGTCGGTAGTGCTCTGGGTTGACAAGTGTTGATATTTAAAATGCCTGTTTGTTTCTTCAACACTTTCTCCACCAGTCCACTCTTCTAGATTCTGTTAAAATCTATTCGATGACTTTGGAAGCTAAAGGAAACCAACCTTTTACCGTATTCCATTCCTTTACCTGTAACCTTGACCTTGACCTTGACTTTGACCTTGACCTACTTTACATCTTTGGAACTACCAGAATCAGACCAGCTGGAGACCATCACCGCGCGGGAGACGGGCATGCGCAGACTGAAGCAGCTGACGCTCACGCTGCTGGAGAAGAAGCGCATCTACATCTGGAGCCACCTGTACCTGTTCCTGGCCCAGCTCGTGCTGCCCGTCCCGATCATCATGGGGCTGAGCTTCTTCACCGGGACGCACCACCTGTGGGCCATCCAGGAGCCGGCCCGGACATACGACCTGGAAGGCTTCAGGGCGCTCAGGGTTTACTACTCGCCGGGTCGCAGCAAGATGCTACAGCACGAGAGACTCACGGATCTCTACGCTAAGCAGTTTTATTCATCTCAGAGTAAAATCTACTTACGAAGGCTTGATTTTAATTGGGTAATGCTGCTGCGGACGTGAAATTTAATGGTTAATAATGCGTATATTGTTTTTTCAAAGTAGAATTGGTAATTTAGAGACAAGACAAAATAAGCTAAGCCTTTATTATCCCATAGGGAAAGTTTACTTGGACATATAAATTTGATTCAAGTTAACAACATCAATACATATGTGAAGAAAAAAAAAACAACAACAACAACAAAACCGCTTAGCTCAAGAACTCAAAGCTCACTAATGATAAGGGCCTAGGATTAAATGAGTATAGAAAAGTTGGATAAGAATACATTGAGTAATATCCCTTTACATCTCTTTGTCCCCGTTTTTCACGATCAGGTTGATCTCTTTGCTTCCACTGATCTATCTTTTCTCTCTGGGATTTACTGGTCTTAAATTTAAATTAAAAAAAAAATAATATATAAATTATGTTGGCCTTAAAAGTTAAGTCGTAAAAACGAGAAATAAATGAGGTAGTTTTTTTTTTTGGTTGACACCGTTTGTTTTTTCCCATCTAACTCTTCAAAATAATGTTTTTGTCTATGGATCCTCCTCAGGACGCCGGGTTCAACGAGTTCATACTAGAACAGATAAGGAGGAACGGGCTGCAGGACGTCCTGTTCTTCTCCGTGATGGGCATGGAAGTTTTCCCCATCAGCTCCGACGCAGAGTCAGTGAACGCCATCGCTCACTACAGCCCCTACCCGCTACACGCGCGTCAGATCAGTGTAAGGCGATACACACAGGCTTTCCGCAATATATACAAGTATACAGATATAGATCTCACAAATATACAGATATAGATCTCAGGATAAATAAAAAGTGGGTGAGAGGCAAGTCGTAGTGCGTTGATTTACCAATAGGGAGGTGCCTTTGTTCGAAAACCACGATCGGTCAAAAATTTAGTTGAACGGTTTTGTCCCTGACTGGCTGGGTCGGCGTCAGTATAATTAAATTTGACCGGCTGTGACAGGGGTCATGGTATCCATGCACTTTCTTTTTGTGGCAGCACGTAAAATTGGTCTCCAGACAAATATCTGACAAGTTTACATGCTACCATACAGGAGCAGTGAGGGGATACCAATACTATCGTCTTAACCAGTCACGTGATTCTGCCACCGATTAAACCAGTACAGTACACAATTGGACAAATATAAATTTGCTCTATTGTGGGTTTCAAAGCGTGAACCTCCCGACTTGGAGACCGACACTCTGCGCAAGTTCATCCGCAAAAGAAAATGATGCAGGCAGAAATTTTCATTTTACATATAACCAAGAAGTATTGCAAAATGGATCTTTTTTTTTTTTTACTGAGTCCTAATATTTTTGAGTAAAGCAGCATATCATAATTTAGAGTCACAAGAAATAAATCCTGGAAAGATATTTACTGCAACCTGACATACCAGCGTGAAAATCTGAAGCGTGAACCTCCCCATTTGGAGACCGACGCTCTGCGCCAGTTTACCCACAAGAGAAAATGATGCAGGCATTCGCATTTGATTTTGAATAAAAAACAAGACCCTAAAATCCGAATTCATTCACTTAAAGAAAGATCGTAGACCAACTTTCGTTGGCAGGTTAAAAAACCTGTTCTGGGTCTGTGGGACCATCCATTATTCAAAGTAGACGAGTTGATCTTCCAACGCGGCTTTCTCTTTATAATTATCTACTTCTGGTCGGTCCACAACTACTTTGTTCTATAGTTTTCTTATTTTCAATGTACATATAAACAACATGTGATTCCAACTGGATCATTCTATTTTTCTGTACTGAGCCATACTATTGTTGGGTAAATCAGAATATCATAATTTGGAGTCACAAGAGGTAAGTCCTTGATAGATATTTTCTGCAACCTGACTTACCAGCGTGAAAATCTGTAACGCACTCTGTTCCGACGTTAAATACGAGGGCTGTCCCAGAGTAAGGTAAGTGAAGCCATAAGTCAGGAGGTATGTGGGCAAAGTCAATACAATTTAACAGAACATGGTTATATCTTAAGTTTAACTTTTTATGTAATTGCCATGCTGATTTTCCAGTGGTCAAAGGACGAGATCCGTAGCTTTATACAATTTTTAACGCAAAAAGCAAAATTCCATCTGTAGATTTGGTAAGCGTAAAATGGACAAGATGTTATGAGTCTGAACAATGGTATATAAAATTACATTTGAGCATCTTCCTCCCCCCCCAAAAAAAAAGAACCTTAATTAGCTACAATAACACCATTGAATCTACCACCACCACCATCACCATCACCATCTCTAGGTCAACTACGTACTGAACGCTATGCTGCAATACCTACTCAACGATTCGTTCAGCGTACAGACCAGGGTGGCCCCGCTCCCCAAGGAACCTGCCCTGAAGGCGAAAGGATCCCTGGCCGAGGTGCACATCATCGCCGTGGACATCGCCATGAGGGTCGCCGTGGGCATGTCCTGCAGCACTGTGCTCATGTTCCACTTCCTCATCCTGGAGAAAACGGTCAGTGTGACTGAATGATGGCGTCTGGAAGTGGATTCCCAGATTTAGTCTCGAATGATTTGGGTTGTGTTTGTTTTTTTTGTTTTTTTTTTTTTGTGTAAAAAAGTTGGGGCAATGGATTGTGTAAAAAAAGGTTGGGGCAATGGAAAAGTAATATAATTATATAGTATATAGTAACAACAATAATGATAAGGGTCCTTATTATGACATCCATCAGTTATCATCTTATGGATTGCAAAGTCTACTGCCTAATGGCACAGCTTTTTCTTTTGCCTAACCCGTCACCGCCTGCGTCCCTAGGAAGGCGTCAAACACCTTCAGCTGCTGAGCGGTGCCGGAGCCTTTGCCTACTGGAGCACCACGTTCATCCTGGACATCATCATCTACATGCTTGGCTCGGGCCTGGCTCTTTTCGCGCTCCTCATCTCCTCCGAGGAGGCGCACGACGCTTTCTTCGGGCCGGGCGCCAACTGGAAGTACCTGGTTCCAGCCCTGGCGGTCAATGGCTGGGCGTCTCTAGGCTCGCTCTACGCTATGCACAATTTGTTCGATGCCCCGGGATGGGGCGCTGTGTTTATCATCGTTTTCAATGTGATGACGGGTGAGTAGGTGAGTGAGTTGATGGATGTGTGAGTCATTAGGTGACTTAAGAGTGGAGGCTCGCTCTACGCCCTGCATAATTTGTTTGAGGCTCCGGGATGGGGCGCTGTGTTTATCATCGTTTTCAATGTAATGATGGGTGAGTAGGTGAGTGAGTTGATGGATGAGTGAGTCATTAGGTGACTTAAGAGTGGAGGCTCGCTCTACGCCCTGCATTATTTGTTCAAGGCTGTTTATCGTCGTCTTCAACGTGATGACGGGTGAGTAGGTGAGTGAGTTGATGGATGTGTGAGTCATTAGCTGACTACGCCCTGCATAATTTGTTCGAGGCTCCGGGATGGGGCGCTGTGTTATCAACGTGATGACGGGTGAGTAGGTGAGTGAGTTGATGGATGTGTGAGTCATTAGGTGACTTAATGAGTGTAGGCTCTCTCTACGCCCTTCATGATTTGTTTGAGGCTCCAAAACAAGTCGCTGTATCGTCGTCTTCAATATAAGGAAGGTATTATTTGTTCGAGGCTCCAAAACAAGTCGCTGTATCGTCGTCTTCAATATAAGGAAGGATAGGTAAGTGAGTGAGTTGATGGATGTGTGAGTCATTAGGTGACTTAATGAGTGTAATCTCTCACTACGCCCTGCATTATTTGTTCAAGGCTGTTTATCGTCGTCTTCAATGTAATGATGGGTGAGTAGGTGAGTGAGTTGATGGATGTGTGAGTCATTAGGTGACTTAATGAGTGTAATCTCTCACTACGCCCTGCATTATTTGTTCAAGGCTGTTTATCGTCGTCTTCAATGTAATGATGGGTGAGTAGGTGAGTGAGCCATTAGGTGATTGCGCTCTGCATAATTTGTTCGAGGCTCCAGAATGTGTCGCTATGGTTATCGTCGTCTTCAACGCCATGACGGTTAAGGTAGACATTATGTCACCAGGGAATAACAAGATTCTGTCTGCTCTATCTATCTATATTTCAATAAAACATTGTTACTCTCAGGTCAAGACATTTAGTGCAATTTTGCTGTTTTGCTTGGATGTTGTTTAGGAAAACAAAACACTGATCAGAAACATGATGCTAAGACTTAACAAAGATGTTGAAACTTTTAATAATCTTAAATCGCGGCAGGCTCAAAGCTAAGACAAGATAATTGAGAGTCAGTTTAAACTGTGTAGTGGTTTGTAACGTGTAATTATGTGTACTGTGTACTGTAAACTGTGTAGTTGTGTGTACTGTGTAGTTATGTGTACTGTGTAATGTGTACTGTGTTCTTTTTTTGTTTTTCTTTTGCAACTCACGACTTCCTCTCCGCTTAGTCCCTTACAGTAGTCACGAGGGCCCATAACTGAGTCTTCGGGGTTACATTACAGTTTCTCTGGCTTGGTCTAGACCAAAGACAGAAAGTAACAAGACAGGAAACAAAGCCCAAATTTGCTACTAGGGGTCATGTGACACGAAGCGCGCTAAACATAGGCTTGCCTCTTTCTGAGCGTAGAACTAACAGTACTCTTTCCACGGCACGCACATTGTTAAAATAATAGCTGCATCCTAGGCCTACATGGCGCTACAGCACTCACGTTTTTCAAAAACAGTTTTTACATCCTCATTTGATTAGGAGGGGCGGGGGTGCGATGGCTCTGGGGTAGAACATCGGCTTCCGACGCAAAAGGCCCGGATCCGAGCCCTGGCGATTTTGCTCCCTAATGGTTAGATCGGTGTCACTTTAATGTGACTGGCTGCGACAGGGCATCTCCGCCCTGTCTCGTGTGTGGCAGCATTTAAAAAAATTGTCAGACGTCAGACTTAGGGTCCGTCCATAATATATCCTATAGAGTGCTGATGTTTGACGTTAAACCAACTCAACATAACGAATTTCATTGATACTATTGAGTTATTATCCCGCTGAGTTCCTGTGTTAATTCACGTTGTTCAAAAATAGCTTTTACATCTTCATCTAACTAAAACTATTGAGTTATTTTTTCCCATGTGTTCCCGTGACCACTAAATTTTTTTTTCAAAAATAGCCTTAACATCATCATATAATGAAACTTTTGAGTTGTTATTCCAATGTGTTTCCTTGTCCACTCACGTTTTTATTTTTTTATTTTTTTTTTAAATAGCTTGTAAATCCTCATCTACTAAAACTATCGAGTTCTTCCACCATGTTCCCGTATCCACCCACGTTTTTCAAAAATAGCCTTTACATCCTCATCGAATTAAAACCATTGAGTTTTTCCGCTGTGTTACCGTTTCACTCACGTTTTCCAAAAATATCTTTTACATCCTAATCGAATTAAAACTATTGAGCTGTTCTTCCGCGGTGTCTACGTGTTCACTCACGTTTTTCAAAAATAGCCTTTACATCCTCATCTGGTTCAAACTATTGAGTTCTTCCGCTGTGTTACCGTGTTCACTCACGTTTTTCAAAAACAGTCTTTACATCCTCAACCTACTGGTTGGGTCGGTGTCAGTATAATGTGACCGGCTGAGACAGGAGTCATGGTATCCCCACCCTGTCTCGTGTGTGGCAGCACATAAAATTGTCAGACGTCCGTCTTGGGGCCCGTCCACGATATAGCCTATAGTTGCTGATGTTGGACGTTAAAACCCAACCAACCAACCAACCAAACCAACTAACTAAAACTATTGAGTTGTACCTCCCACTGTGCTCCCGTGCCCCAGGCGTGATCACCCTGAAGCTGCTGCTGATGATGAAGCTGATGTACCTGTTCGGGCTGGCCAACCTGCACGCGGCGGCCTGGCTGATCGACTCGGTGAGCGCGCTGCTGTTCCCCATCTTCAGCCTGGCCTCCTGCTTCAAGTACGTGTTCATCAACTACCACAGCCTGCAGGTCTGCCCCCGACAGCAATGCCGGGGCATCTACTCGCCCTGCTGCCCCGGTGAGAATAAATAGGTTTATAGTTTTATTGTTTATGCCTCGTTTATACACTCAGTATACGCCTCTTTAACCTTCAACCGGTATTCTAACACCCCCTCCCCACTTTTTTTCGAAACACACACACACACACACACACACACAAAAACAAAAAATTAAAAACAAAACAAAACAAAAACAAAAAAGAGGAAAAAATCAACGTATGAACAATTATGAATTAGATGGAAAACATCAAAGATGTTTAACATATTTTTTAAAATTATTGTTTATTTCTTTATTGACCACTGTCCAGATCTATAATTGGCTAGATCTGCCTGTCCTAGCGTTACTTTCTTCTTTGACTATTATTTTAAAAAAAGTTGCAAAACACATTTTTTTTCAATATACATAAGTGTATAAAACATTTTTTCGAGCCAGAAAGTTGTGATACCTACATCTGCATCAAGACCCAGCATAACTACTTGTCCCTTGGAGAGCCCGGGATAGGATTCTACATCCTCTGCATGGCTGTCCAAGGCTCCGCCTGCATGGCTCTAGTGGTACTGATGGACTACCATGTCCTAAACAAACTCTGGTGAGTCGCTATCTCCAAGGTGAATGATAATTATGTCATTTATAAAAATAATACTGAAGGTTTTGAGCACTTTAGAAAAGTCTCATTTATAAAAACAATAATAAAGTTTTCGAACAATTTAGAAAAATTCATGGCTAAAAACAATGCTAAAGGTTTCGAACAATATAGAAAAGTCTCATTTCTAAAAACAATGCTAAAGTTTTCGAGCAATTTAGAAAAGTCTCATTTATAAAAACAATGCTAAAGGTTTCGAACAATTTAGAAACGAGTTAGAACATTGTTCAACGTTTACTGAGGTTACATTGTGGTTGGTCTCATGTTTGTGTTCCGTTAACTATGTATAGCCGCAAGTTGAATAGCATGTCCTGTACATTATTTTATTTGGTTTACTATGTCGTGCTTAACGTTAGAGGTAGTTGCTGTTCTCTCTTTACCTCTCTATATCTGTAATTGCCTCTGTCTGTCTGATTGTCTGTCTGGCTGTCTGTCTCTGCCTCTCTATATCCTTGTTTCTCGCTCTCTCTTCCCCTCTCTCTGCCTCCCTCTCTCTCTCTTCTCTGTCTTTGCAGTTTCTCTCTCTATCTCTGTCTCCCTCTCTCTCTCCATCTGCCTCTCTCTGTCTCTCTGCCTCTCTCACTCTCTTTGTCTCTCTGTCTCTCTCTCCCTCTTTCTCTCTCTCTCTCTCTCTCTCTCTCTCTCTCTCTCTCTCTCTCTCTCTCTGCAGGAGCACCCAATACAATATGCGATGTTTCTTAACCCTCTTGGTCTATATCTACAGCGGACGCGTTTACCCTCCATCTTTCCTTCGCTTATTTTGTCAATCATAACCTTCCTCACAGCGGGAATAATAATTGGCACAAACGGTAAAGCGTTGGTATCCCAATCGGGAGGTCCCCAGTTCGAAACCTACGATCGGACAAGACCTTTTACTACTTGAGTCAGTTCGTACCTTACCTGCAAAGAAGTGTTTGCCATTTCAGGTACAGGCTGAAGAGCTACCTGTTGGGGTCGTCTATATACAAGCCTGAGTTTATCTTCGGTGCCGATGATGATGTAGCGGAAGAGAGGCAGAGGATCCTCGAGAAACCAGAGGACTATTATCTTTCAGATTCAAAAGGTGTGAAATCAAGACATTGCTGTGCTTTTTGGGTGACAAAAATGTTTTCTCAAATTGTGTTTTTATAGGATGTTGCCTTTGTTTTTTTTATTGTTGTTATAGATAGTATTGTAGTTCTTAGCGGTGGTGTTTTTGCCACTAATGGTGTTGTTGCTGTTAGTTGTTGTTGTTTCTGTTGTTGATGTTATTATTGCTAATGATCTTTATAGTTGACTGAATATTTGATATATTCAAAACCACCCGTAGTTAACTAGTAAAAAAAAAAAAGAAAATCCTGAAAAATGTCTGCCTGTCTGTCTGTCTGTCTGTCTGTCTGTCTGTCTGTCTGTCTGTCTGTCTGTCTGTCTGTCTGTCTGTCTGTCTGTCTGTCTCTCTCTGTCTGTCTGTCTCTCTCTCTCTCTGTCTCTGTCTGTCTGTCTGTCTGTCTGTCTGTCTTCTGTCTGTCTGTCTGTCTCTCTCTCTCTCTCTCTCTCTCTCTCTCTCTCTCTCTCTCTCTCTCTCTCTCTCTCTCTCTCCCTCCCCTCTCTTTCTTTTACTTCCGCTCTCTCTCTATAACCTCTGCTGTCTCACTTTCTGCAATCTACTACAACAATTAGTACCTTCTTTATTTTCACCCCGTCTCTAAGCCGTAATCCAACTTTCCTAACCACCATACCCCTATCCTCCTACCTTCTTAACCTACACTCCACTACCGCCTATCCTTCTACCCTCTAAACCTACACCCCTTTACCACCTACACCCTACCCCCTAAACCTACACTCCACAACCGCCTATCCTTCTACCCTCTAAACCTACACCCTTTTACCACCTACACCTTACCCCCTAAACCTACACCCCACTACCGCCTATCATTCTACCCTCTAAACCTACACCCCTTACCATCTATCCCCCTACCCCCTAAACCTACACCACATTACCACACATCCCCCTAACCCCTAAACCTACACCCCTTTACCACATATCACCCCACCCTCTAAACCTACAACCATAACCCCTAAACCCACAGCACCTACTCCTATCCCCTAAACCTATCCCCCTACCCCTAAAACCTACCCCTTTACCACATATCCCCATACCCCCTATTCCCTAAACCTACACCACCTTACCACTTATCCCCTTACCTCCTATACCTACTTCTATCCCCCTATCCCCTAAACCTACATCCCCTACCCCTATGACCCCTATCCCCTAAAACCTATCCCCTTACCACATATCCCCCTACCCCCTGCTCCCTAAACCTACACCCCCTTACCACCACCCCTACTCACTAAACCTACACCCCCTTACCACCTATTCGCCTAAACCTATATCCCCTACCCCTATGATCCCTACCCCCTAAAACCCATCCCCTCACCACATATCCCTCTACCCCCTGCTCCCTAAACCTACATCCCCTTACCACCACCCCTACTCCCTAAACCTACACCTCCTTACCACCTATTCGCCTATCGCCTAAGCCTACTCCTCCATACCGCCTATACACCTACTCCATATCACTATCCCTATCCTCCCACCCTTCCTCATCCCAACAGACTCAGACGGGGACGTCGCGACCATGGTGAACCTGTACAAGTGCTACGGCACCAGCATCGCCGTGGATCACCTGTGTTTGGGCGTGGCCAGGGGAGATTGCTTCCTCCTGCTGGGCCACAACGGTGCGGGAAAGACGACCATCTTCAAGATGCTCTCAGGATATCTGAGCATCACAGAGGGGGACGCCTTCGTCATGGGACATTCGGCGGTCAAAGACATTGCTAAGGTGAGTCGCGGTTAGAGAGATAGGTGGATGGAGCGATTTAGTAATTGGGTAGATAGGTAGGCTGTTTAGGTGAGTTGATACATAGGCGGATCAATGGGTTGGTAGTGGGTAGATAGCTTGGTGTATAGCCAGACAGGCAGTTGGGTAGATATGTAGTAAGGTTGGTAGAGAGATAGGCGGATGTATCGTTAGGTAGTGGGTGGATAGATTTGCGAATAGATGGATAGGGGTGAGTTGTGAGGTAGGCGGATAGAGGGTTAGGAAGTGGGTGGAAACGCTAGCGTAGGAAAGACGCCCATCTTCAAGATGCTCTCAAACTGTCTGGGCCATTTGAAGGTCAAGGACATTGTCAAAATAAGCCTCGGGTAGAGAGACAGCTCGATAGATACGTTGGTAATTTGTAGATAGGGGGTTAGGCGTGTAGGAAGATGGGCGGTAATTGGGTAATTGGGTAGATGATTGTGTAAGTAGTGGGTAGGTAGATAGGCTTTTGGAAGGAATAAAAATGTTTTAAAAAAGCAACAAAAAGAAACCCCATACTCAGGTCCATCCATACTCTCATCAGACTGACGGACTCCTGCTTTATATGACCCCCCTCTCTCTCTCACACTCTCTCTCACTCTCTCTCTCTCTCTCTATCTCTCACTCCCTCTCCATGTCCAACGCCCAGGTCCAATCTATGGTAGGCTACAGCCCCCAGACTGGTGGTCTCCTGCTACACATGACTCTCTCTCTCTCTCTCTCTCTCTTTCTCTCCCTCTCTCTCTCTCACTCTCTCTCTCTCTCACTCTCTCTCTCTCTCCATGTCCAACGCCTAGGTCCAGTCTATGGTAGGCTACAGCCCCCAGACTGGTGGTCTCCTGCTACACATGACGGCCCGCCAGACACTGACCATGCACGCCCGCCTCAGGGGACTGCCCGAGGATGTCGTACCAGACCGGGTCAACACGCTCATGAAGCTCCTGCTGATGGATTCTCTCGCAGACATCCCGGCATCCAAATACAGGTTGGTGTGGTGTATTATTATGTTTATCTATAATACATGACATTATTTGTAATGTCAAGCCTGATTTCAGATGGTTTTAGGGGCTGTTCATTCTTTGGATAAGAAATGCACTACGCCTGCATGCAAAAGAAAAAGTAAAGCGTGAATAAAACAAGAAAGACAGGAAGAGGAATGGAATCAAGCAATGCATGACAATGCCGCGAGTAGAGGGTCTGGGGAACATTCTCCACGCCCTTTGAAACAGATATGTAGGAATGTTTGTAAGTAAAAGTCGCCACCATCATCATCAACACTAATAATCATTATCATCATCATCATCATCATCATCATCATCATCATCATCATCATCATCATCATCATCATCATCATCATCATCATCATCATCATCATCATCATCATCATCATCAGCCGTCTTATTCACATACCTTAAGACGAGTACCACAATGGTCTACTCACGACCCAATATCACTGTCAATCCCCGTGTCAATCCAGTGGTGGCAACAGACGCAAGCTGATCACGGCCATCTCCCTGGTGGAGCAGTCCCCCCTCCTCCTGCTGGACGAGCCGAGCCACGGCATGGACCCCCTGGCCAGGCGACATCTGTGGGATGTGCTCATCACACTGCGGGACCGGGGATCTACTCTCATACTCGCCTCGCACAGGTAAGAGCACTGCTGCCCGCATAAGAACCCCATCTTCGCATAAGAACCCATCCCTCGAGGAAAAAGGGTTTCTTAGACTGCGCGACCGGGGATCTACTCTCATACTCGCCTCGCACAGGTAAGAACACTGCTGCCCGCATAAGAACCCCATCTTCGCATTAGAACCCATCCCTCGAGGAAAAAGGGTTTCTTAGACTGCGGGACCGGGGATCTACTCTCATACTCGCCTCGCACAGGTAAGAACACTGCTGCCTGCATAAGAACCCCATCTTCGCCTTAGAACCCATCCCTCGAGGAAAAACGGTTTCTTAGACACACACGTGAGAGCAGTTACAATGGTCTTCGTATTAGAAGCAACCTGGCTATCTTGGGAGACGAGAACAACTGGTTCATGGACATGCAGGTGATGATCCAATACCGAATCCCTATGGAGAAGAGAAAAAAAGGCACAACGGTTAGAACAGTGGTGTATGCATAAGGACCCAGTATGCGAGAAAATGGGTTCTTAGACAAATCGGTTTTTATGCAAATTAGAAAGAATGTCCCTGCCAGTTGACACCGAAGTATCCGCTTGTCAATTGAAGTTAGATCTGGGGAGTTTTATGCTACTAAAGGTTGCTGGAAGAGTCCTTTACGGAGACGGTGGCAAAGTTGAAATTCGAACTGTAACCCTCTAGCATACAGCAACTAGATACCCACATCTCGTATAAATTAGAGGTAACACGGGTTGTTTTTTAAAACCTACGGTAGTTCTCATCGAGAAGGCAGATTGTTATTCGGCACCAATATCAGTAGCCGGATAAAACCACTTTTTTAGAAAATCTAGGGGACGTAAGACAAGAAATTATTTTCTGCTGATAAAAAAGTAATAATGCAGCCCTGTCGGCAATTAGAGTTTATTCTAATATATGTCTGGCATAAAATATGATTCTCGATGGAAAATTCTTAATCAAGAATGCCGTTTAGCTATCGACCTCTTTCCAGGAATTCTAACTAAAGTTTGCTCACATTCTCAGAACCAGCGAGTGTGAACACATGGGGAAGCGTGCCGGAGTCTTGGTAAACGGGCAGCTGGCGTGCCTGGGCACCGTCGATCATCTCAAGAGGAAGTTCGGCAAGGGATTCACGTTCATAGTGCACCTGCAGCACCAGGATGGGATGGGCACTCTCTCCACAGACGCCCTCATACAGCACATCCTCGGCAGCGTAGAAGGATGTCAGGTACATATTAGTTTATTACTATCAGCATCTTCATCTTTATCAGTGTTAATATCGTAGTAGTCGTCGTCGTCGTCATCATCATCATCATCATCATCATCATCATCATCATCATCATCATCATCTGGCCACAGTGCGGCGGAGCTTGGCCAAGACAAACTCTAGCGGAGAACTCGTCTAGAAAAAATTAATGTGGGTTGATGAGGAGGAGGAGGAAAGGAAGGAGGGAGAGGAGGATGAGGAGGAGGAGAGGGAGGAAAAGGGGTAGGAGGAGGAGGAAGAGGAGGAGAAGGGGTAGGGGGAGGAGGAGGAATTCATGATCACATGCCAGCGGAGCTTCGCCAAGACAAGCTCTAGCGGAGAACTCGTCTAGAAAAATGTGGGTTGAGGAGGAGGAGGAGGAGGAGGAGGAGGAGCAGGAGGAGAAAGAGGAAGAGATGAAGGAGGAGGAATTCATAATCACATGCCAGCGGAGCTTCGCCATCACAAGCTCTAGCCGAGAACTCGTCTAGAAAAATGTGGGTTGAGGAGGAGGAGGACGAGGAGGAGGAGGA
>RQTK01000524.1:202951-242555 GCA_003991915.1 Elysia chlorotica
GGGGGGGAGTAAAGAGGAGGTATAGCAAAATTTCAGGCATTAATATTGGGAGGTGGATTAGTTGCTGATAAGAGGCGTTGAGTGAGTAAGGGAGTGAGCGAGTGAGCAAGTGCGTTTGTTTCTTCATTTCTAACAGTTTTATCCGATCGTAGGTTTTGAATCAAGGACCCCCTAATTGGGAGAACAACGCCTTATCATTAGCATCACTTAACTCAACTAAGTAGTTACAGAAAAAACAAGAAATACAAAAAACAAAAACAACAACAACAACAACAACAACAACAACAACAACAACAACAACAAACCAGACAGCCATACACAGTAATGATACAGTGAGAACATTGAGACTACAAAAATGGTATCTAAGCACCTTTTTATGAGTGACGAGTTTTTTTTTTATTCAGTTCGTTTTAATGTTGCTGTTGTTGCTGCTTTTGTTGTCGTTGTGGTTGTTGTTGCTTTTGTTGCCGTTGTTGTTGTTGTTGTTGTTGTTGATGTTGATGTTGTTGTTGTTGTTGCTATATTTGTTGTTGTTGTTGTTGTTGTTGTTGGTTTAGTTTTGAGGGTTGTTTTCAAGTTGCCACTTTGGTTTACTCCACGGGAGTATAAATGGAAAAACTACCACGAAAAACAAATCAAAATCAATGCTTTAAGAAAAACGTTTGCCTTTATGATTTCACAATACGTGTATAACGATAATTTAAAAATGTGTTATTTAAAATTATAAAGTTAACCATGCATTGTTGCTTTAATCCATAAACTTAAAACTTATTAATGTAGCTAAAATTAAAAGTGTTCCCGCTTCTGAAAGTCTTGATTCGTTCTTTGTGTATTTATTTTATTTCAATCTCAACTTTACTAAATTGGTACTTGTTTTATTTTGAATTCGTTTAATCCTATGGTTTTATTATTGGAATTTAAATTAAATTTTATGTTGTTTTTCCATTAGGATTATCTTAATCTTGTGGTTTTATCATTGAGACTTAATTTACAAATTTCAATCAAGTATTTTACTTTTAATTTTCCCAATCCAAATTTATTCCAATCAGTTATGACTTCGCACTAGGTCAGAAAACCACAACAGAAAACTACCGATTTTTTTTGGACTTATGAATTTACACAGTACCGACTGAAGCCTCGTTTCCGATTGATAGAATTGAGTTAAATTGGTGTAATGTCCAAAATCAGCATTATATTGGCTATATTGTGGACGGGCCCCAAGACTGACGTCTGACAATTTTATGTGCTGCCACACTCAAGACAGGGCGGGGATACCATGACTCCTGTCTCAGCTGGTCACATTAAACTGACCAACCAGTAGGGATCGAAATCGCCAGGGCTCGAACCACGGACCTTTTAAATGCTGCCACACACTGACTGGGGAAATCATGACTTCTGTCGTAGCCAGTCACATTAGAACAAGTGGAGTCAAACAGCCACGGTTCTAAAATCAATGACCCCGAGGGCAGTGGGACACCTTGTCTAAGCTCAAATCGTTGGATCGAAGCCCTCGCCCACCTGATTACAATATCAGTAAATCAGTGATTGGTCTTTGGCTCTGGAATAACCTAAACTGCGTAGCCTTTGATCAGCTTACAGCGCCTGCTTCCAGATTAGGCCCAGAAGACAGATGTGTTGGATTAGCGCGTGGATTAGTGCCCAGGGCAGAAGACCACACAGGGGTTAAATAAATACGATTCAAGCAATACATAATTATAGTAATCATCGGCGAAATATTAAATAGGATTGCGAAACTTAAAATAGTAACTGCTGTGCACTACACTTAGCACTTGTTACAGTTTGCTCGATTTCAGATAGATAGATAGATAGATAGATAGATAGATAGATAGATAGATAGATAGATAGATAGATAGATAGATAGATAGATAGATAGATAGATAGATAGATAGATAGATAGATAGATAGATACATAGATAGATAGATAGATAGATAGATAGAATATGGAAAAATAGAGAGAGAGAGAGAGAGAGAGAGAGAGAGAGAGAGAGAGAGAGAGAGACAGATAGACATGCTGGTAGATGGATAAATAGATTGATATGTAAGCTACATAGACAGATAGATATTTAGACAGATGGATGGGTAGTTGGACACATAGATAGGGAGACGGGGAAATACAAAGAGATAAACAATTATAATCGACCTTATTTCTCTTGTGCGTAAATAGTTTTAATCAGTTTCAACCTAAAGGCGCCCAAAGAAAGAATTTCTGAAGCCTAGCTTTAAATTTTGTCTAAACCAAATTGCACAAAAACAAATTCGTTTGACTCCAAGAGTTTTAAGTAATTCAGTAAAACATTTTGCTATAAAAAAAATATATCAGATGGAGGCGGTTTGATGGGTCATAAAATACAACATCATGGTAGCTTGCAACTCGTCGTAAGCCTTCTTGGGGGCGAACTTGCTAAAGTGGTAGAGCGTTGGTCCCCAGATCGGGAGGTCGGCGGTTCGAATCCAACGATCGGCAGATTTATTTGTACGATTTCGTCCCCTGTAACTGGTTGGGTTGGTGTCAGTATGATGTGACCGGCTGAGACAGAAGTCACCGCTCTGTCTCGTATGTGGAAAATTGCCAGACGTCAGTCTTGGGGCCTGTCCACAATATACCATCATATAGTGCTGACGTTGGGCGTTGGACGTTAAATCAACTCGACTCGACTCTTTCTTTTTCTTATAATTTTTATACGTATTTAAAGACAGTCGTAAGCCTTCTTGTTCTTTGTACCGCTATTTGAAGACGAGGCATAAGCTTATCACAGCATTGTACTTACAGCCCCAAAATTTGCTGGCGATGAAGAGTGAAAAATCAGCAAACCGTTTAACAAAGTCTACAAGAGGTGCTCTTGTAGTGTAGGCTGAAACTGTGATCTAAACGAAACTTCTATCCACGTAGGATTAACCTCTTGATAAGATTGTCTTAATCCTCTTATTCTTAGCAGAGAATTTTGAGAGTTATTTGATTTTGTGTATTGCAATGCGTTGCAGTAAAGTAAGGACAAACCTCTTCAGGCTTAAGCTTTTTAATACAGGTGTGTATGCCAGGGTAATTTAAGTCGATTAGATACAATATTCAGGCCTGGTGTGGATTCAGGGAGAAAGATATATTGAGGGAGGGAGGGAGGGAGAGAGAGAGAGAGAGAGAGAGAGAGAGAGAAGGGGAGAGAGAGAGTTAGAGAGAAAGTGTCTGCGTATAGTTGAACTAACAACCACACTTTACTTCAGACAGAGGCAGGGCGGTGTTGTAATCTCTCTTTCACTGCTTCAGGTATGGGAACAAATCTAGATTTAGATCTAGTTTGATTTCTCAGACAGTCGAATTTATTGTCACTCTGCTCTTTCATCCAAGAGATAGGGAGTTAGGCGTTGAAGATGCCAGTTACGTAATAAGGTGATATTGCTGTTTATTGATTCTGGTTCATTATCTAGGATGACTTCATAGACACTTTTCAATACAGTGTTACTATTTTCAAAACATGAATATCTTTGCATTAACTTTATTTAAGTTAGATTTAAAGTGAATGGATCAATAGCAATGTATTATTATTATCTCATGTTTGAAATTTTTAAAGCTGTTTACGTTACTGATACTCCGAAGATTATGATAAATCGAAAAGTTTGTGTCGTATAATCAGAAAACCATTTTATCCTTTGACTAAAAAATCGAGTTTTCTTTTTGTGCCCTAAGCTTAAATAATGCCTTTTTTATGCATACCATGTTTAAAACATGGCATATAATGAAATACATGATGGGTTTTTTATATTCAATTCCACAGGGAAGATTTTTAACTTCTCGCTAAAAAAAACTAACTAGTAGCAGCAACAACAACACAGAACAGTACCCAGCCTTCACCGACTATGGGGAAGGTTAAGAACGAAACCAAACGGCCGGCCAAACAGGCCAAGCTGATGTCCGAGATCTTCCAGCACTACCACCAGACGGGGAAGGCCAACCAGCTGAGACCAGAGGGGTTTTTGGAGATTTCCAGAATCTTCGGTCCCGCGGCGTCCATCGACATGAACCGGCTGGTGTGTCAGCACCAACAAAACGTGGCGTCAGCCTACATGCGGAGGATCCGCAGGGAGAAGGTTCGAGAACAGGACCTGCACCTTCAGAAGCTGCAAGACATTCCCATGAAGATTCAGTGAGTAGGGTTTATAATACATATGGAATAAGTAGCTCCCCTTTGTCTACGCGTCTACTGTTCTTCTGTAAAAAGCCACCAATTTTAGACTTTGCATAGATGGTTCGGGGAGGGAAGGGGTGTAGGTTCGTGGATAGAACTAACACTCTGGCGGTCCCATTTTTTTCTACTGGTTGGGTTTGAGTCGGTGTCAGTAGGCGTATATTGTGTCAGATCAAGCCAAAGGTACCCCGTTCTGTGTCAGTGAGTAGAGGTTATATCAATATGGTAGCAGTAGTAGTAGCAGATTATCAATCCTCATTTAAATCAAACGCGAAATGATGGCTTGCCTTGTGTTAAAAAAACAACAACACGCTATCAGCTCTTTAACGCCCAAATCTGTATATCAGCAGAATTCTTACAATAACTAACCAAACTCAGTAGTTATTTGCTTTTGTGATGGTACGTGTACTTTCTTATTTTTTTAGGAATACGTTTGTAGTTGTACATGCATTTTGTCTTTTTATCTTCGAACTATATTTCCTTTAAAAAAGTCACGATATATTTAATGTTCTTTGATAGAAATACTGTTTTAATAATAACCATATAAAATTATTTCTCTGTTTCCAGGAGGGTTGCTGTCGGTCCAGACTACATCGACCCCTACTCGGACTTCAAGTCGAGGCTGCCCAAACTAGGTCAGGACAAACGGTTCAAGAAGGCCGACCCTTTGAGCCCCATTCTTCCCGCAGCGGATATGGCGTCACCCTATGTGCCCCACAATTCCCTCGCGCCGCACACCAACGTTCTCTTCAAGATGAACCCCTCTAAAGAAACTACTGCGGTCGGACAGCCCGGCAAAGGAGGGAACTCGTCAAAAAGCGTCGAGGATGACCTCCCTTTCCCGTTATCTCCTAGGAAATTAAGGTTCCCGCCAAAACTAGGGGGCGGCTACGAGCTTCCGGCGATAAGGAAGCGACTAGCTGTGGACCCAGTGGGAATCCGAGGGAGTGTGGATATCTCACCAAGGAATCCTTCCATCTCCCCGAGAAATCCTTCCATCAGCCCCAGAAACGCTGCCTTCTGGAGCTTCAACATCCCGCGAGAACTCAACACCGGCGAGAGGAAAAGTCACGTGGCCAGTATCCCCCGAGGGAAAGACGCCCTGGCAGCCATTAGCTCTGTCCAGAAGCACAACAAGCCCAGGCCATCCTCGTTCCTGCACTCGCTGCCCCCGATACCGGCAATAGCAACCAAAGGATAAACAAAGAACCAAGTCTTCTTGAGTACACATGTGAGGCAGACCAGTGTTAATCAGTCACAAGTCGAAATTACGAGTTTGTAAAGTCGTTTATAGTGTGTGTGTCCAAGAAGAGAAGACTGGGAAGGCAAGAGGCGTCCAGAATGTACACCAAAAGCCCAAAAACAAGCAGGAGTGGCATGGCATTTTATGTCGACCTCTCCAGAGATAACACCAAAATTAATGAATGAATGAATACTGCGTTTAAAAGCGTCAACTGCACTTTAACTAACAGGTTTATAAACCTGTAACTCAATCAATTTTAGAACGCGGGATAATCAACCGTAGTTGAACATGAAAAAGGACACTATACTAAGTCTTATGTAGAGTTCTTTTCAATGTTTAGAGGGCTCTAGCTCAAAATCTGTGTTAGCTACTTGTGCCTGAATCACCCAGGTTGCCTCACACATGAATCGACTTCCCGTACGGGCGGGGTTCTGACTAAGCCAGGCTTTACACCGCTCTGTTGGGGCTGGCTTTTAGGTAAGATAGAACATTCTCATCAGTGGAAACAGCTTGAGCTGACACTGACAGATCTGTTGGTATAGAAGTTGATTTGTACAACTCAAGTCACCATATTGACCATTGAAAATATATGCAGGTGTTTATATAATGACAGAAATAATGATACATGCAATAGATGTCCATTTCTAGAAAAGAATACAATAGAAGCCTGATAATTTAAACTCTTTGAAAACGGAATGAAATTATTTCTTTGAATTTTATATATCCAGTTCAAAATTATTGTAAAAAAAGATGAAAATCTAAAAGTAATAGTACATGTTGTAGTTTTTATGGAGGGTGGGTCCATGCAAGGTGAGACCTTGCCTAGGCGCCGGTTTGGATTACATCTTGGTCTGAGTGTTATCCATCTGCTGTTTCGATATGATTGTATCTGAGCTGGTGCGAACATCAGGGTCACAGGGGTACTCAAGCCCCAACGTGACAATTCATTGAAAGAGAAAAATCTAATCTGGGACCGCCATGATGTGTTGATCAAAAGTGGGTTCCGCTTTCCTTCGACAATCATTCCGAAAGTTGTATTTTTTTTTTCCTATTTTATTTAGTCCATTAAGCCAACAGAACAAGTGTGTAAACTGTACAATGTAGGCAGTAAACTTTGGCTAAAAGCTTTTCACATGGCTAAATTTGATTCTTCAAGATAATGCCGATCTTTGTATTTCAGTGACATGGCCTCTAATTTTGAGAAGCCTCACTGAACAACAAAACGACATCAGCTTCGTTCCTAGTACAAGACATATCCCTAAGTAATCTATGCTATTGCTAACATTCTAAGTTGCATATATAATGGATAAATCATTATAACAGTAAATTATATAATGTCTAGCTTTTAATACATTTTGTATATAGTTTACAGTACCTGTTAAAGTGATTCGCAGAAATATGTTTATAAATCTTTGTACAGCAGTTTATTCAATTATTCATATAACAATTGTTTGAAAAAAAAAAAGACCGATGGTGATGACAATTAAAATCCGTATCAACTTCGTTAAATATTACCATAACTCCAATAACAAAGGACATGAACATTCCAAAACATTAATCAGGTTGTGTTCCTGTATACAGTACCGGATTTACAGAAATGATTAGCGCTGCTATGGTCTTTTGCCTACGCTTTTTCCAGTTAAACGTATGCACTATGCATTATGATTAATGAAGAATAAACAACATACCGTCTTTCCTTTGTTTCAGTCATTAAAATTTAAATCATGTAGCCCTAAGCTCCCTAGTTACAAAAGAATAAATCCTTTCTTTTAATAATAATATTCTGATTCATACTTCTTGTTTTTATAAATAATATATAGATAGATGTATACATATGTATGTGTATATATACAATTCGTTTTGTTGTTCTTAAGCCTCGACATTTCTAGAAAAATCCTATAGGGGCAAAACTAAGTTCATATAATTTTATGATATCCCCATGTCTTTCTTATCATGTGGTTGTGTGTATATATCTGTATATAATATTAATATGTTGACATAAATTTTTGCCTTTGCTGGTAAGGTGTTTTGAAACATAAGTGTGCAATTGGAAATAGAAGTGCCAAAGTGCGATTAAAATTTGGAATATTTTATATTTGCAACTTGTTGTCATGCATTATTCCTTTGTGGTAAAATAAAGTACATAATTTATGATTAAATTTTGTCTTGTGACCCGTCGCCAAACAGGATCCTTCTTGGGAACTAAGAGACTTTGAACTAGGAGAGGGCCTTTCTCTCACTAAGGTGTGACCAGTTCTTGTTAATAAGATACCATATTGTAGTTGTATGTGGACTATATCATCCACACTGGCCACTTTTGTGAAACAAAACTCCAGTTCCATTACATGTATTTTAGTTGACATTACATGTAAAACAAAGATGTTTTGCATTTAATTACATGTAATAAGTTTTCGAAATGTGTTTCAATTGTTGATTAATGTTAAAAATTATATCAATATTATTATCATTATTAAAAAGATTTTTTTTATCCCAAGTCTATTTGTTGTCTGACAATTTTATGTGGTGCTTCACATGAGACCGTGCTAGGATACCAGGGCCTCTGTCTCAGCCGCTCACATTATACATGAACTGACACAAACATTAGGGAATGAAAAAAAAAAAACAACAACAAAAAATTGCCAATGAAAGGTTTCAAACCCGAGATCTGATTGTGAAAGCAAAGCTCTACCAGTTGTGTAAGAGTACTTGATATTTTTGTAATGCTATGTAGCCAATACCTCAAGAGTTCCACATTGCACCAAGCACTAATCAAAGTTTCATAAAAAGCAACTGTTTACAGATGATCCTTGCTCAACAATAACTACTCTCAGTGCTTCTATGTGTTATTTTTTGTGTTTAGGTTATAGCGGGAATGAGATTTCATAAAGTTATTCAACTTTTTCTCGGACATCAGAGATACATTGTATTCAACAAGCAGAAGTTCTCTATAGAGGGAGGGAGAGAATTCTCTCCCTCTCTCCGGGTTTAACGTCTCCTAGGTTCCCCTGGGGATCCTATACGGCGATCAACAAGCAGAAATGTCATAGAATCATTTTGTAATAGGTGCCCTGATTAGTATAACTTACTCCTGCGCCGTGGAGAGCTAATTTGACTATAAATTAGAGGTCATGTGTTGTAACCAAGTTCAGCTGCTCTTGGTGAATTTACATTCGTAATGCTGACTTCCCCTGAAGAGAAAACCTCTTAGGGCTTGCATACAAGTTTAAAAAATGTTACGTACAGTATATACATAATTTTTAAACAACACATTTGTTTTAAAATAGCATTTTTATTGAAAATTTTCAATAACAAGTCAATGTTTAAAGACTTAAAGGCATAAAAAATAGTAGGAAACATGATTTAAAACGAATATATTATATTCCCATTTATCAAATTTAAAACTACCATTGCATAAATACACTTTCCAAATGTACATGTATATATGTAAATTTACTCATCCACCAAATAACTATTAACAAGACTAAATAATCTAACTCTCATAGAAGAAAATGTAACATTTACAATGTGCATAAGGAACACATCGATCTTAAAATTTAAAGTTTTTTCCAGATAAACTAAAAATCAAATGATTCTCTGTGCAGATAGAAAGTTCCACTCTTTGTTTAGGATCTCTTTCATTCCTACATGGCAACATTCTTGAGTCTTAATGATAATGTTATTTTAATTTATAGACCTAGAGAAATCTGTAACCGTTTCAAACACATGAAAATACAATTAAAAATACTAAATCATTTTCTTGCTGTGCTCATCTATGGAGATCGCGAGACTGTTTTCCTTGATTGTTAACAAGAAATATTTTCTATCATTTTTTTTTCTATATAGACTAATTTATTGTTTACCCAAATAACCAAAGCCTGTTGCATGCTATTCATTCTATATGATCAACACTGCTTGTGTCAATCGTTATGGGTAAAAATGCTAATATCTCAAAACATGGACTTGTCATATGTCAATAAATTCTGAGTCATGCACCCTTTTTACTAGGCAGCAGACTAATTTTAAACAAACAGTTTATAAAAGTAATTTCTACGAAAAAAATATACAGCTTGGTGTAAAGTGACTTAACAGAGATGACATATGCAGTGTCCACTGTACTTTTTTTCGTTCATAACATGAATTTAAAGATACTAGCTTACAATAAGAGAAAAAAATTCAATCTTTTAAATCATTTATGCCGAAAAATGCCATTATTGTTGGAAATAGAAAAAGTCTCAAAGTATCAACAATACAGCTATACATAATGGACATGTAGAGATATGAGGAATGGAAACGATTTGAATCAAACATTACTTTCTTTACATGAACAAGAGTTATCTATTTTTAGATCATTGAAAAGCTGGTAGTTAATACCAAGTATATTTTTAAAAAAAGGTTTAGAGGTACATTAAAAATGAACACAAACACCCCTATTCCCAACAAAACAGTATTGTACTTATACAAAGATTACGTCATACATTTCAATAAACGTTTGGGTTTACTAAAAATCTATTTTAAAACACTTTAACTCAAATCATAGTCAACAAGTGTATATTGAGAAGATCTCTTAAAGAGTGAAGTTTATTATTATACGATCTTTCCGTACCACAAACTTTTATTTATTTTTTTTTACTCAAAAAGACAAGCTGCATCACAAGGCCTTTTAATTGTAATTGCTCAATGATGATTATAAACTGCTCCTGTACTTCACTTATTCCTGGCAACATAATATATAGTTTGTCTAATCTAGTGTGGCAAACACCTGAAAAACCACACCTACTATCTACATGTATAATTTTGCCAACTTAGTTGCACGTTCTAGCTCCTTTCTAAATTACTAAAGATTTGAGTGTTTTAGAAATGAAATCAGAACTTATACAAAGTGACAAGTTGATGGCTAAAAAAGCTTACATCATTTCAGTGGTAAACGATTCTAAATGTTGATAACCATACAATTTTCAATAACTTTTTCAAAATTTAAAAACTTACAACAGTAGTATATTTTATCATACATGAAATCAAAATCATCAGCTGACAGACATCTCACGCTGTTCCTTTTACAGTCAGTTGCAACCTCAACACTTTAATCACTCACAATCATTGAAATCGGATCCACTTCGAGCCACATTAAATCTTTGTATCCTGGCGTTCCATCTTCAAACATCACAACTAGCTAGCCATGGCCACAAAAGAAAGAAAAAGCTGTGTAGGTGGACCTTGTGTCTGTGCTAGCTGAGACCCAGCTTTTCCTGATTCGCAGTTAACCACTGATGGTAGTCGTTGAGTTTGTGGTCCGAAGGCTCAACCTGAAGATTAAAGGCAGAAGTAAAAAAAAAAATTATCTTTTTAGTTAAATTCCTGAAAACGTAGTGTTATCAACTATCGACAATGTTTAACAATGAAAAAGCAGCACTAGTGTTCATATACCCATATAGCGTCAAGAAGTTGATACTTACAGTGGCAATGTAAAATAACAAAAGATATGAAAGTGACTTTAAAAGTTTTCCAACACTGAAAATAAGACACAAAACTGTCGCCATAGGATCTCTCAGGGGAACCTAAGAGGGAGGGAGGGGGAGAGAGTGAGAGAGATAGAGAGAGAGAGGGAGGACAGAGGATATAGTGAGCGAGATGGGGTAGAGAGAATGAAAGATAGAAAGAGAGGGCGAGAGAGAGAGGGAGAGAGAGCGAGGGGGGGAGGGTTGAGTTCTTGTGTTGAGTTGGTTTAACGTCCAACATCAGCACTATATAGGCTATATTGTGGATGGGCCCCAAGACTGATGTCTGACAATTTTATGTGCTGCCACACACGAGACAGGGCGGGGATACCATGACTCCTGTCTCAGCCAGTCACATTTAACCGACACCGACCCAACCAGTAGGAAGCGCAATCGCCAAGAATCGAATCCGAACCTTTTGCGCCGGAAGCTGATGTTCTACCCCAGGACCACCACGCCCCCCAACGAGAGAGTGAGGGAGAGAGGGAGAGGGAACGAGATAGAGAAAGAGAGAGAGAGAGAGTGAAGATATTCTGTTTTTTTTTTAATCTCTGGGCAATGTCTCATAAGTTGCCCTGGATCAACCCTATGTCATATGAAATAAGGCATCAATCTTTGTTACTTGTATAGCCAACTTATCCTGTCCAGTAGATGCCTTCTTTAACATTTGTACAGTAATCTTCAATAAATATTATTATTAATGTTGCTGACTCATCCTGAACTTTTACGCTTAGATACACATAATTCTCATATTGAATCACAAGACAACTTCTTCACTTGGATACCTGCATTCCTGCCCTGCCCCAGAGATGTCATACTATACTGATACCCACCCATCATTCACTAACAAACTTATAGAGGAACGAAATCAAACAAATCATACATTTTTGAGCGACCATGTGTTTCAAACCCATGACCTCTGGATTGGAGGCACAACGCTGTATCACTTGCATCAGTTTGCCTCACCCCGTCATCCCTTAAGTACTACCCCCTGTGCTACCTGGCACCCTCAATAGCTATATGAAATTTGACAAAATAATGCAACAACCCTTTAACTTCAGAGCTGTGAATGCCCAAACACAAATAAGGCTGAAATCTAGGGATTTTCCTACAAAAAGGAGGAAAACATGTTTTGAAACAGATGAAAAAAGGAGGCAACTGGACCAAAAAAGGAGGAACTAGATTATAAAAAAGGGAGGATTTTAGCCTTAAGGAGGAGGATTCTCAGCCCTGAATTTAAGTCAGCCCCATTTTGACACGCACCTGTTTCCATTCATTCACACAGAAAATCCTGTAGGAGTCGTTTCCATACTTCCCAATACCGTGGAGCTCAATGGGGTACGTCCAGTTCTTTGTCAAGAATTCCTCTGGTGTTGATTTGAGAAAAAAATCACAAAAGATAAAGATACAACTGTAATAAGTAAAGAATTTCTGTACAACAATGAAAATAGCACAAAGATCAAGTGCCTGATCTAAGAGTACCTGCCTGCGGCTGAATCCGCTTAGGATAAGCCCTGTTTGAGATACGCTTGGCTTTATATAATGAAATATTTCCAAGGCACCAAGTCTTTTAACTTTCTATTCTTTACAGAGACTGATAAATATAAACTCTGGATAAAATAACCTTTAATGTTGTTTATAATTTAAACTCCTAGAGCATCAAGTTTGTTGTGTTTATTATGACCTTGCCTGTAACGAAACCTCGGATGTAACAAAGTTTTGGAGCTGGCCCACTTATTTCGCTTTATCCGAGGTCCACTGTATTCTAGCTGTACAGTCTATTTGTTATTCAACCTCACGTCATTTTTAAAAGATACTTTTTTAAATTCTTATCGTTAAAACAAATGATTTTCTATTCCCCCCATTTCCTGCCGTTTATGTCCCTCCCTTACGCATATGTATAAGTAATAAGGCCTAGCCACCAACCTGAGAACTTCTTGATGGTGTGTGCCCGCGTGTAGTTCAGCCCGATGGGGAAGAGAACCTCAGCCATTTCCTCCTCATCGCCCTGGCACGCCTGTTCTGGTGTCGGCCAGTGGTTAAGGAACTTCCACAGCGTAGGGATGGCTTGGCGCCCTGCACAGAAACAAGCAGAGGATGGCAACTGTGACAGGGATCAATATAGTACAATGGAATCCGTTTAAGATAAACGACTAGGCATGACCTACAAGTTTATATTAACCTTCATTGCCATTCCTGAGTGAAAAAGACCCAGGCTGTGAAAAATATGCATAATTCTTTTTGATGGTGCCAATGACAAGATAAAAACCATTTTGCATTCCTCAATTTATGTTTTATGCTTCTATCTGTGCTTTTCATTTCTAAAAAAAATAATTTATAAATTTTCTGTATATGGTTTGCTTGAAGCTAATCCATCCGTTGGTCAAAAACATGTTTACTCATAAATAACCTTCGGCAATGGTAATACTCTCTCTCTCTTCTTCAAAGGTATATTAGGCTATCAGCTGTTTATGTCCCTTCTCCCTTTGCTCTTCCTCCTGCTCAGTATGCATGTCCTCCTCCGCCTGTCATTGCCCCTGTTCATATTTTGCTTCCCCCGTTCCTCCTCCTTCTTATCATTAAAATCCCTTCCTCTGTTTTACATTGCACCCACCAAAATCTCTGCTTTGTTTCTCAAGCAAGTTATAAAACACATTCAGCTTATAAGTATGATAAATACTATACAATTATGTTTTCTGAAAATAACAATGAGAGTCTTCTCCTGCAAATATCACTCCTGCTCCTGTTCCTCCTATAACATCTCACCCTCCTCCTCTTCCTCCCCCTCCATCTCCTTCTGCTACTGCACTACCTATTGTTCCTCTCCCTGCTCCTGGTTCTCATCTCGCTCCTGCTGCTCCTTTTCCTCTTCCTCCTCCTGTTCCTACTGCTGCGCCTCCCCCTGCTCCTCATACTTCTCCTACTCGTCTTCCTACTCCTCCTACTGTTCCACCTCCTGCTCCTGCACCTCCTCTTCTCATCCTCTTGTTTCTGCTCTTCTTGCACATCAGCACTGCGCCTTTTCATTTTATTCCACTTTTTCTTTTATTCCTCCTCTTCTTAATAAGACCCTTAGATGGAAAAGATTAAGATCTAGACATCTTGAATGTATTCTTAACATTCATAAAGGGAGTTTATTAAGAAAGTTAAATTATTGCATTTCTACAAGGGATTTCTATTAGTGTTAATGTTGACAAAATAGTGTATCCGATTCTACATGAAACAGGGATACACTTTATTGAGTCGATGCCACAGAAAGAGACAAGTGGTAGTTATATTATGTGCTGATGAAAATGTGAGAATCTGTGACTTTGTTTAAATGCCTTAAGTGACTTATTACTATTGATTTTTTTTGTCATCATTAATATGCCTTCCTTTGTTTTATATTTTACCCACCAAAATCTCTGCTTTGTTTCTCAAGCAAGTTATAAAACAGATTCAGCTTATAAGTGTGAAAAGTACTATACAATATTATGTTTTCTGAATATAACATTGAGTCGATCAATCAAAATATTTAAAAGACAGGCTTAATAAAAAAAAAATGTACCAGTCGTTTTGTTGAGAAAAATTGTGGCCACCAACAGTTTCCATGGGTCATGAAACAAAGACTCCTGCACCAAGAAGAATGGAGACTTGGGAGGCACCCAGCTTGCGTCTCTCTTCAGCTTTGGTCGAGCCAGTCCTGGTTTTTTGAAATACTTGCTGAACGCAGGTTTAGGTTCTGAGGATTGAATGATAAAAAAAAAAAAAAGATGCCTTTATCAGCTTTGGTGTGGAAAGGGTGATGACTACGGGCAAAACCTAAAAAAATCAGTCTGATAATTCAAATTTCTCATAATCCGAATTTCGCAAGAAGACAGGTTATTTTTTCTCTCTTTAGCTTTGTTAGAATCTGACTCACTATTTTAAGTCTTTCTGGTTTAATGCTCTTAATTCAAATCTGGCACCATCAATAGGCTTTAAAGATCTGTCGAGCAGCAACCAACCTGAAAACTTCTTGATGGTGTGTGCCCGCGTGTAGTTCAGCCCGATGGGGAAGAGAACCTCAGCCATTTCCTCCTCATCGCCCTGGCATGCCTGTTCTGGTGTCGGCCAGTGGTTAAGGAACTTCCACAGCGTAGGGATGGCTTGGCGCCCTGCACAGAAACAAGCAGAGGATGGCAACTGTGACAGGGATCAATATAGTACAATGGAATCCGTTTAAGATAAACGACTAGGCATGACCTACAAGTTTATATTAACCTTCATTGCCATTCCTGAGTGAAAAAGACCCAGGCTGTGAAAAATATGCATAATTCTTTTTGATGGTGCCAATGACAAGATAAAAACCAATTTGTATTCCTGAATGTTTCCTCCACCTGCACCTGCTCCTCTTCATTTTTTGCTTCCCCTGTTTCTCCTCCTTCTTATCATTAAAATCCCTTCCTCTGTTTTATATTGTACCCACCAAAATCTCTGCTTTGTTTCTCAACCAAGTTATAAAATAACATTCAGCTTATAAGTGTGAAAGTTCTTAATTCTTATTTCTGAAAATAACAATGAGCCAACCAATCATAATATTTAGAAGACACGCTTAATATAAAAATGTACCAGTTGTTTTGTTGAGAAAGATTGTGGCCACCAACAGTTTCCATGGGTCGTGAAACAAAGACTCCTGCACCAAGAAGAATGGAGACTTGGGAGGCACCCAGCTTGCGTCTCTCTTCAGTTTCGGTCGAGCCAGTCCTGGTTTTTTGAAATACTTGCTGAACGCAGGTTTAGGTTCTGAGGATTGAATGAAAAAAAAAAAGATGCCTTTATCAGCTTTGGTGTGGAAAGGGTGATGTCTACGGGCAAAACCTAAAAAAATCAGTCTGATAATTCAAATTTCTCATAATCCGAATTTTGCAAGAAGACTGGTTATTTTTTCTCTCTTTAGCTTTGTTAGAGTCTGACTCACTATTTTAAGTCTTTCTGGTTTAATGCTCTTAATTCAAATCTGGCACCATCAATAGGCTTTAAAGATCTGTCGAGCAGCATTTTATGCTCAATGCTGGCCAAGACATATTTTTAGAAAAAAAATGGGTTGAGAGGAGATTACTATAGAACGAAAACAATACGAAACCCCATACACATATTTTTTTCAATAAGAAAAGGGCTGTTGATATTTTTTTTACACTGCTATGACTTAGGTATGTTCCCTTCTATAATTCAATTTTAATTTTCAAATCCCTTTAGTTTAAAGTTAGACCCAATACCAAACAATTAGAATAATGATGTTTTCACTATACTATTAATAAAAACTGTTTTAAAGAAAATTGATAGAACTTCCCTTTGTATAACCAGCCAGCTGAACGTAAACTTAAAAGTCCTCAGATTGCTAAACTGTGATGCTCACTGAATGACCATAAATAAAGCTTTGATGAATTACAAAATTATGTGTATAAATATACCGCTCAATGTCACAAAGCCTAAACCTGAGAAAGCATATATATAGCATACATATAGATTTTGAACACCTATAACTTATAGAAAACAAGCAAAAACATCTTGGTTTCTCAAGAGTGGAGTCCTTATAAGATAAAACTTTGAAAGAAGTTTTTATAGTGCCATACTTTCTTAAACAGGTTCAACATGGACTGATTGTACAAATCAGACATACAAACCTTTGTTTAAAATCATCTCTGCAGTGATTTCTTTCACTCCATTGTAGCTCTCCGATGTATCCTCGTGCAGCCTCTCGGAGTTGGAATTTGTGTCGGGAAGTTCGCCAGCTTCGTTCTCTTTACCAGGCGAGGTGACTGGAGGGGTTTCCACTTTCGCTGAGGACTGACGCTTTTTGTGAGCCTTCGGGGGTCGACCACGCTGTTTCTGTGGGGAAGTTGGGGAGAATTCCACTTCATTTGGGGTCGCTGGATCCGAAAAGAGGGAAATACTGGAATCTTGCTCGTCTTTCACGCTAGTGTCATTGACGGCGGCCAAAACTTGTGAGGTGTTGATATCGGTGACAGGGGTCTGAGTCAGATCTTCGTATGGTTTTACGTCCGAGCTTCTACGGTGAACTTTTTTGGAAGGGCGGCCTCTTTTCTTGCCGCTCGAAGGAGTCTGACTCTGTTTGATAGGTGAGGGGGTAGCGGCCATAAGCTGATTGGTTGTGTCTAACGAGACATCGTTATCAATGTCTTCACCGAGTTGAGTGTCGGCAGCCGCATCTGCGACTGGTTCTGGTGATTGCATTGGTTCTGTCTGGTGTGAAATAATTTTTTTCTTCCTACCTTTCTTTCCTTCCGCAGACAACCCCCCAGCTGGCTCACTGACGTTTACACTTGCTTCCATAGGCTCAGGGCTAATATTGAACGAAGTGTTGTCAACCTTGTCTTTCTCCACATCAAGGTTTGGATTGAAAGAGGTTGGACTCATTTTAATAGACTGAGGCTCAAAGTGTTCACTCTTTTTCTTCTTTGCCGGACTGGGTGAGGGTGTCCCACCACTTCCTTTAACTTGTGAGGGACGCCCTCTCTTTTTCTTGGCACTGACTATTTTAGTGAATGAGGCTTCATTTTCAGGCTCGGGCGCCGTGGTTACCGTATCCATCACCGGAGTCGCCCGAGGCTCGTCAATCACCAGCGAGCTTGGCTCCGCATCCACATCCTCTTCTGCAGCGAAATACGATGTGATCTGGCTTGACATTTTCTTCGTCATCTTCTTGGCACTGCTCCCAAACGGCAGCTTGATGAACAGCTTCTTCAGCTTTTTCTGCTCGGGAGCAGCTGCGTCGTCCTCCGCCAGACTCAGTTTTGCATGTTTGAAGAGAGATTTCGTTTCGAGGAAGCCGGTCTTGGCCTTGTGTACGCCAGCACCTTCCGCCTTGTGCAGCTTCTCCGTAGTGCCTGCGACGGCTTTCGGATGCTTCTTGGCCGAAAGCTTCTTATTGGCCAGCGCCGCCTTGGCTTTGGACGAGGCTCCGCCCAGAACGGCCTTGACTGGCGGCTGGACCGGTTTCCCGTCCTCGATGATGAGGCCTCGCTCCATGAGCCGAGTGGGTCCAAACTCAAACAGAGTCAGGTCCAGGTCAATCCCTTTCTGGATTGCGTACCCGCCAACTTCTGCTTTAGACCTCAGCTTTTTTCTCTCAGGGCTTTTTAATGGGAGAGAGAGAGAGAAGGAGAAAAATGTCAACATTTTGAGGTGAAAGTTCTATAAAAAATAGGAAAAACTAATAGTCTAACAAGGAATAAAAGTAAAGATTTCTGCTAATCAACATCAATCTGTAAGTGAAAGGGTGCAGTCTCAAGTGGTTGCTGGATCGGGAAAGTAACATTAATCTGTAAGGCCTTAAAAAAAAAAAAAAAGAGAAAAATTAATCTAGAAATCTATGCTGTTCTTTTCAATATTCTTTAAAAAGCATATTTATCAATAGCTGGTTTTCTCAGTCTGACAAGTTTTCAAGTTCCGCTGCATTCATGTGTTTTCATACCCAAAATTTAACATATAGGATAATTCAATTTTGTCTCAGCTTATTTTCATTCAACACTTTTGCTACATGTGTATCCGGTACTGAAGTTAGACAGTTTAGATGTTAATCTAGGCATACTGAGAGGAAGCTATAAAGGGACCACGTATTTAACCTTGGGAGCAAAATGCTGTTGAGTAATGATCTGATTTTCACAACACAAGCAACAAGAAAAACTTCACAGTTCGTATGACTAATTTATAAGCGAAATTTCTTTGCCAACTCAAATATCAAGGTAGCCTATCTGATAGTCATAACCATCAATCTACTTAATTTACCTGCAGAAATAGGTATACATCACATTCTCCCTCGAGACCTTGACTAATAAGGAAACTTTCAGTTTAACGCCTAACTTTTTTAAATTAAAAAGTTTATTTTCATTCGCAAATTAGAAAATAAGAAAAATTTATCTCAGAATCGGAGGCTTCCTTTGCATTAGATGTATATAAAGAATGCAGATAGAAATATTAACATGTTTTACTAGGGTCACAAACATTTTTAGTTAGACCACTTAACTTTGAAGGAAAAATGTTCAAAGTCTTATCTACAGTGGAATCAGCTTAGGAAAAACCTCTTTAAGACAGCCTTAAAGTTTATTTAATCCCAAGTTATATTATTATTATAATTATAAAATAGTGATTGAAAAGTTGAAAAAAAAATTATGAGAGATCAGGTGCCTCATAACCTGTTTACACAAAGCCACAACTAATCTGAAAAAGGGTTTATCTAAGTGGATCCCACTATAATTTCATAAGTGATGCCAACTTGATTATTTTTTTTTTAACTAAACCTTTTGTGTACATCAGCATAGCATATTAAATCCCATAATATTAATAACCCTTGAGACTAGAAGTTACTGAACCTTGATCAACCTTTTTTTTTTTTTTTACAGAAAATCTGTTAATTTACAGAATATTGTCATCACAGTGATGACAACTGGATCATTATTGTTTTACCTAAACAGTAGTGTACAGCAGCATAGCATATTAAATCACATTTATATCATAACGCCTTGAAACACCTGTTCTGTACCTTGACCCGACATTTTTTTTTTTACAGAAAATCAGTAAATCTACTTAACATGTATATGGCATCACTTTATAAGGATCTTTGATACTGTTATTGTGCTAAGTGGTTTTTACACCATTTTCAGACATTCATAAAAACTGTTTTATCTCCTCATTTCTGCTTCATACTGGACACAAGTTTCTAATAAGATAAAGCAAAAACCTATGAACCCATTTTTAAGCTGAAATTTTAGTGATACTTTTACACCAAACATCAAGATCAATTGCATTATGATTATGGCACAGGTCTCACTAATGTCACTGTGACGAATCTCTCCGACCAATAAGAGAAGATATTACTTTATCAATCCACATGGGAAAACAAGTACAGTGTATTCACATGTTACAAAACTTACACGCATTCACACATCTACTGAATGTAAATACCTGTAGTAATAAATGTCGTATTTGCCTGCTGAGGCCCCTCCCCGTCGCTTGACCACCTGCATCCCCCAGCCTGACGGCAGCCCGTGCTGTTCCATGTCCATGATGGCCTGGCCCAGCTTGGGAGGGGTGGGTTGGGCCGGCGTCGCTGGCGCGGGTTTGGGGGGTGGAGGGGATGCCTTTGGCTTCTCCTTCGCCTTCTTGGCGACCGTCGGCCACAGCTTCTCAAACTTCTTAGCGTTCTTCAGCTCCTTCCTGCAATTATTTCAAAATTACATAATTATTTTATTTGTTGCTGCGAAAGAGGAACACGTACTTTAATATAGTTTAAACAATTTTTTCATTTAGCTATAAGATACTTATCTGTAAGATGGTATGGCCAAATGATAGAAGAGTAAAAATTCTTGTTCGTTTTTCGTTCATGATTAAAAAGTACATGGAAAACAAGACATTTTTAAATAAAAAAAAAAAAAATTATATTCCATGCCAAATTAAAAAATGTCCAAAGGTTTAAAATTGCACAACGATGACTTAATACTAGTATATCAGTAATACTATCAAAATAGTCTTGAGACTCACACTTTTGGCGTCTCCTTTCTTTGCCGCTTCCCACTACCTGATGCCGGTGAGGCCATATCTAACCCGGAAAGATCAGACAAACTGTCTGCCGCCAGGGAAACCTCAGAGCTCTGTGATAAATCTGCAGCCCCAGGAACCTCGTTTTCTCCATCTTGCTGCACAACTGGACTATCACTCTCACTTTTTTTGCCCTCTTTGTCAGTCGGCCTAGCAGTTTCTTTCTCAAGATCCATGCCATTCTCAGCCTGCTCTTGGTCGTGATCCTGCGGCGAGTCTAGCAATAGGTCCACATCGTCCTCCTCTGTGGCTCCTGTCAGAGCTCCTGGCTCAAGCCCGATGTCCTGGATGATAGAATCTTCAACTGGTTGAGCTATGACGTTCTGTTCTGGTTCAGGTAGTTTCTCGTCCAATTCTTGATCTGCAATCTCTTTTTCTGCCTCAGGTTCTGTCTCAGTCAGACCTTTCTCCTGGACCAATTCTTTATCTACAGCTTCATCTGCCAAATCTTGAGCTACAGCCTTTTCCGCCTCAGGCTCTGGTTCAGTTACTGGATTCTGGTCTGCAAGTTCTTTCTGAGTTGCATTTTCCTCTGCCTGTTCCTGATCTAAATCTAAAGCCTCTTCTGCCTGGGGTTTGGGTCCAGTCAAATCCAGTTCTTGACCAACAGTCTTCTCTGTCTCAGTTATTGGTTCTTCAATGGTTTCTTTCACAGAAGTTGAAACAGTTGGCTCTTCAAAACTCTCTTTAGTTGTTTCTGTTTGATCTTCACCTGCTTTGTTTTCTTCTGCCTGGTCCCCAGGAGCATCACTAGTGTTAAAACCCTCATCTTGATTTATCTCCTTCTCTCCATCTTGATCAGTGACCAATGCATCATCAGGACTTGCATTTTCTTCCATTGAAAATTCCTCGTCTTGAGCATTTTCTTTATCTTTATTAGTTTGAACAATGTCATTTTCATCAACCTTACTTTCACTTTCTTCAAGGGCAGAGTCCAAGGGCATACTTTCCTGTTCCACGCCCTGACTAATTGCTTCTACAAGATCAGCCTCTGTTGACTCTGTGACTTGCTTTGAGTTGACAGGCTCCTTATCTGCAGTGATTGGCAAGTCGTCTGGTTCTGCACCACTTTCACAGGCAGTTTCATAGTCATCCCCAGTTTCTGAGCCAACCGTAACATTTCCATGAACACCGTTTTGGGTATCCTCCAGTATTGAGGTCTCTTCCTGATCCGTATCCATAGGTTGATCTTCAGAACTTTCAGCGACAGCTAATTCAGCGCTCTCCATGTTGCTTTAGTATTCTTTCTGTCAAGCATAAAGATTTCATATTATTTTAGCAGAACTGAATAGCACATCTATCATCTTATGTACATATATATGTATTACTATGAGCATTGACCAATGGACCTGTAGTAGCAAGTTTAAAAGCTCTCTCTAAATTAACACTTAAAGAAAACACTACAAATCGCTTTAGCTTACATTTAGGTTCTAGCAATTCTAAAAAAAAATTAATCCAACTGTCAACAGTCAAGTCATAAATTTTGAACATAGCCTAGTTTTAGTCTCCATTCTCAATATTAAGTCCAGTCTATAGGTAGAAGGTAGTCACTAGTCAGTACTGACATGTGGACAGAGCAGTTACTACTACTAATTTCAAGAAGCTGTACACAAGCATTGAAAGGCAGCGCAAGTAAGCTAAGGGATAGTAAACAGTGTTACTATTATGGATCAGTTTTCCCTGATCCGCCAATTTCCCAGGCAACGATATTTTGTTCTGTCTGCTCTGTAGTTAATGTCGCCGCAGCGGTTTACCCCATAAAATAAAGCGCAGATTATTAGGAATCCACAGCTCCGTAAAGCACATTATATATATATAAAGAAACCAAAACTACGGAACAGAGAAATTACAAACGTTGTAAGCAGCCATTACAACATGTACTTTCGATTCAAAACGGAGGTGGATGTACTGATTAATTTGTTTTACTTTTGATATCGATCTTGTTAAACCTCGCTCTTTCAAGTAATCCATTCGGCAGGATTTTTCATCTTTTAAAATTTTACGAACTATTTTATTACGTTATTTGCCTTTTGAAGTGACCCTCATGACAACATCGCCATTTCGCAAAAGTAAACTTAAATGTTGCCTTTACAGCTACCATTTTTTTAATGAATTGAATAGAGAAAAGAGCTGTTACAACCTGAGATGTGCGCAATAAAAAATCAGACGAGATATGAATACATGTATTTAATCGGTACATATTTCTTCCTTTCAAACATGGGACCTTAAAACTTTTTGCTGTACTCTATCGGAAGGATCCACAATTTTGATCCCAAAGTCTTTTCTTTATACACCGATCTAAGTAATTTGTCTGTCTTTTTTTTTCTAACTCATTGACATGTTCAACAGTGGATAGAACAAGATGTAGAATCTTGTTCTAGTTCTGAATTTAAGAGAGTGATCTTATTAGATCAACACAACAATTATCTTTCACCCGCTCTGGTGTGATTCAATTAACAAGTGGCTAATGTAATTAACTGAGATCTAGAATATCGTCGCCAGCTTCCTGCAATTGCGTGTGCTGATTTAGATCTAGATCTAGCACTTTGGCAGAGCAAATTGTCAAATCCAAGATATAGAATCTAGTGAAAGGGCTTTTGAAAGCATTTATAAATTTGTTTTATTGGTGTAGTTTTCATTTGACTTGTACATATGGGTGATAATTCCGTCCATTTCCTCATAAAACTGTAAAATGTACTGATACATATCATATCTAAGTAAAGGTAACATTGAAATTGACATGTCAATACATTCTAGGAATCACATGCCTGGAAGGGTTAACAACCTTGATATTGTATGTTAAATGACAGGAATAGGATATAAAACAGTTCTTTCAGGCTGAATTAAAAAAAAAATCAATAGGTGGGCAGAATAAAGTGTTTTTTGGCATGCTTCTTTATTTCTGTTTACTGCTTGAAAGTCAGCAGCTCTGGCACAACTGAAGTGACTGATAGTGGTCCGTTTTGAAGCCACAGGTTTTAGTTCGCTTTGAAAGACAAAAACTGCACTGTATTAGCGCATTTCGTATATTGAATTGCTGGTTACATTAAATGCTATTCGTGAACTTAGTCTAGCCTTGAGAAAATTTTTTAAACTTAGTAGGGCCTTTGGCTTTAGAACCGTTTATTCTCAGTCTTAATCCTTAATTTACTGACTAGTTCAAGTAGTTGACAATGGTAATTTACTGACTCAAGTGACATTATAACTCCAATTTTTCTATGTACTGATGTTTTTAAATTTGTTGAAACGCTTTCTCAAAAGAAAACAAAATTATGAACAAAAAATGATTTTTAAAACAAGATTGGATGCACTACAACTTGACACATTTATATAATAAATGGTAAGAAATATTTTACAAAAAATAGAAAAGTTTTTGGCAAAGGACCATTTTTCCTTGCACTGTAGTGTTTTTTTTTGTGTGTGTGAATTTTGGTGTTATCTGGTGAATTTTTGGTTACATGCCATTAGACACATGAAGCTGCAAGGACCAGGCAAATTCATTGAATGCTTCTCTTCAGTATCAGAGTCTAGTAGATCTACGTCTAGATAGAATCTACGTTTGCATTGCTCCCATCATCTCCATCACCCCTTGTATCTTCTGGATTTACTTCAATATCCCTTTCTTCATTAAATCTCCTTCTTCCTGATCTACTGGATTAGATCCTTTAACATCTTCATCTTCAAGACTGCATTACTGATTTAAAAATGAGCAAGAAAACGAAGAACCATTTTGATATCTAAATCGCTAATGAGACCCTTTGCGAGCTGTAAACTGAAACTGAAAGTTGGAACTTCTATTGATCGAAAGAAAATGTTTGTTTACGAAAGGAACGGCATAAATTTTAGATGTTTATTCGGTATTTTCAATGTGTATGCCGAGCAAATATAATATAAAAAAATTTATAATATGTGTTTACTTTTGCTGGAATAGTACACAGTTGTGGGTGTTTTTGTAAAAATAATGACTCGGCAACCATGTTATATTTTCTAAAGCGGTAAAGGGTTATCAACAGTAAAACACTTCATTGGCAATGTGCAAGTCTTCTTTTTCCAAAGAAAAAGTATTAATAGTTTCTTGAAATAAGTATGGCAAACTCGTTTCTTAGCGAATAATAGATCTAGGGATCTAAGTTTTAAAGTTTTCTTCATTCATCGAATCAATTCTCTAAAAGTAGATTCTAAGTAAGACAGGTGTTCAAATTTTAGGATCTAGTCTCTGGCAGAATGCACCTAGAATTCATATCCAGGGTAAAATTGACAAACATGACATAGCTTGCACCTTAGATCTAGATCTAGATTCTAGATATAGAGCCAGGTTAGATATGACGTCCACCTTGTTTAAACTCTAGGGATGAGATGCACAATCATGACGTAGCCTACGTCTCGTTGTAAGCCTTCTAATTCTTATTCTTATATTGTTACGACGTAAGCTACGTCTTGCAGCTTGCTAAGTTGCTGTTACAAACGTGCCTTCAATCCTGCTAATCAAGATTCTAGATCTTTGTAGAAATCAATACAGATCTAGATCTATGTATGCAAGTATACAAAAATGATACACATTCAAATCTGCATATACATTTGTGACAATTTCTTCACAATGTCATACAACGAGAATGTAAATTGTTGAAGAATTTAGAGATAATAGATTCTGCAATGTTTCATTCACCATTCCATCACAAACCGCTTGTTCACCGACTCCGAGACTCCGAGTCCGTCTTTCCGATACACATTATCGATAGTAACAATTTTCTAAGAAGATTTATAAACTGTTGGTGGGTTTGTTATAATTGCTCAAGCTAAAAATCTGGTGTATTCATTTTTCAAACACATAGCAAAACTTAAAATTAATCCTTAACAAGCATCTTAAGTACTTTACCAATATCAATTTTTTCACTTATCAACTTGAAACAAGCAATGCGATATATCAACAAGTTTTGTTAACTAGACCCATTTTATGTTTACTCAGAAGTGTCTAAACTCTGCGTGCATAGGCACTATAGGTCTAAGGCGAGGAAGGGGCATAAACAATTCTCGGTTCTGACTTTTCATAATCTGAAGAAACAATGGCATGATTGTTTGGTAGCCTACTTGAAACGGGTTCGTCTAAATAATTATTATGAATTATTTTTGTTAAGTTGTTAACTTTTACATAATGTCTGTTAAGTCTTCACCTCCAACTCCAGCCCACATAATTAGGCCTAAAAGAGTAAAAGATTCAGACAATTAAAGACAATACCGTACTCAAGATTCTATATACATGTAGTTATGTGGCACAATATTTTAACGCTGGGTTCCACACCACCTTGTCCTGACGCATTATTAGGTTTTCATTTATTGAGTATTGTTGATAAATTTTCACCCCTTACGACTATCCTTTCATTCATCTCAGACATTTTCTCTTTCAACACATTCGTCCTCTCTTCCCACTCTCTTTTAGGAAATCATGTCAATCAAACACAGCAAATAATTTTTTCAATCATTTGCATATGTCTCACCCACTTTAAACATACTTGTCGCATTCTTTTTACTGCATCCACTCATCAAGTTCATAGCCTCCCGGGCGTTCTTTATGTTATTAAGTATATTCGCAGGTGCTTTTGTGCTTTAATTACTACTTTGACCTACCCGTTATCTTTAGTTGCGGCGTCATTCTCCTGCCGATAACATTTTCTTCGTACACAATGTGTTTAAGACGTTTCTCTGCATTATGTACAATGAATAACCATTTAAAAAAAAACGTTTCTCTGCATTTTGTATAATAACTAACTATAAAAAAAACACGTTTCTCTGCATTATGTACAATAACTAACATTTTTAAAAATATATATATGCATGTTACAGTTCGTATAGCATGGAGTCCTTTTTTTAACACGCCATGCCATGCCATGAAGTACCACTACTGCAAAGTACTAAGTTCTTGAAGATGAAGGGCTCTCCTGGCTCATCGGTCCCTGGGAAGCCATGCGCTTGGCGATGGTCTTTGCCAGAAGATTTTGGACCATAGGCAAGGAGTAAAGCACTGGGTTGATAGCCGAAGTTCCAGGCAAGATAACTAGCACCAACCAAACGAACGCGTCTCGCCCTACAGCGTGCCCTCCCAGGGCCAGCAACCCTAGCACACCGATGAGAAGATAGCAGGGCAGATTGGTGAAGGTGATAGTCGCCACCCGTCTCGAGAGAGCAAGCTCTTGCATCGTTTTGGTGGAGATATCACCATGCTGGATAAAGTACGTGTTGGACGTCAGAGCTTTGCGAGCTGCTGAGGCGGCTATGAAAGTCGCGAACTGTGCCGAGGCGATGCCAAGACAGATGAGGCAGTTTAGGATGATGTAGGTTGCTGTTGTGGCTTCCCAGCCTGGATGCCTGTTAGCGAGAAGTGGTAACCTCACGCATGCAGCGTTGCTGGAGTAAACATTCCAGTGGTGTGTCCATGGCAATAGAGGAACTGCCGCCAAGGTTAGACCTAAGCACCACGTAAGGATGCTGAATGCAAGGATGTAGCCCGAGGAGAAGGGGCGCTGCTGAAGAGGATTATTAATAGCCAGATATCTGTCGACGACGAGGAGTAGGATGAAAGCTGGCGAGACCAGGGAAGATAACGAATATAGAAACTCCGCGGCCTTGCACATATCGCTCTGACGCCATTGATTGTCGTGCAATACATAATCACCATTGAACCGAATGGTCTCCGAGGCAATGATTAGGAGATAGATACCCATCAGTAGATTTGACATTGCCAACTCTATTACAAGCTGACCATGCGATAGGTGGAGATTTGATCTCCCTGTAGCCAGATATTTCACTATAACGCCTGTGTTGCCCAAAACTGACACGACGCCTGCCATCCACACCAGGATGTTCAGTAGTTTTTCCTTTATCAAACTGGAACACGAAGACACAGGATCAGTCGGTGCGTGGCAAACGTGTGTAGGGATGTCCCAGGTTAGCTGCGGACAACACAGTTTGAAACAATCACTATACAAGTGTGTCTTGATCTTCAAACCCTTCAGGGCGACAAGTTGCACGTCTTCTATGTCCGCCCCACGAAGGTCCAGTATCTCCAAGGGCCGAGAGATCGGGGCAGTTGGGAAAGTACCTGCCCAGAGCTTTGTGATTCGGGTGTGACTCAAGTTTAGATGTGTCAGAGTCAGCGTCATGGAATGCATGTCAGGAAATGTAGAAATGGCTGTGTGAGATAAGTCCAAAACTCTCAGATTCAGGTTGGAAGCTAAGGTAGCAGTATCAAAATCTTCAAGGAAAATGTTGTGAGAGAGATTGAGGCTATGTAGAGATTTTGCTCCGTGGTAGATTGTCAACATATTAGTTGATTCATCAGTAGAAATACTACGAATAAGGTTAAAACTCAAATCTAACTTTGAAAGACGTGGAAAGCATGTGCTACGTACGAGCAGATCATCAAGGCTGCAGTTGGAAAGTCGGAGGTCGATCAAATAAATCAACTTGAGGCCGCAAAGTTGTGTCAGCACCATAGACACGTTCATGTGCGATAATTCGACCATGCGAGTCCTGGGGTCAATGAAAGAGACATTAGTAAGTGACTTAGATCTGTTGTAATCTCCTGCTACGACAAAACCTCCTGCGCAAATAAAACCCTCCGCGCAGGTGACGTGGCAATTCATTTCGTCAGTCCCATGTGGACAATCTTTAGAGCCATCACAGATACGGTCTGGGTGTATGAACACAGAGTTCACCGCATCGCACTTAAAGTGTCCTTGGAGAACCATGGGTTTGTCTTGGTACTCTGTTTCGTCCTCTCCCAGCGGACAGTCTATTACGCCATTTTGAAGGTAGTGCAAAGGTATGCAGTAAGCTTTCGGGCATTTTAGGTAGCCCTCTGGACACTCAAAGTCCTCACAAATTGCAAATGTCGCTTATTGCGACAGCCTATGAGCTCCCCCAGTCTGTCTCTCTGGAAGACACACCTGGGCGCCCACTCCATGCTGGGTGTCCATTCACAGTCGACTTGCTCGAACGCTCCTAGAGTCTCATCTAGAGGACCTTCAGGACCAAGACAGTCAATTACACCGTCCGCCAGCTTTTGCCACGGTACGCACTTGGATCTGTTGCAGAGAAAGGCGCAGTCGGCAACAGGATTAACGGAATTGTTCAAATCATGTTTGTAGGGATTATGCGGATCCCAGCAGTCCTTCTGGCTGTCGCTGAGCCAGGGTTGAGGCACACATCGCCCGTCTGAGCATAACCCAAACTGGCAGCTCTCGCAATTCTCTTCGTCTGACCCATCCAGGCAATCCTGGTACAGGTCGCAGCGAGATTCCGATGGCACTTGCTTGCCAGACGTGACACATGTGAACAGGTCTAAGTGATGATGATGCTCCGCATTGCACATATCTGAATTTTCATCAAAGTTATTGACACAGTCATTTTCTTGATCGCAAACTGAGCTGAACTGAATCGAACGTGAAGATTCATCACGACAAGAAAAAAGTAGTCTTCTACTCATGGGCAGGTCCAGGACTTGCAGTCTCCCGGTGTTGTTGATATGCAATGAGCAAACATTAGTGTCGATCGTCAAATGAGGTGGCATCATAAACATATCACGCCCCAGACGGCAGAAGGCGACTTGTCCCCTGGATACTGCATTGCGGATGCTCTGTTCATTCGCCGGACCAGGAACAGAAATTTTCGCCATTTTTGCATAGTTCGGTTTCGCCCATTCACACACGGCGTCTACATAATTTATCCAACGGCCACAACCAACGTCCACCCATCCGGTGAAGTAAATATCCCAGAGGGTGCACCCGTGCATGTTTCCGCCGTTGGGGTGGAACATTAGCCAATTACTGTGGATTAGAGGACGACCATTTATCCAGGAAAATCGTTTCCCCAAACTTCTTGTATCTTTTTTCAGTCCAATAAAGACCACATTGAGACCTGAAGACTGGGGTATCAGCTCTGAGTTTAGATAGTCCATCTCTTCGCGAGTCTCTATACTGACCAACTCGACTCCCTCTTTCCTGCATCTTTCAGCCGCATTCAAGAAGTAATTTTTTCGAGTACCTACACTGTGAATGCGTTTGTAGCAGGATGTGTAAGCGAAAGCTGGGTTATATTGTCCAGGCATGTAGTTCGCCAACATTTTAGAAGTGGGCATAGGTCCAAACCATCCGTGAAAACAGCGGCCGCACAGAGCGAGACTGAGAGTATGACTGGTGAGTAATGTATCAGCAGGAAGGTTTATACACGGGTTCTTCACTGTCGATCGGCAAGGCAGATCCGTTAGGCTCGTCCATCGTGGCACCACGAAGACAATCAATAGTCTTTTGCTGGAGTGAAACTTTTGGAGCTCCGACTCATCATTTAACAGTGTGTGATCCTTTGGATTTGATAATATGATAATTAACGTGGTTCTTTGAGATTCAATCCTGTCTAGTTTATCGTCTTCTAAAACAGAACTGTTTGACACGGGTGTCATGTCATTGATGGGAACGACTTTTATATTTGACGTATTTGTTGCAAAATCCAACTCCGTGTTTACTAAAGAAGATTTTTGGGCCATTATGGTATTGTCATCTACTTGAACACTTGAACAGTTTAAGGCACCATCCACAAAATCCACGGCTTCTCTCACGGATGACCCTGGGGCCCTCGGCCGCCATCTGTCAAGCATGATTGTCTCTTTGATTTCGGATGTATTTGAGGAAGATCCCAGTTCAAAAAGCCAGGATACCGCCGCGTGGCCTTGAGAGACTGATCCTGAGACAGCCATGGCTACCCTCAGATGCCTAGTGTCTTCCTGCCCGGCGGCGAACAAGTCTACGACCTTGGTGAGCAATGCAAGCTGGGCCTGGTAGTCCTGTCCAGCCGCGTCCGACACCAGGACCAGGTTGACCTCTTTCTGGTCACAGTCCTGGAGAATCGGGAACTCGGGCCGGTCAAGGTCATCTGCGAGATGGTGAGAAAGACTTAGTGTTCATGCTTATACGTAGCGATGTTGAAATAAATAGTTTTCATTTCACTGTCTGTTTAGATTATATCAAATACCATCGCGATTTTGTGTGCATGCCATTTACTTTGATATAAGGTTCACTTTGGTGAATTTTTAAAATGATTTATGGTATGTATGATATCAAAAACCCATTTGGAATTTTGTTTATTTTCCTGTATCCATGATATAACAAACACTAATGCAACATGGTGTTTTTGTTGTTGTATCTATGGAACAACAGCACCCTGGCAATGTTGTGTATTTTGCAGCATGTTATATTTGTATGATAAACTATTGTTGTGATTTGTACTGTGTGCATGATATATTAAAATATCATTTGCACTTTGAGCATTAAACCGTATACATGAAATGACACTATTACTGGATTATTGTGTATCTTACAGATTGCACGATATAACAAAAACTATTCCATTGCTAACCAGACTTGTTGCAATAAATGACAGAATATGTGTATAAAACTATTGTTATATTTTTAGAGTTTTACGGAAATGTTTTGGCAACAGTTTGTTTGTAAAACAAAATTGACTCGTAATATTAACTTAAATGAATACAAGTGACTGCTAAAACCAAACCTTGATCATCTTTTATCTTTATTGACGTAAAAAAATTTAAACTACAAACAAAAATTCTCCCATCCCAGTGAGAGAAAATTCAGAATGGTTGTCCCCTACTAGTTGGGTCGGTGTCAGTTCATGTATAATGTGACCAGATGAGACAGGAGTCATGTTATACCCCTAAATGTGTCTGTATGACAGCACATAAAATCGTCAGACGCTTGTTTTAGGCACATCCACAATATAGCCTAGCTATTGACGCCAGACGTTGAAATTCCAACCAACTAACCAACCCGTCATTGGACGGGAAAGTTGGGTGCGACCTGTCTCAAGTGGTTGGGGGGCGCGGTGGCCCTGGGTAGAAAATCGGCTTCCGACGCAAAAGATCCGTGGTTCGAGCCCTGGCGATTTCACTCCCTACTGGTTGGGTCGGTGTCAGTTTGATGTAACCGGCTGAGACAGGAGTCATGGTATTCCCACCCTGTTTCGTGTGTGGCAGCACATAAAATTGTCAGATGTCAATATTGGGGCCCATCCACATATAACCTATATAGTGCTGATGTTGGACGTTAAACCAACCCAACTACAACTACAGCTAGTCTTAAGTGGTTGGGCGTCATCACATGTTATCGGATAGGTCGTCGATTCGACCGCAGGATCGGTAAAAAGTATTGGTCGGATTTAGCCAACCATTTGTTAGGTCTGCTTAATCTCGTACACCACTGCCATCCACGTTTTTTTCCTATTTCGAAACTCAACTCAACACATAATTACCACCTTGTCACAAAATAGGCAGGGATGTGTAAGAGTTTTTTTCACATAAAGTTCCTCGAAAAATGTATGAGTCACAACAATATTACACTGCTTTCCTTCAAAATAAAAAAAAAACTCACTGGATGAGTGTCAAAAATCTCCCTTACGTCTAGAAATTAAATCAAGATTATAGAAAAATATAAAAACATGTTTCATAGCTTCCAGTATTTTGAAAAAAAAATGACAACATTAAAAAAAACAAAACAAAAAAAACACACATCAACGAAGGTGCTTTTTAAAATGATTAGAAACGCTTCTACTATGATTATAAATGGTGAACAATAATACCATTTGTTTACGCTTGATAAAGTATATTTTTTCCGTAAGTTTTGAAATAAACCGAATATCAACCTTCGCTCTGAAGTTGATGTTTTTTCATCTCGCAGAACACTGTCAACTTACAAATAATTCTACTTCTTAGAGAATAAAACACATACATCTATATTCACGGCCATCGAAGGCACACCACTTCAAACATTTAAAATAAAACTTAATTATTTACCATGTTGAAAATATTGAGATGCAAACACATTTATGAAAGGAAAGGACATCCCACAGAAAGTCCCAAGAAAAACGGGAAAGCACATCTTCATGATTTGATTGTATTATTTTTTAGCTGGGCAAATAATTACAAAGAATGTCTCGGAACTTTGACTGATACTGGTTTACTTTACTACTGGTTGGGTCGGTCTCAGTAGGTATACTGTGACCTGCTGAGGCAGGAGCCCTGGTAACCCCGTACTGGCTCTGTATGGTAGACCTGGAACACTTATAATAATTATGTTATTGCGTGACGTCAGTCTTCATACCCGTCGGCGATACAGCCTGGTTGGACGTAGTAAATAAACCAACCAACAAATCAACATAATGACACAGATATATTTGTGTGAAGGTGGGCGGTTTTTCGTCGTAGGCCTATTACTAAAAGATCAATGTTGGTTTAGGAAGAGTGAAGTTTTCTGAATTACGTTTGTTATGCTTATCTTCCAACATTACCACTATGTAGGATAATTACATTGTGGATGTATCCCAAGACTAACGTATGACAATTTTACATGTTGCCACACAGAGACAGTGCGGGGATTTATTATGAATGCTGTTTCAACCGAACATAACTGACACCGACACAGACAGTTATGAAATAAATCGGGCATATAAATATTAAATTGAACGCTTGTGGGATTCAAACCAGGGACCTCCCGATTGGGATACCAGCTCTCTACCATTTGCGCTAGATTGAGACCCTTGATGGTTTAATGACGAGTTTATGTTTTAGGACTATTAAATATTGAAAGCAGTAGAGCTAAAAACATATCTGCCAAACATTAAAACCATTGTATTTACTTTGTGAACCAGATAACTTAATCGATTTTTACTGCCTTGAACTGCGTTCCTGAGTTTAACAAGTCTATTATTCTTAATGGCCCATTTAGCGTGATTAATGCCTTTTGGTAATGTATGAGTCTGCAGGCCATCAATAAAACAACAGGTTAATAAAAGCATATTGACATTGGACACAGAATTATTTGACCACCTGGGGCGTGGATGGCTTGATGGTGTTAATCGCGAAAGTGTGTGGTGACTCCACGAGATTTTGACCATGCATAATTTATAACACCACATCACAAACGAATGGTCATTTTAGTTGTACATACAGTGTCCTATCTGTCTTTCGAAAGTACGCTAAATCTTTGGTAGCGTATAAATGAGATAGGAATTTGCAATGCTGAATTGACGAAATATTAAACTGCTTTATTCTAGCATGGTAGTGTGTTGAAGTTAACCTCCGATTTGCCTTAGGATACGTTGTCTTTGCTTCCTAAAGAATCCTTTACAAATCCTGTACGAAAAAAATCGCGCAAGCTTAAACATCCTCCTAGCAGTAAAAAGTACTTTTAACTGAGTTATATGCGCTCCATAATGATGTCTACACATTTTCTTTCTTTTTTTGTGTAGTATATTTGGACACGCCAAATTGTATTGCTTCATTGTTTTTTTGTGTGTTTTTTTGTACAATGAGATGGTATCTATATCTCTGTTCCTCTTTGGCAGAACGTAAACTTGTTTGATGTTAGTCTTGGAAGCTGTCCACAATATAACCCTGCTGTTGACGTTCGATGTTAAAACTCAATCTCCCCCTTTTTGCCAAAGCTATAAAAATAATAGTGTGCGCATGGATATGTGTATTATCGAGTGTGTTCTTCAATCAATGAAATAATAGTATTAGTACGATTTTGATGAAGATAATAATCATTAATTTTTTGATAAGACACTTTCCGTGCGACGTAAATTTTGTGTGTGTGAAATTTCCCAAAAGCTTAGGGGATATCCATTTTCGCTGAATATTTTGAGCGAATTAGCAGCAGCATAATAATTAGCACAGCTCAAAATCAATAGTCTAATAGGCCTAGTGTAGACCAGAATTAATTTTGAGACATAAGCTTACCTAAAACTCTAATTCTAAACAATGTCTATTCAGACGATGCCACAGAGTCGTTTCAAAAAGGTGGCAGCGTCTGACTCTTAAGATTTTTTTTTAGAGCGACGCGCAAGGTTTGTGGTTGTTTTTTCTGGTCCCAGAGTAGGTGTAGATCTAAAGTCTAGATTTATAATTTAGACTCTATTAATCTAGGTAATGTTAGAACACGTTCTCTTTACTATTGAAGTTTATTTTTCTAATCCACACTTTGATAGATCTAGATCTAGGCCTATTTAGATCTCGATCCAATTAATATTAAGAAATATATCTAAATACTGGTCTAGATTAAGCCCAATTAGAATTCTCTACAATACTGTTATATGTAAACAAAACTTTATGAAAATCAATGTTCAAACCTTAGATCTATAGGCCTACTGTTCTGCATCGCAAAATACACAAACCCAATATTTTTTTCTCAACAAATAGCATCTAGATCTAGATCAAGATTTAGATTTTGTGTTTTACAATTATATTGTTATATGGTTCTTTTTATTTTTTTAAGTTAGAAAAAAAAAAGGGGGGGGGGGGGGGGGGAGGTGCATGTGGGGATTTTTTTTAGCGTTATGCATTATTTTCTACTCCAAATCATGTGGAAAAAACAATAACAACAGAACAGCAACAATTTAAAAACTCAAACAACCAAAGACGCACCAGGTGACGGTTGCTGCTGTTATAGGGTCTCAGGATCATTATTTCAGATTTGTACGTGCTGCACCAAGGGACTTTTAGCCTTGAAATCCATTATTATATAGACTACTTTCAATACTGTGAGGGAAAAACGAAAACAACAGCAACAACAACAACAACAACAATAACATCAATAATAACAACAACAACAACGGCAACAACAATAACAGCAACAGCAACAACCACACCATACAAAAACAAACAAAACACACCATACATCCACAGACGCACCAGCTAACGACTGATATTTGAAGGATCCAAGGACCAAAATTTTATATTTTACGTGCTGCATCATAACTATAAGACTTAAGGCCTAACCCCCGGTTATTTATAGGGGGAATCTCTTTGGGCCTAACCAATTACTTCTACTCTCACATCTCGTGAAAAAAACAACAACCCCAAAACCAACCTAAACAACCCCAGACACATTAGCTCGCGGTCTAAGGACCAATATCTGCTTTATATTTTTAAGCGCTGCACTATGAGACATGCAATCTTATCCGTTATCTTCTATTCTCAATCCTCCTGAGAAAAAAAACAACCCAAGAACAGCTAAAACCAAAAAGACTTACACGTACCCACAGACTGATCAGACAACGGATGCTGTTGCTACTTCTACTACTGCTGTAGTGGATGTCCTGCTATGCCCTCCCAGACCGCAAAGATGAATAATTGTCGTCTGCCGAGTTGAACCGTTGGCCGCGCGCAATGACTTGGGGACCGTGCATGCAGGTCCGCGTGCTGTTGGGCTTGACCATTACTACTACTACTACTACTACTACTACTACTACTACTACTACTACTACTACTACTACTAACAGACTCATCATACAACGGATGCTGTTGCTACTTCTACTAGGCCCCTACTGCTGTAGTGGATGTCCGGCTATGCTCTCCCAGACCGCGAAGATGAATAATTGTCGTCTGCCGAGTTGAACCGCTGGCCGCGCAATGACTTGGGGACCGTGCATGCAGGTTCGCGTGCTGTTGGGCTTGACCATGACGTGTTTCAAGCGGCTGGAGTCAAGGTTACTGCTGCTACAGCTGGCGGCGCCCCTGCTGGTGACTGTGGGGCTGACACTGATGGGAATCATGCTACACCCGGGCCATCGACAACGCGCCTTCTACACACGGTGAGTTTACTACTACTACTACTACTAGCCCCGTTCGCTCGTTGAACAAAAAGGAACCAAAGAAAAGGATGGCAAATGGAAAAGTTTAACTTCATGGTTGATACCATGGCGTTTAAATTAACAATTAAAATGTTGTAAAATATCAGGGTTGGCCGATTTTTATCCTTCACCATCGTTGTGTCTTTTGGGGATATATATAACGTTAGTAGTGTGGGTTCACCTTCTTCCCCTTGCCTGCGGTCCCAAGGATAGATGCTCAGTACAATGATGGGGCGAGTTGGTTTCTTAAACGTGCAACGACTATAAAGGCTATATTGTGGACGGTATCCAAGACGACTGTGCATTCTGCCACGCAATGAAAGTGCGGCCAGACTTGGACACTTGTCTCCCGCGGACCTTATGCGTCGAAAGCCAATGCTCTACCGACGACTACGGCATTCCCAGTAGTTGAGGTGCACACAGAGAAAGTTAATGACAATACTAATCTTATAATTACCTCAGAACTGCGACAGAACACTGTAACCAGTGTCCGAGGGAAATATTCCGTAATAACATTTCACTAACTGATTTATATCAAAATATTTTCATAGCATTTTGAACAACCCATTGACAAACAATATTTATAAGTTATGGTTGTTTATGTCCAGAGATCAATTCGCTCGACCCTTTCGCTTCGTTTAGACTGTGCAGGTCTCTCAGCATCATCATTATGGTGGATCCTCTTTAGAAGTATCCATCGGCACCAAACTCCGGAAAGTCCTCTATATCTATCATATTCCACGCAACCATTTCTTAGCCATTCTTCAACGCTATGAGCTGAATCCAACGCCTTCTTCTTAGTCTGCGCAGTCAAGTTCTTTCTCCCCTTCATAATTTTATTCTTTCAATGCTATGGTGCGAGACATATGTGAAACAATTATCCCTTAAAATCTCTAAACATCTAAGGTGATAATTATATATAAGGATCCATCTTTTTTTTACTCTTTTATTTTTGTACAGACCACCCCGGAGCAAGCCCCTCACGGACTTGGTATCCGCGCTATCTGATGACCAAAATTCGACGATTCTGATCGCCTATGTCCCGGAGACCAATTGGACAAACGATGTTATCCAGCGGATGAAGCAGCGACTGGAAGACTGTGGAGCCGACTATAGGCGGGTGGTGTTTCAAGGTAGGTGACATTGGGCGGGTGGTGTTTCAAGGTAGGTGAGACGGGGCGGGTGGTGTTTCAAGGTAGGGGAAAGGGGCGGGTGGTGTTTCAAGGTACGTGACACGGGGCAGGTGGTGTTTCAAGGTAGGTGACACGGGGCGGGTGGTGTTTCAAGGTAGGTGACACGGGGCGGGTAGTGTTTCAAGGTAGGCGATACGGGGCGTGTGGTGTTTTAAGGTAGGCGACACGGGGCGGGTAGTGTTTCAAGGTAGGTGACACGGGGCGGGTGGTGTCTTAAAGTAGGCACACTGTGTGACACAAAATGAGCACATGGCCCTTCAAAGTAGGTGGACTGGTTTGCTTTCTTATGAATGGACTCTAATGTATTAATTTTTCGGACAATGGAAAGCTCCTAAAGATGCCTCATGCTTCTTAGAGGAGAGAATAACGATTACTCAGGAGGCCACGATGACACGACAGACCCCACGACTCACGTCTCACAATTTTATGTGCTGCCACAAAAAGAAGACAGTGTACAGATAACCAGGGCTTTTGTCTAAGTGGGTCACATTACATACACACCGGTTGATTAATCAATGGGGGACACAATCCTACCAAAATGATTTTGCTGGATCGCTGGATCGAATTTACTACCTCTTTTTTAAGAACCCAATGCTTTACCACTCTCACTAGCTCGTCCGTAAAAATACCAGTAATTAGATTTATAATTTTACTTATATTTACGTTTACTTTTGCTTTTCGTTTCGTTTTTCTTTAAAGGCTACAGCTCCGAGACGGCAATACTGGCGGACTACAATCGCACAGACTCTGACATAAACAACACTCACGGCTTGTGGCAAGAGCTACATCATGCCCACAACTCTTCGCTCATTGACATGGCCCTGGTGTTCAGACCTCTGGGGGACCGTAACGGAACGTCGGCCCCTCCACCATCGAGAAGACAGCGTAACGCTGTGTTGACGGAAGACGGCCTTGAACTTGTCGTGCGCCCCAGGGAGTGGGTGTGTCGCCACGGCATCGTGGACATGATACAGCCAGAAGTTTGCCAGGCGGTCTGGGGTCCCGGTTGGTATTCAATCATTCATCTGATATCGTGTCTCCAAAGGTGGACGTGAGATTGTCTGACGCTCCTCCATGTTTGTTTGTTGTTGTTTTTTGGGGAAAAAAAGGGGGGGGGGAATTGGCTCAAGTGAAAGAGCGTTCGTCTCCTAATCGTGAGGTCCGCGGTTCGAAACCCCACGATCGGTCAAAAATTTATTTGTCTGATTTCGTCTACTACAAGTTGTACCTGTGTCCAGTGTCCATATAATGTAACCAACTGAGACAGGAGATCACGTCTTCCCGCCCTGTATCGTGTGTGGCAGCACATACATTTTGTCAGACGTCAGTCTTGCGGCTCGTCCACAATAACCTATAAATGATAGTGCTGACGTGGACAACCAAATCAACCCAAGCTCAACCCTCCCTGTTTTGGGCTTTTCCTGTGCATTCTTGGTCTGAAAGCTGCCTGCCTGTCCAGTATTTTATCTCTTCCAACCAGTTTCTTCTTGGTCTTCATCTACCTCTCGTCTCTCTCCGCTATACCCTTCCGTACACATATTGAATCGTGGTGTGTTATATGGCCAAAATATTTCAGCATTCTAGGTGGAATTAAAGATAAATTGCAAAATAAAAAACGGGGCCTCCTTCTTCACTGAATATGTTCCCCATCTTGGTTTTTGTATGTCTGTCTGTCTCTGTCTATCTGCATGTCTCTATCTCTGTCTCTGTTATACGTGTATGTCTCAGTATATCTTTGCCTATCTGTGTAGTCTCTGTCTGTCTACCTGTCTGTCTGTCTGTCTGTCTGTCAACAACAACAACAACAACAACAACAACAACAACAACAACAACAACAACAACAACAACAACAACAACATTAACAATGAATGATTACATTATGCCCTATGATGCATCTTGTAATTTTGTTTATAGACGTCCGGGTGTGTAGAAACACACACACACACATACACACAAAAGAACACACACACACACAAATACATCGACAACATTCCAGACTGAGTGATTCCATTTACCTATGATGCACCTTGTAATCCTGGAAGCAGGCGGAGACTCGCATGGAGTGAGCGCTCTGCTACACCTGGCTGTGGAGAGCATCGTGAAGTTGAGCAACCCTGCAGCCCCTAGCATGATGATCAGCACACGCGCAGACCACTCACACCCGCGCAATGTCAGGTACAGTGGATAGTGTTGGTGTTG
>RQTK01000524.1:242686-258088 GCA_003991915.1 Elysia chlorotica
TTAAACCCGGAGATAGGGGTTGTGGTCAAGGTAGAGGTGGTGGCTGTGGTGGTCGTTGTCTTGGTGATGTTGGTCGTGGTGTTGGTTATGGTGGTCGTTGTAGTGGTTGTGATGTTGATGGTGGTGTTGGTTATGGTGGTGGTTGTAGTGGCTGTGATGATGGTGGTGGTGGATGTGGTGGTGTTCGTTGTGGTGGTGGAGGTAATGATAGTGTTGGTGGGTATATTTGTTGGTGGTGCTGCTGCTGATGGTGTGTAGGTGCTAAGATGAGCAACATTGGGTCACCTAGCATGATGGTTAGCACAAGGCGGACCACTAACATTCGCGTTTTTGAGGTACATTGGATACATCAATGCAGTGGTTGTAGTTCTTGCCTTGCTGTTGTTGCATTGATGGCCATACACTAACACATAATACAAGCCTGAGCCCTCTGCCGCCTCCATCCAAAAAACAAAAAAGGAATAATAATTAATTATCAACTAACAACAACAACAAACAAAACGACCCCCCCACAGAAAAAAAAAACCACAAAAAAACAACAACAAAAAAACCCTACAAAAAAGCAAAAAAACAACAACAAACAATTAAAAAACAACATAACACCCCCAAAAACAAAAAAGCAAAAAAAAACAAACAATTAAAAAACAACATAACACCCCCAAAAACAAAAAACAAAAACCAAAAAACAAAGGCAAAACAACAACAACAACAACAACATCAGTAACAAACAACCATACAAACAGCAACAAAAATATTGATTATTATTTTCTTCCCCAGGAAATCGGTCTCTGTCATGATCAACTTTGCTTTCTTGCCAGGGTCTGCAATCCTAGCGTTTTATTTCAGGTGGAGAACAGAAAAGGAAATTGAGGTACGTCTTGATTTCTTTTTATGGTGTTTTTTTTTGTTCGAATTAAAAACAACATGCACAAGAAATGTAATACTCTAGTAGTTAATCGTATCTGTTGTTGTAAGGGGAGATGACAAATTCGTAAGATGACGGGTCCGCAGAGCTGGGTAGAGGAGGACTTTGTAACACATTATTGTCCTACCCAGACGAGAAAAAAGGCGTCTAGATACAGGAATCGAACCAGGGTCCTGTGGAAAGATAGCATTCCGGTCTACCGTTCCCGCTACCTCGCGCATTTCCCCACACACCTTGAAAATTAGATGTAGTTTATTACTGCCATTTCATTGCAGGCACACATGCCACACGCATGCTTAATGCATCCCCTGCGATCGACCATCCTAAAGGCATTGTAGGACTTGAACGGCCGTAATGTTGACGTGTGATTGGACCAATAATTATGAATTAATAAATAGGCCGTCAAAATTGCTTATTTATTTCCAGCAGTTGAAATCTTGCTCCATAAGGGGTTCCAGTTAATACGCTCTCGCTTTTGGACCATTTATCAAAGGACAATGTTTGTGTAGGTAAAACTTTCTTCCCCAAATAAAACTTTTTTTTATCCATTACGTTGTATGGGTGTAAGCTTAAAATCTATTGTTTATTTAAAGCAAACAAAAATAACAGCTAAACGTTTTCCACCAGGGTCAGTTTTATGACATAATTATTGCCATGAATTCAGCTAAAACTGAAACTGACATAGGTGCGGTACACATAGGTAATAACTAATATATTGAGGGCGGACTATTGCTGTGGAGTCGGGATGTTAACTAGTATTTACACCTTCCTTCTTCCCTAGCTTTTCCAGCGGCTGAACGGTGTTTCCAAGACTTACCTGTAATATTTCAGAGCTGGTCTTTATAGCTCTATTCTATCATCATCCTTATCTCATCAGCAGATTACTTTATTGATACTTTCAATACTACATGTAGTTACGGGCTGAAATCGGTTGTCGAAAACCGGTCCATTAAGTACCTACATCCAGGGGAACCAGTACCCGGTGCATGGCGTTAGAACTTTGCCTGTTCCGGTAACTGGTCCTGTTCATGGAATTGTAACTGCTTGTGTAATTGTTACTGTCCCTGTAGCTGTTCATGAGAATCGATAACATCCGTTTTTCCCCAACCGTGGATTATGACAGACAAATGTAAAATAATTATGTTTAGTAGCTACCGGAACCGGTAAATGCTAGGTACACGTAACTCCGATCCAGGTATCGGTATGGCGATTTGTTTCGGTTGCCCTGCTCTAGTTACAATCAGGAGGATAGTTCAATTATTTTTTTCCATCTTCCTCCACAGCCCATCTTTCGACTGAGTGGTGTGTCAAGAATGACGTGTGTTCTGGCAGAGCTTGGCCTTGTCGCACTACACACCCTAACGGTCACGTGCTGTCTGCTGCTCCCTCTAGCACAGGGCTACTTGTGCAGGGTCGACTACTCTCCCTCACTCCTGCTGCTGGTTGGCGCGTTCGGGTTCGCCGCTGACTCGTTTGCCTTTATGGTTTCAACCGTTCAGGATTTATCCGGTAAAAAATGACTGTACTCTATAATTGGCTTTAAAATTGTCATTTTCCCCAGATGAAAAGATCTCTTACTGAGATTTCAGGGCGTAGAAAAAAGGCGGGGGGGGGGGGGGGGGAGAGAAATTGTTGGAGCAAATGGTAGAACGTTGGCCACTCAATCGTGAAGTCCGCGGATCGAAACGTCCCCCAGTCAGACAAGTTTGTTTTTCCGACTTCGACCCCTCCCCCTCTTCCCCGCCCTTTACCAGTTGGGTCAGTGTCGGTAAAGTTGTATAATGTGACCATCTGAGACACAGAGACGGTTCAACGACATCAGGACTTGTTTCTCAGCCTATCAAGATATACCGACACCGACCAGTTAAGAATGTCAGTCGACAAATACTTTTACCTTTCACCTGATCTTGGAATCGAACCGTGGAACTCCGGACTAGAAGCCCAATGCTCTGCCCCTTGAAAACAAATTCCTCGAAGCTCGTCGTGTTATCATGAAATTCTCCAACGTGTGGTAAATAAAGTTCATCTCCCTCACCTCGTATCATTTTTTTAAATTCGTATTATATATTACCTTGGGGGTCGTTCAAATATAGCATTACACGATTTTGGGACACATTTTCCTCATTTCTTAAAAAAAAATTTCTAACGCCAATGCTACCCCTTCTCTCCAGATTATATTTTAGCGGCCCCTTATCTTCGATGGCCAGATGTAACAACGTCTAAACTGGCTGTCATGCTCCACATTTATTTCTGTTTTATCTTATCTTTCATGGCCAGACGTGACATCATCTATACTGCTGTTCCTGTTTAACACCTAAATTTATTTTATTTGATTTTCTACCTTATCTTATTCAATTTAATTTAATTTTGTTTTATCCATCTTTCTGTACTGGTGGTCCTACTCAACATTTAATTTTTTTTATCTGACCTTTTATCTCATTTCATCTTATTTTATTCTATCCTGTTTTGTTGTATCTTATCTTCCATGGCCAGACGTGACAATGTCTATACTTGTAGTCCTGTTGAAAACCTAATTATTATTTTATCTATTATTTTCTACCTTATCTCCTCTATTTCATTCTATCACATTTTGTTTTACCTTATCTTTCATGGGCAGATGTGACAGCGTCTTTACTGGTGGTCCCGTTAAAACCTAATTTTATTTTATCTGACCTTTTATTTAATCTCATCTTATCTTATTTTATTATATTTTGTTTTAAGTTATCTTTCATAACCGGACGTGACAGTGTCTATACTGGTGTTCCTGTTGAACACCTAATTTTGTTTTGTCTTATCATCCATCTCATCTTATCTTATTTATATATTCTATTCTATTTTGTTTATCTTATCATCCATCTCATCTTATCTTATTTATTCTATTCTATTTTGTTTTATCTTATCATCCATCTCATCTTATCTTATTTATTCTATTCTATTTTGTTTTAATTTATCTTCTATCTTATCTTCCACGACCAGGCGTGACGGCGTCAATACTGGTGGTTCTGCTGAATATCGTCCAGCTAGTGCTGGAGGCATACGCTGACTTCATCAGGCGCCACTTCCGAGCCATTTTCCTCACCTACCTGATGTTTGGCTTGTCGCTCAACAGGGGCGTGGATGTTCTTTTCACCCAGACCAGCCACGGTAGGGACTGGTGGGAGGGCGCGGTGGCCCTGGGGTAGAACATTGGCTTCCGACGCAAAAGGTCCAGGTTCGAGCCCTGGCGATTTCGCTCCCTACTGGTTGGGTCGGTGTCAGTTTAATGTGACCGGCTGAGACAGGAGTCATGGCATCCCCGCCCTGTCTCATGTGTGGCAGCACATAAAATTGTCAGACGAAAGGTCTTGGGATCCGTCCAAATTATAGCCTTAATAGTGCTGATGTTGGACGTTAAACCAACTCAACTCAACTCAACTCTGTAGGGACTGGTCATGATGCGGGGTCGTAAGTACAACAGTTTGGTAAACTTACCACACTCGTCTAAAGATGTACGAGTAAGAGTTGTAAGCTACCGAGACGTCGTACTATTGACCTAGCTCTCCCTTAGTTTTACGTTCTCTAGGTTTACCGAGAAGGATCATATTAGTTTCAAAAATAATGTCTGCGGGACGAAATCCGAGAAACAACTTTGCCCAATTTTGGGTTTTGACTCGCGTACTTTGCCGTTAAGAGACAAACGCTCATCTCAATTGAAAATTAAAAGTACTCTTTGCGTAGTGTTTTAGCAGTTGTGATCAAGCCTCTCTAATCTTTATCATTACTTCTTTTTCCAAACAGTGTTTGTTCTTTTACTCAATCTACCATTGAAACTCTAGGGCTAGAATGGTTACGATAATTAGTTGCTTTTAAGGACAATTGAGCTAACTTCGTTTTTGGGGATCTAAATCGGTTAAGTTCGCGTGTGCTTATTACCGATTAACTATTATTTATTTATTTATTTATTTATTTATTTATTTATTTCATGCCAATCTTGGCTCCACTGTGGACAACATTGTAAAAAAAATTAGCACCAATGGATCCGACCTGTTACTCACAAAAGTCACGTGATGTTTGTAAGTCGGCTCGGGCAAAACGGTATATTAAAATAGGTCTATGGTCTAGCCCCATCAGCAGATTGTTTACAAACCAAATTACAGCTATCACGTGGTTTTCTTTACGATTTTTATAGACAACAACGTCAGCCCCACTGATCATTAGTATCGGACCGTTAACAACTTTTGATTTCACCGCCATTTTCGTACTTTATCTTTTTTACATCGCATGATATAATGCCTAGTCCTTGAGCACGCACTTTTTGGAGAATTTTCAAAAATTTATAAAAGGTAAAAGCTTTGATTTTTATTATTTGGAATTGGAAGGTGTGCAGATCAATACAAAAAGGTATTGCACAAGAATAAATCAATGCACACAAAAAGTGTACAGTGTTATTGGAAAAATTGAAGCTACTGCTTTTTTCTTCTTTCCATTTTCTTTGTCCGCCGTCACTGCAGTCAAACGCCAGAGCGTGACGGGCCGGCCCATTGACCCGAATGTCCAGCACGAAGTGACCACCTTGACGTATGCCCTGCTGCTACAAACCCTGGTCCACTGGTTGCTGGGGCTCTGCCTGCTTGTCCTACAGAGCGAACCGAAGACCTCTACGGTACCTTTTCCCTCAGTTTGTCCCTATTCAAATCTTTAAAGTGTGTTTGGTGTTATGAATGACGAAATGGCTGGACGTAGGTTTACATGGTCGAACGGCGCGCCTTCCCAGTTTTCACTTAATCGTATCTCAGGAATTATGCTAAATCTAGCCACTTTCCGGAAAACCCCAGTGTCTTAGTGATTTCCATACTTAAAGCTCGGCCTTATAAATGCACAGACAATGAAGCGGCCAACAGAAATCAATGGGATGAGCTGTGCTCTAAGATCTATCGTTACAACTTCAGTTAACCCACAGTCCATGTGGATTTAGGTGTTTACTCTCTAGCATAAAGTATGGGATGAGCCTGTCACGTTTCAATGCTTCTTATGATGACTGTAGTAGTTAATGTTATGTACGATAAAACAGCCACCAACTTGAAAATATAAACAATGGACAAATAAGCTGCTTTAGATTCAGTAAACAAGAGATGGTGATAATACTTATGTGTTATTATGTTGATTTAACAAAGATCACTATAAACTAAATAAAATGATTCTGGGTTTTTCCTTTGTCTTCCAGACTAGGAACCCAAGCCAAAGCAAGTCCGCAATCGTCTGTGGTACTTGCATGGCGCCACCTGAAGATTTTTTTCTTGGAGTTGAGATTCGAGACCTAAGTCACGTGAGTACCGAAAGGGTAGTAGTAGTAGTAGTAGTAGTAGTAGTAGTAGTAGTAGTAGTAGTAGTAGTAGTAGTAGTAGTAGTAGTAGTAGTAGTAGTAGTAGTAGTAGTAGTAGTAGTAGTAGTAGTAGTAGTAGTAGTAGTAGTAGTAGTAGTAGTAGTAGTAGTAGTAGTAGTAGTAGTAGTAGTAGTAGATTCCACACCCTACTTATCTAGTTGGGTCGGTGTTAGTATAACATGGTCGGCCGAGACAGGAGTTCTGGTAGGCAGCATGTAAAATTGTCGCACGTTAGTCTTGGGACCCCTCCACAACGTAACCTTGCTGCTTATGTTAATCGTTAAGAAACCAACTCAACTTAGATCAAGTCAATGTCGATAGTTGTTACAATAATATTATTAGTGTAGATTTAATGTTCGTACGTTTACTTCAGTTGACGACATTATTAACATAGTAATTCTTTTCAAAATATTCTCTCTCTCTCTCTCTCTCTCTCTCTCTCTCTCTCTTTCTCTCTTTCTCTCTCTCTCTCTCTCTCTCTCTCTCTGTCTTTCTCTTCCCCCCCCCTCCCCGCCCTAGGCTGGCGACTGTAAAGATGGCCAGGGCTTGAGAGACGTAAACTTTAAGATTCCAGACGGGGAGACCGTAGCGCTGTTGGGACCGCCAAAGGCTGGGAAAACTACGCTAACGAAGATCCTTACAGGTGAAATAGCGTCTATTTTACACTGAAATAAATCTACTGCGACGTATTCTGGACACATAATAACCAACGGCTCAAAACAAAACGGATGCCTGAAGACTTTGACACTAGGGCGGACACAAAGTTTACAGGGATGAAATACAGTTCTACATTTTAATTTATTTAGTCAGAGAGAAACTTGTTTTGATGGAAATATTTAATATTTATAAAGCATAATACGCAACTTTGAGGTCGTTGTTTCAACCATGAATTTCGTAATTTGCTAGTTATGGAAAAGTTTGATTGGGGAGTTCAAATTTGTTCAAAACAGCAATTTTTAGCGTTTGTGGTCGTTTGTGGTCGTTTTTATTCTGATAAATTGTTGCACTAGAAACTTGAGATTGAAAATGTGTTCACACTATATTAGGTGATTTTGAGTGAATGTATCAACTTTTAAGCTGATAATTTTATATCTCTCTCTCTCTTTCTCGCTTTCTCTCTTTCTCTTTCTCTCTCTCTCTGCCTCTTTCTCTCTCTCTTTCTCTTTCTCTCTTACTCTATCTATCTCTCTTTCTCTTTCTCTCTTACTCTATCTATCTCTCTCTCTCTTTCTATCTCTATATGTCTCTCTCTCTTTCTCTCTCCCTCTCTCTCTCTCTCCTTCTCTCTCTCCCTCTCTTTCTCTCTCTTTCTTCTATCTGCCTCTTTCTCTCTCTGTCTCTCCCTGTCTCTCTCTCTCTCTGTCTCTCTCTCTCTCCCTCTCCTCTCTCTCTCTCTCTCTCTCTCTTTCACTCCAGGCCAACTGAGCAACTACGCTGGCGATGTTCTGATAGACGGACTCAGTCCGGCCCGACTCCTGGCCAACAGGCGACCTGGAATCGGGCTCTGTCCATACCACAACTATTTATACGGACCGCTAACAGTCAGGGAGACGTTAGCCTATTTCTCCAAGGTGAGTATTGCTTTGTTGGTTGCTAAGTATTAAGAGAGGCACTTTATGGATTAAGAAAAATATACGGAGAGAGAGAGAGAGAGAGAGAGAGAGAGAGAGAGAGAGAGAGAGAGAGAGAGAGAGAGAGAAAGAGAGAGCGAGAGGCAGGAAGATAGAAAAGATCTGGTACGGACTGGGAAGATGGATCGTTGGAAGCAAAGGGGTCGAGCTAATTGTGAAATGAGAGGAAAGAGAAGTGTGGAGGGACATGGTCACCAGAGCCAACCGGCATGATACTCCACCGAAGAACAGGCCAAGTCACCGAAATGATCGGAGTGAACACATTTTAAAGTAATAAGGGTAACATTGATCTATCTCTAATAAATCATTACCTTAGTTAGTTCAGACTGATACTTAGGAAAAAAGGTTTTGTTCAGCCTATTCACCCTACCCTGAAATACTGACAAATCATCCAAGTGATTTTACCACTTTAATGGTATAAATCATTAGGACTTTTAGTGAACATGTTTGTCCACTTCGGTGAATTGCCTTCTGAAAAATGGCATCTGAAAATAGTATCTTAGTACATTAAAAAGTCGGGCATTGAAATCTACTAGGATGACTTTATCATAGTAAAAGACACGCTTTGGGTGTTTTAACTTCTACTCTGCTGGAGAGAGTTGACTTGGTTTCCTAATGTTATAAGTCAGCAACAAGTCTCTACTGTGGACGGATCCCAAGACTAACGTCTGACAATTCGATTCAACACTCCGTACTATTCTAGACAAACACACACCTCTAGTCACACGGCGAGAGACCTGTGTCACCCAGGTTCCCTCTTTCCATCAAAGATGCCAAAAGACAACGACGCAGAGCAGAGAGAAAGTAGGGGGAAATAGGTTGGAGATACATCTGTTGCTGCTGCTGCTGATACTACTACTACTACTACTACTACTACTACTACTACTACTACTACTACTACTACTACTACTACTACTACTACTACTACTACTACTACTACTACTACTACTACTACTACTACTACTACTACTACTACTACTACTACTACTACTACTACTACTACTACTACTACTACTACTACTATTTGTATTGCCTTTATCTCCACAGCTGAACCACGAGCCGTGCAGTGAAGAGGGTCTGGACTTGGTACTGACAGACTTCATGCTACAGAACCTGGACTACGTGCCGTGTTCCCAACTTAACATGCTCGGTGTGAAGAAGCTGCAGCTGGCCATCGCGATGATTGGCTCACCAAAGGTCTGTCTGACGGTTAGCTTCAGCTAGCTACGCTCAACTCAATGGTCGAAATGAAATAAGTGCGCTCCTTGCGCACGTGATTTTTCTTATCCCCCATTGGCCATGTAACTCTAGTATAGACTTATTTTTGACGCCGGTGCGAATTCTCTTATCTATGGTCTTTCTTTTCGCTTTGGGCCCCTTCATTGCAAGGCCTATAATATGCTTCAACACCATACCTCTCCCTTTCCCCTACCCTCTCCCTTTCCCCTACCCTCTCCATTTCCCCTACCCTCTCCCTTTCCCCTACCTCTCCCTTTCCCCTGCCTCTCCCTTTCCCCTACCTCTCCCTTTCCCCTACCCTCTCCCTTTCCCCTACCCTCTCCCTTTCCCCTACCCTCTCCCTTTCCCATACCTCTCCCTTTCCCCTACCTCTCCCTTTCCCCTACCCTCTCTCTTTCCCCTACCCTCTCTCTTTCCCCTACCCTCTCCTCCACCTTTACCCGTTGCTCAGGTGCTAGTTGTGGACGAGCCAACGGCCGACATTGATGACACATGGGGCAAGCAAATCGAGGCCCTGCTTCGGCGCATGCGCGGAACGATCCTTCTGTGCACGACTTCCGCATCCCTAGCACTGCAGTTGGCCAATCGCATCGTCGTACTGGCTGAGGGACATGTCTTGTTTGAAGGAACTGGTCAAGAGCTGAAAGAGCAGTTCGGTACGTATCCGGTTTATCCGGTTTAAATTTCAGAGAACTGGAGTGGTAGGCGCGAGGGAGTGCGGGAGTGGCTGGCATATCAGACTACATCTAGTAAATGGCACAGCACATCGACTCTCTGGCCCTGGGGCAGGTTCTATTTAATGGATTTCGTCAGAAGATCAAGGACCGCTTTGGTAAGTATCCGGTTTCAATTTTAGGGAGTGAAAGACGGAAAAGGGGGGGGGGGGGAGGGATTAGATGCCCTTCAGAAAATGGCTCATGGGACAGGATTCGTTTGAGAGGACATATTAGGAGATTAAAGACAGGTTGGGTACGTATGCGGTCTACATTCAGAGGGATCAGGGCATTAAGCGGGCGGTACCACCCCATCCCCCTTCCCGGCTCGCCTTGATGGTGACGCGCATGGACGTGCTGGCGAAGGAAAATAACTTTTTTTAAAGAAACAAGTTCTTAATTCTCGAACAGGTCTTGTTTGAGAAGAAAGGTCTAAAGAGCTCGCTGGCGTAAATATTATTTTAAGCATGTGTCTTTTTTTCAAAAGGCAACCGGTTCGAGCCAACTATGAGGCAGATTTTTTTTCTAAATTCGTTCCATGCCAGTTGGGCCGTGTCATTAAAATGTGATAAGTTGAGACAGCAATCCTGGTATCCCCGCAATGTCTCTGCGAGACAGAACGTAAAAATTCCAAACATTAGTCTTAAAATTATTTCACGGTATAGTCTGACGTTGGACGTTTAAAAAGAAACGGACAAATTAACTAGCTATGTCTCAACTTTTAACGTTTTATCTTTGAACATTTTTAAGTTTCATGTCTTGTACTTTGTCTAACGACGTATGCTTTTATCCGTTAATGTCTTATGTGTTACTTTGTGAAGAGCGCCACTTGATGGTAAGTGTCAGAGCGCTGGGGGAGGGGGGGGAGGAGGAGGCGCAAGCTGGCTTAAGTAACCAATCCACCACTCTATCAAGTCTAATGTGTGGTCCTTTAAAAATCCCTGTTGAACCTGCCCACCACCAGGTTGCGGTTACTTCCTCTGTATGGGGCTCAGGAACAACTGCATGATCAACGCCCTGACCAACTACCTGCGCCTGTTCATTCCCGACGTGTACGTCTTCTCCAGCAAGCCCAGAACGTTGACGTGCGTGCTACCCGACTCGGCCACCTCGAGGTTTGAGTTCCTGTTCGCCAACCTGGACTGGAAGCGGCAGAAGCTGAGGGTGCACTGCTTCAGCATCCAGCATGTCACGATGGACAATCTGCTGGAGTGGTCAGTGTCCGGTCTAAATGTTTGTTGTTGTTGTTGTTGTTGTTGTTGTTGTTGTTGTTGTTGTTGTTGTTGTTGTTGTTGTTGTTGTTGTTGTTGTTGTTGTTGTTGTTGTTGTTGTTGTTGGATGTCCTATTTTAGAGAGTATCTCGTTAGAGAGATTTGGTATTCAGCAGTAGGTGACTATTCAAAGGATTTTGATATCCGACAGCAGTAGGTGACTTATCAAAGGATTGTGATATAGCGCATCAACATTCAAACGTAGCGCATAAAAATCCAAACGTAGCGCATCGACATCCCAAGTTAGTGAATCACTATACCAAAGTATCGCTTCAGTATTCTTCCACCCTTGCGCATCCTTAAGTGCTTTGTAAAAAGGTTTTATTTCGAAATCGTCGGTTATAGGATAAAAAGATATCGCCCGCGTATGCAAGTATATGTATCATAAGCAGCTAAAGTGATTGAAAAAGGCAGTTTTACACCTTTAAATTATGAATTAACTTCTATGAATAGAACTATATAAGTTTTGGGCTGTTTATGATGGGGTGAGCATTCACGATGCGGTATGTCTACAAATGACTTGTGAGGAAAGTTGAATAATGCTTTTTAAACGGAATCACAACGTTGTTATAGACATTTTCCATTAACTGTGCGCACTTTTTGTATAATATCCCACGTTTTTCACCCAGGCTCCCAGATCTTCGCTCTCTGCGTGCAAGACTCCGACAAATTCAGTCCTGTAAAGAACTCATGGATGAGTTTCGCCTGGACCGTGTGTTGATAGACTGGCCAAGCAAGGAAGAACCCGTGCTCATCTACTCCAACCTGCATCGGTCACTGAGCAGCGGGGACGTAGACGCGCTAAACAAGGAGATCAACAGGATGTGCATCAACAACAGCAACTCGGCGTGCGGCGGGATGGTGGGCAGGGCACACCACTGGCTGGAGGGATGCGTGGATCCCTTCTGGTGCTGTAACGCTGTCCACGACGATGCAGCCATGAACCAGAAGGAACCCTTGGATGTTACCCCCGATTGTCGTGTATTTAAGAACAGTTCAGGCTTCTTCCTGGTATGGCGTGGTTCCTCGTTAGCGAAGGTTGATGCCCATGCACTTGACTGTATTTCTTCTTGCTTTCCAGTGGAGCATGGTTTCTGGTGGGCACAGGTTGAATCTCTTACCATTTGCGAGATTGGTATGAGGACGTTGAGGGTAATGTTTCCCGGTTGCTCGTGCTTCGAAGCGGATCCTCCAGTTTTGGTTCTGAAGGAATGTTGTGCCGACTTAAAAAGCAGTCGTTCTGAGTTTCGACTAAGACAAACGTTTGCCCCTCTCACTGTTAAGTCAAATGAAAAACATTTGAAATGTTATTATACCAATGCTACAGGCCGAATGACTGAACTTCGTCAAATAAGGATTTATTGGTTTTTATCGACTCAACATGTCTGGAATTCACATTGCCGGGCCCCCCAGCTGGTATTCCACAATTTATTAAGGATGTTGGAATGGTTAGCACAGCGGTTTTTAGCACACGTTTATCGTTTTAGAGCAAGTGGTGGTGGCTTAATAATCAGTCTTAATTATGTTTTTATGTGGAGATTGTATTTAAGGATGAGCATGAAATTGTTGAACACAGTTAGAATTGGTGAACAGAAAGTCAGAGACTGTGATTATCTCACTTTACTGATATTTTCATTTTGTTGGAGTGAAAGAAACTTTTTTAGTTTCAGTGCGGATCAGGCTCTATGTTCGCCCCTCCTCTGGTACATATACAGGCAAGAGCAAGAGCAAAGAAATTCAAGTAATAAGCATTTTTTAGCATCAGATTCATGCGTGTATTTACCAGGCGATGCAATTCATTTGGAAACGTCGTGTCATCCTCTGTGCCTTGCATGCTGGTTATGTTATATCGATCAGCCTGCTAGCCAAAACGCAAGACAGAAGTTTTTGATGCTCTTCAAACTTCAAAGGGTGAAAACATGGGTGCCGCTTCGACGAGTTAGATTATATCCCCACATGGACTGGGCCGCGCTCAAGCCTATTTTAGACACATCAGACCACTGCGCCATGGTTATCGTTAAAACAGAAAAACTATCCCTAGAGTTACTGGAAACCGATCTGTTCAGGTTGTCGCCAGAGAAAGAACGTTACAGGTTCCATGCGCTTTTTGCACGGGACTGTAAGAGTTTAGTTTTGAATGGAAGCAGCAAACCACGCTACTTGAAATATCCCTTAGCAAACATAGGAGTAAGCAATCGAACTAACCTTTCGCCTTACACATGTACATCATTGTGTCTTAACCACTGGCGGGCGACAGGTCTAACGAAAGCCTATTGTTCCGTATTGGCTCCTTCTCCTTCAGAGTTCTGCCATTGTCTACCTTTAATGGATGCGATGGACAGAAACCAGTCGGCCAACCCTGACAACAATCGCAGCAGTCGTCAAAGTAAGTCGCCCATCCCCGTCCATACAGCTATGCAGACAACACACATTGTCCACACGGTTGCCAGCTGGAATCTGATGTCAAAGCTCACAGACAAAGCCATTGCCCAGCATCGAGAGAGACGCTCCATCGCAAAGTCCGCAATGTCGTCGTTCGCCTCGGGCAGCACGACTATCAAGGTCTGGCGATCTTCCCCGCTCACTGGCGCCAACGCGCCCTTCGAGACGACGGCCGGCTTAGAGGCTTTCATGGATGCGACAGACTTGAGGACTTCGTCTGTCACGATACAAGGCCGGGCCAGCATTCAGGGCCGTAAGTACAACGTCGCGGTAGCTCACAACTCGTCATAAGAATCGTGTGAATAAGAAGGCCCGTAAGTTACCGCGACGTTCTACTTAGTATGTTCTAGCTCTTAACTTGTTCATTATTTACAGAGAATTCTATGATTGCAAAGTTTTGCTAGTTCCGTTTGATCTGGAGAACGGGGCGGGGTGGGGAGGGGGGGGAGGAGGCAGAACGGGCTTAAGAGATAGAACTTGTGTTTTCTGCTACCGGTTCGAGACTACGCTCAGGCAAATTTATTTGTAAGTCGAATCTCCTCTCGTACTGTTTGGGTTGGTATCAGTATAATTTGATCAACTGGGCCAGGCTTGCTGATATCCCCGCACGGTCTCTGTGAGGTAGAACGTAATATTTGAAGATTTTAGTTTTGGCACATGCCTAAAATGCTGAAGTTGGACGTTAACATACAGTCAAGCAATCTGATACTAGCAAGGCTCCATCGGAATGAACACAAATAAGGAAAGATATTTGTTCTCTACGTGTTTTATCATAATTCCATTTGTCCTGTAACCCAAGGCCCATAATTTAAACAGCTCTTTTTTTCGCAAGGTATTGTAAACCATGTTCGAAAGTACTTACCGTGTGCATTTTCTTTGCAAACTTCTGATATAATTCTGATGAATTTTAGGAGCATAGATGTTTAAATCCATGTCGGTGTACTCGTCTTCATGTTGGATTGTGTGAGAAACCTACTAGAATAGAAAAACTAATTAGAGATTGTTCGCTGTAAAGGAAAAGAACCATTCTTAATTGTTATCATAATAGCGTTGAGGGGGGGGGGAGGAGTAACTGCCTAGGGCTCCCTGCAACCAAAACTCCACACTGACAGCTAAAGTTAAAAGAGCCACGCCATTGCTATTTTTATCCTCAGCTGAAGACATATCAAGCGTAAGAAAACTCTGGAACACTTATTTGATTCTGCAAGGGAAGTTACTCCTGTATACAGTCCGCATGCCTGTCGGTACCTTGCTTCAGCTGTTAACTCCCCTTACTGTAATCAGCATCTGCGTGTCGGTATTTTTGACAAAAGATGCATCTGATCATGAAGAGGTAACCGCGATTCTTAAAATTCTCAAAGTTGACTAGAACACGGAGCCTTATCTGTCTTTTGTTTGCCCTCTTATACAATCAGTATTTGCGTGTAGATATTAGTGTCACAATATGCTGCTGATTGTGAAAAGAAACAATAACTATTAATAAAGTCAATGTGAACTAGAATAAGCACTAAACAGCCTTCTGTAGATGAGAGCTTTCCAAGGTATTATTACTACTACTACTACTACTACTACTACTACTACTACTACTACTACTACTACTACTACTACTACTACTACTACTACTACTACTACTACTACTACTACTACTACTACTACTACTACTGCTACTGCTACTGCTACTGCTACTGCTACTGCTACTGCTACTGCTACTGCTACTGCTACTGCTACTGCTACTGCTACTGCTACTGCTACTGCTACTGCTACTGCTACTGCTACTGCTACTGCTACTGCTACTGCTACTGCTACTGCTACTGCTACT
>RQTK01000524.1:265357-279625 GCA_003991915.1 Elysia chlorotica
AATCATCATCATCATCATCCCCATCATCATCACCATCATTAATAAAAAGCTGCAGTATAACTACTACTACTACTACTACTACTACTTTACTACTACTACTACTACTACTACTACTACTACTACTACTACTACTACTACTACTACTACTACTACTACTACTACTACTACTACTACTACTACTACTACTACTACTACTACTACTACTACTACTACTACTACTACTACTACTACTATTTAATGTATTATTATAAATATTCTCCCAACGACTATTTTTTCCCTTCTCACAACGCTGATGGCTTCTTCACCAAGGCACTGCGCCGTTCCTGAGTGTGCACCGTGGACGACTAGCCCTGGACTGGCAGCCCCCGTCCTCGAAGCCGGACTACTGGCCCCTGCATCTGATCACCCTGATGGTCCTGCCCTCGTCCTGCCTGTCCGACATGCTCTTCCGTATCTGCCACAAGGGACGGGCCTGTACAGGTAACTCTGTTGAGTTGAGTTGGTTAAATGACCAACATCAGCACTATATAGGCTATAACGTGGACGGGCCCCAAGTCTGACAATTGTATGTGTTTCCACACACGAGACAATACGGGGATACCGTGACTCCTGTCTCAGCCGGTTGCATTAAACTGATACCGACCAAACATGTAGGGAACGAGATCGCCAGGGACTTTTGCGTCGGAAAACGATGTTCTACCCCATGGCCACCACGCCCCGCCTCCACCCTGTACATGTAACGGTGAGCAATGGCCGTCATTTTATTATAGCATGATCCGATATAAAGGTTCTGGGCCGTAATAACAACGCAGAGGCAGCTTACGATTTGTAAGAATGTGCGAATAAGAAGACTTGTGTCGATTTATGAGCATTTACGACCTACTGTTTTTTAACGTGATTGTATTACTACTTACAATACCCGATTCGTTCATATGCGTCTATAAAAAAATAAACAAACAACCTTTGTAATACCAGGGGTTTAAATGGACTAAATCGTTGCTGCAGGATTTCGGTTCAAGCGTTTTTACGACTTATGAAAAGAATATGTACAATATTTAAACAGTTTTGTTGGATAATAAAATGAGGAATTGGGCCTATGGAACCTGGTCCCAATACTATTTTTTCAAGCGTTCATACATACGATATTAGGAAATCAACTAGCTATCAAACCTTCTTTATGTAATGTTTGGTAACTGATACAACAAGGATCTGATTTACTGGACATTCTGTTATTCTTATCGATATCGTTTCTGTTGTTACTATTAGGTTTCGATTGTACACACAATGCGCAAGTCAGTGTGAAGGTGGATAATAAATTAGGCCTCAGTTTTCCGGAAGAGTACCATACAAAGACCAGGCCCACTATCCAGAGATGCAGCCCAAAGGCCTTGCGCGCTTAGTCTAGAATATTAGTAAACTTTTTTTTACCAGCGCTCCCTAGAGTCGGATAATGGGGAAGCCTGGTTATTTATTCATAGCACCGATAGCCCGTGCGTCATTTTAATACGTTGATCCAATCTCCTTCTCATGAACGTCTTTGATATCTGTGTGGCAGCACTTAAAATTGTCAAACGTTAGTCTTGACTTCCGCCCGCGATATAACTTTGCTACTGATGTTAGACTTTGATAAGCCAACTCACTCACTTATTCAAAACTTTAAAATATGAAATACGCGGAAAGGTTCATTTTTGATTTTTTAAAAGAAATTCAAAATGATTATGTACGACTTTTTTTTTCAAGTCTTTCAAATCTAGACAAAGGATCACCAGTCAAAGCATTAATAGTTCTTTTTATGACGATTATGATTTTTAAAAATCATAATGATTATGACAGAGCCACCCGCCAACCTTATGCCAGAATATTTTTGAGCGTATTTTTTGCACTTGTTGGTTGTGCTTAAAAGTATTTGTTCAGTTTTAACAGCTTTGGTAATTATGTCCAATCATGACCATAATCGATAATTCCAATTCTCGGACCAATCATGACCATAATGGATAAATACAATTCTTGGTCCTATCATGACCATAATCGATAATTACAGTTCTCGATCCAATCATGACCATAATCGATAAATACAACCTTGGTCCTATCATGACGATAATCGATAATTACAGTTCTCGGTCCAATCATGACTATAATCGATAAATACAACCTTGGTCCTATCATGACCATAATCGATTATTACGATTCCCGCTCCAATCATGACTATAATCGAGAGTTACAGTTCTCGGTTCAATCATGTCCATAATCGATAATTACAACTGTAGGTCCAATCATGACCATAATTGATAATTACAATTCTCGGTCCAATCATGACCATAATCGACAATTACAATTCTCGGTCCAATCATTACCATAATCGATAATTACAATTCTCGGTCCAATCATGACCATTATCGATAATTACAACTCTCGGTCCAATCATGACCATTATCGATAATTACAATTCTCGGCCCAATCATGACTATAATCGATAATTACAATTCTCGGTCCAATCTTGACCATAATCGATAATTTCAATTCTCGGTCCAATCATGAGCATAATCGATAATTACAACTATAGGTCCAATCATGACCATAATCGATAATTCCAATTCTGGGTCCAATCATGACCATAATCGATAATTTCAGTTCTCGGTCCAATCATGACCGTAATAAATAATTACAATTCTTGGTCCAATCATGACCATAATCGATAATTAAAATTCTAGGTCCAATCATAACAATAATCGAAATTACAATTCTCGGTCCAATCATGAACATAATCGATAATTTCAATTCTCTCCATGTCCACCAGAGCCCTGCTCGGACAAGTCCAGGGAGTGGCGGGTGTTCCACTACAGCCTGATGTTGCTGCAGGCTGTACTCTGGTTGAGTCTGTGTATTCTCTGCCAGATCGATGTCTGCAGGTTTTTCAGGTTAGGTTCTCTCATAAGTCACGGTTGTCTGTTAGATCTGTGTTAGGAAAGGGAAACGTCCGTTTTTCCTTAGTGTTTATACTTTAATTTTTAGGGAATTGGTATGCTTCCTGCTAAGCATGTTTGTTGGTGTGTGGTGTATGTGTGTGTGTGTGGGGGGGGGAGGGGTTAGTAGGTGTGGGGTTTTTTATTTTTGTTTTTTTTTTTTCTTGATTCTTTGATGTTGCAAAGATACCAAAGTTTTCGTTTAAAAAAAATAGGAATGAAAACCTTAAAAGTTCTAAACACACTTCATAGTAAAAACAAAGATGTACGTGTATATTGGACATTTTAACTTTTTAGGAAATGAATAAGTTTTGATATCACAATAGAGCTATACATACTCGTACATCCGCCTAAACAATGTCAAAACATGTCAGGGACCTGTCAAACAATGACACCCACATTTCAAAACAATACCAAAACAATGTCAAGCACCATGCCATGCATCTGTCAAAAACTGACACGCACTTTTAAGAACAAAGTCATGTTCTTGGCAAAGTAATGTCATGAAACTTGACATGTACGAGTAGCAAAAAAAAAAACATCTCATGCACATATGAAAACATTCTATGCACCTAGGGTCTTGAGCCTGTCAAAGCAAAATCATGTACCTGTCAAAGCAAAGTCATGTACCTGTCAAAGCAAAGTCATGTACCTGTCAAAGCAAAGTCATGTACCTGTCAAAGCAAAGTCATGTACCTGTCAAAGAAGTCATGTACCTGTCAAAGAAGTCATGTGCCTGACAAAGGAAAGTCATGTACCTGTCAAAGCAAAGTCATGTACCTGTCAAAGCAATGTCATGTGCCTGTCAAAGCAAAGTCATGTACCTGTCAAAGCATTTTCATGTACCTGTCAAAGCATTTTCATGTACCTGTCAAAGCATTTTCATGTACCTGTCAAAGCAAAGTCATGTACCTGTCAAAGCAAAGTCATGTACCTGTCAAAGCAAAGTCATGTACCTGTCAAAGCAAAGTCATGTAACTGTCAAAGCAAAGTCATGTACCTGACAAAGCAAAGTCATGTACCTGTCAAATCAATGGCATCTACCTGTCAGACCCGTCATGTGACTGACAACGCAAAGTCGTGTACCTGACAAAACAAAGCCATGTACCTGATAAAGCAAAGTCATGTACCTGTCAAAGCAAAGTCATGTACCTGTCAAAGCAAAGTCATGTACTTGTCAAAGCAATGTCATGTACCTGTCAAAGCATTGTCATTTACATGTCAAAGCAAAGTCATGTACAAGTCAAAACATTGTCATGTACCGTCAAAGCAAAGTCATGTAGCTGTCAAAGCAATCACATGTGCCTGTCAAAGCAAAGTCATGTACCTGTCAAAGCAAAGTCATGTACCTGTCAAAGCAAAGTCATGTACCTGACAAAGCAAAGTCATGTACCTGACAAAGCAAAGTCATGTACCTGACAACGCAAAGTCATGTACCTGTCAAAGCAAAGTCATGTACCTGTCAAAGCAAAGTCATAACAATGTTATGCATCTGTTTCCAGGCGCGTGAAACAGCAAGTGGTGTGGCATTTCACCTCAAGAAGAATGGATAAGAAGAGGTCAAGGAAGACGTCCTCCCTGAGTTCCATCCGAACACGGTCCATGGAAGGTAAACTCTCTTATAAAGCAAGGTGAGAGCGTAGGGTCAAAACAATGAGGTTGTGAGCGATGGCTAACCCACTGTGAGAAAGGGGAGTAAGTTGGGGTATATATACATATACATACATGCCTACATTTTTTCAGAGTTATATCAAGACGCGCTCTATTGAAGGTAAATACTCTCAGCCAGCTGACAGCGTGGTTATAGTAGTTTTAGAACAATTTGGTGGTGAGCTATAGCTAACCCACAAGGAGGAAAGGGGGCAGATTAAGTTTTATATATACCTTTTATACTTAAATGTACCAGAGTTTCATTTTGATCACGCTCCATTAAAAGGTAGACTCTCTTACCGAGGTTGCAGTGTAGACAGGGTAAATTCACAACAAATTGGTGCAGGATGGCGACTTTACCACAGCAAGAAAGGAGGAACAGATTCAGTTACATGTGTAATAAATCTCAATATCTCAGAGTTCTCTTCGGATAGGCTCCATTGAACGTTAACCCTTTCACCGAGTAAAATCGTAGACAGAGTAGTCACACAAAGTGGTGCTGAGCGTTGTGACTATTCCACAGGGAGACAGGGGGACTATATACAGTTCAGTTCTATATAATATACCTCACTGTCTCAAGGTTTCGTTCCGGCCATGCTCCTTTGAGTGTATTCTCCCATTTTTACCGAGGTGGCTGCGTAGAAAGATTAGGTTTACATCAAGTGGTCGCGGGCGATGGCTGTTCCACAGGAGAAAGGAAGAATATAGATCTAGAGGGACAGATAGACGGACAGACAGACAGACAGACAGACAGACAGACAGACGGACAGACAGACAGACAGGCAGACAGACAGATAGACAGACAGACAGACAGACAGACAGAATGATAGACAGACAGACAGACAGATAGATAGATTAGACATAGCTAGAGACACCCTCCGAAAAATATTCATAAAACAAAGAAAGGCGTCGATACACTATTTTTTTCAAAGTTGATTGCTGTACTTCATAACTTACCCTACACCCTACAATCTCGCCTTCCCCGCCTCAGCAAGGTCAATGTCGAGCGTGTCCATGTCCATGACTGACAACACGCGACTCATCGTGAAGAACGTGTGGAAGAAGCCTCAACCAGACCGCCAGACCAGGGTCCTCAAGGGCATCTCCTTTCGCGTCAACGAGGGTCGCTGCTTCGGCATCCTGGGTGCCGCTGTAGCGGGAAAGTCCACGCTGATGAGGGTCCTCGCGGGACTGGAGCCGTCGGACTACGGGAGTGTCACTGTGAACCAGGACCGATGGGACCAGGTGAGAGAGAGAGAGAGAGAGAGAGAGAGAGAGAGAGAGAGAGAGAGAGAGAGAGAGACAGAGAGAGACAGAGAGAGAGGGGGGGGGGAGGAAGGAGAGAGAGAGAGAGAGAGAGAGAGATAGGAGGGTGAGAGGAAGGGAGGGAGAGATGTGGTGGTGGTGGTGGTAGCAGTCGAGACATAATGATCGTCGTCGTGTTTGTGGTGGTAGTGCTGGTAGAAAAGCTCTATCTGAATAAAAATGATGATGAAGATGATGATGATGATGATGATGATGATGATGATGATGATGATGATGATGATGATGATGATGATGATGATGATGATGATGATGATGATGATGATGATGATGATGATGATGATGATGATGATGATGATGATGATGATGATGATGATGATGATGATGATGATGATGATGATGATGATGATGATGATGATGATGATGGTATTGACGATGATACTGTTGATGCCTATTCCCTGTTAACGTTGGAGTTTGGGACTTGAGTTTTTCCGATGTTCAAACGAACAAAACGAAATACAATAACATCTTGGCAATAAAACCACTTTATAGTCTTGCTTTTATAGTTTCACATTTTGTGTTTTAATGCTGGAAAGCCTGTGGATTAGTTCGCGGTCCGTATAATGTAACATGCTGATTCAAAAGTAGTCCGTATATCCCCGCATTGTCTCTTTGTGGCATCACGTGAAATTACTAGGCCAGTGACTGACATATCCGCACTGCTGACGTTGAACGTTAAGTAACCAAAATCAACGTTTGTGGAATTGGACATTAAGGCACCAACTAACCAAAGACGCCTGCCAATAAAAACCAAGTGACTATTAACCCTGTATTTTCTCCAGGACAGCTGCCCTATGGCCTATTACCTCCAGACATCTGACCTCATGCCCGTGCTCACCGGCCGAGAGACCTTGACCTTGCTGGGGTGGCTAAGAGGGGTGACACGGTACCAGCTGAAGTCTGACATCCGTCACTTTCTTGACTTGTTTGGGCTGGCAAACATAGCTGACAAGCTGTGCTCGACCTACAGGTGAGTGTAAGAATGATATCAAGAATCTTCTTGACTTGTTTGGGCTGGCTAAGAGGGGTGACACGGTACCAGCTGAAGTCTGACATCCGCTACTTTCTTGACTTGTTTGGGCTGGCAAACATAGCTGACAAGCTGTGTTCGACCTACAGGTGAGTGTAAGAATGAAATCCTCCACCTCCTTGATTTGTTTGGGTTTACAGGTTTCCTCCTTGATTTGTTTGGGTTTACAGGTTTCCTCCACCCCTCGGACTTAAATAAGTTGACAGGTTTCCTCCACCCCTTGGACTTAAATAAGTTGACAGGTTTAGCTCAGCCTACAGGTGAGTACAAGACTGAAACCCAGAACCCCGTGGACTTGTTTGGGTTAACAGGTTTAGCTCAGCCTACAGGTGAGTACAAGACTCAAATTCAGAATTTCCTGGGCTTGTTTGGGTTGACATGCTTTTCAGCCTACAGGTGAGTACAAGATTGAAATCAAGATTCTCGTGGACTTGTTGGGGTTGATAGGCTTAGCTCAGCCTACAGGTGAGTACAGCACTGATATCCAGTATTTCCTGGGCTTGTTTGGGTTGACATGCTTTTCAGCCTACAGGTGAGTACAAGATTGAAATCAAGATTCTCCTGGACTTGTTGGGGTTGATAGGCTTAGCTCAACCTACATGTGAGTGTAAGACTGACACCCAGAACCTCCTGTACTTGTTTGGGTTGTCAGGCGGTGCTAAGGACACAGGTGAGTACAAGAGTGATATCCTCCACACCCCATGGATTTGTTTGGGTTGTCAGGCGGGCTCGACCTACTGTTGTGTGTGCAAGATTGAAATCCAGAATCTCCTTGATTTCTTTGGGCTGACGAAAGGATAAGTGTAAGGCTGAAATACAGAACACTCTGGACTTGGTTGGGTTGACAGGCGGTGCTCAGCCTACAGGTTAGTGCAAACTGAAATACAGAATCTCCAGGACTTGTTTGAGTTGACAGGCTAAGCTCAGCCTACTACAGGTGAGTACAAGGCTGAAATCCAGAATCTCCAGGACTTGTTTGGGTTAACAGGGTTTTTAAGCCTACAGGTGAGTGCAAGACTGTTATTGAGAATATGTCATTGACTTGCTTGGGCTGATGGACAGCTGTGGCAACCTTAAACTCGCTGTCTCGAAGGAGAAACTGTAAGTATTAGTTTGGCTTTATTAAGCAAGAGAAAACGAGTGGTTTTTTTTAAAGATTAAAGGTTATTCTACATAGGGTATATAATTCTAGAACAAAAATTTTAACAGATTAATCACTTCGTAAAACAAATCAAGAATCTCAGTGTTATTTTGAACCTTAACAATTATGTATCACATGTAAATCACCGCTCAATAAAACTTAGTACTACTATGAACATGAAGGAGACGATGTCATTCACCGCATAAGGAGATCTTGGTATTCTCTAGAACCTATACAATCGTGAAATGTACAGCTCAATCAAATCACGTCTGATTACATTTTTTCTGACATCTCTTTGGAATTCTGCTTTAGGAAGTCTTCATTAATTCTGAATTAGTTCCGTTTATGGTTAGCGTTGTGTCCTTCTCCTGCGTATCTATGTCCTGTCAGTCAGCATCTCTTATTAATTGTCCACTTCTCTTTTTTCTCTCCATTTCTTCTCTCTCTCTCTCTCTCTCTCTCTCTCTCTCTCTTTCTCTCTTTCTCCCTCTCTCTCTCTCTCTCTCTCTCTTGTCATACACTTTGCTTACTTAAATCTTCAATTGTCAGATACGTTACTCAACAAACAACATCCATAATTTATTGACCACGGTGCTCCAGGATTGTACTCTCTCTCTCTCTCTTTCTCTCTGCGTATTAATATATTGTTTGTCTTCTTATTCTGTTTCTGCACCTGTCACTCTTTCTTCGAATATCTCTATTCTTTCTTGCTCTTATCTCTGCATCTTTCTTCCTCAAAGTGTCTTTCTCAATTCACCACCATTTTATTCCCGCCCTCTCTCTCTCTCTCTCTCTCTCTCTCTCTCTCTCTCTCTTTCTCTATGATGTCATACACTCTTTGTATAGTCAAAATCTCCAATTATCGGATGCGTTACTCAACAAACAACATCCATAATTTATTGATTATGGTGCTTCATGATTCTCTTTTCATCCCATCAGTAAAAAACCAGGTCTGGGTTCTAACCTATAAAATATTCATAACGCTGTCTCCTTCACTCCACACACATCTCATCCTCTCATAAATATCTCCGACTCCCGAGCCGATCCTTTGATGTTGGCAAAGTAACGTTTTAACACACGTCGGTTTTATAACGATGTGTTTGCTTTTTCTCTCGTCTGCTACAATTCATACCGCGCCGTAACGGATTCAGAATCATTTCCGAAGTAGTACCAGAGACTATATGCATGTAGCGAGAGACAGCATAGTACCAGAGACAATCTGTAGTAAGACGCTGCACGAAGGCGAATTTGCGTATGTGGGTTGACCAGCTGTCTCCACAAGTAGGGCGGTGAAATTCCGCAAGGCATTGGCGCCCCAGGCTTTATAATGTATTCTGCAACGCTGCAGTGCTTCTTTTTGTTTGTTTGATTGCAACACTGTAAAATTCACAATAGAGAGGCCTGCAAAAAAGTGGTGCTTTTCCATTAGTCATAATAAAGACCCGATCTCTTTTTTTGATACCGTAAGAGAACATTGATTTTCCTGACATGAAAAGAAAATGATTGTTCTTCTTGAAATATATCTAAATCTAGATATTTAGACAGGTCTATTTAGGGCTTAAGTGAACACTTTGAGAAATCCTGCTTCAGTATAAAGGCATTATTGTGCTAATCCTCACACTTTACAATATTCCTATTCTACCAAACTTTTACCAAGGTGCATCTTTCGATCCAGAACACAACTTTCCAATTCACTCCTGAAGTTGTGGTTGAAACACTTTAAGAAATTTCGTTGACAATTCCTTTGGGGCTTTGAGATGTCCCTACAACAAGTTTATAGATTTTCGAAAAGTTGCAAAAAGAGAATTTTTTGCGCGTATGCATCGGCTCCTGCTTGTCTCATGTTTTCAGGAGCGGTGCTGAAGCTTTAGGGAATAGGAGAAGTGAATCGCAGGAAAGAAAGTGTATTGTTCCCTTGCAGTTCTTGTGACAGGTGACGGACCTATTTGTCAACATTCGACTTTAACATTTGATTAATACCAGAAATCTGGAGTATATGGAAAGCATGAATACCAGAAGTGCTACCGTAAAAACAAACATTAAACAATCAATAGAGATTAAGCCAAATTTTTCCCAATCACTCTTCACTAATTTTTTTTTCATTTCTTGATTAGTTTTTATTTCTTATTTACTCTTTATGCGGATTGAAACTGTTAAGGATTTTTGCGTAAATAAACGTTGACAGGAAAGGTTGATTTGAAAGAGAGTACAATCAAATTTTAATTAAAAAAACGGATGATTGAAGTAAACTCTCCTTCTTTAACCCCTATAAAAAAAAACACAACGCTTTCAGCTGGGCTTGCAAACGCGGAAATGCCAGAATGACACACCCGCAGTACCGTCACGCAGCCTCTCCCTTTCTTTATACACATTATACTGCAAAACAACACATACAAATTGTAAGATTGATAAATACGCTGACGACATTGTTTTTATGGGAATGATCATTGATGACCAAAGCGCTAACTATGAGCTAACTATAAGAAGTAGAACCTTTTGTCTAATGGTGAGACATCAATCATCTAACGCTCATTGTTAGTAAGATTAAAGAAATGGTTATTGATTACGGGGGAAAAGTTGAACAACGTGATCATATTGTTTTAAAAGATAAAATAATAGAGATAATAGAATTGTTTAGATACCTCGGCGTAGTGATTGACAAAAAATAATTACTTAGAAACAAAACACTGAGGCTATTTCAAAGAAAACAAAACCACGATTATACTGCTTGAGGAAATTACGTTTTGTAACATCACACAAGATTTGCTTCAATTGTTTTACTCAAATATGGTAAGCAGCTCACTAATGTTTGGTTTGGTATGCAGGTGTACGTTTTTATCACACAAGATTTGCTTCAATTGTTTTACTCAAATATGGTAAGCAGCTCACTAATGTTTGGTTTGGTATGCAGGTGTCTCTGTCTGTCTCTCTCTCTGTCTCTCTCTCTCTTTCTCTCTCTCTCTCTCTCTCTCTCTCTCTCTCTCTCTCTCTTTGCCTCACCCTTCTGTATTTCTTCATGCCACTTGTACCTTTCTCTTCTCTAATAAACCCTAAACTATCTGTTTGATCTCTTTGTTTTTAGTGAACTGACTATTTTAAATATAATACAACAGAGAAAAGACACAATAATAGTATTCATAACCAGTCCTTATTATGTGAATCTGTGATTATGTAACTCTATATGTTTCTCTTTATGTAAATTTTGTGTCTCTTCTATCATATCGAGAGGAGGCATAATACTAGGAGAAATTATTTGTTTTACATCAGACTTAAAGATATTGCTTAACAATTCTCTTTTTCAAGCTTAAAGGGAAACGATTTTTTTTAAAGTGTGCGCTTCATGGTTGTGACAAGTTTGTGGTTGTTTGTTTGACGACAGCTATAGAGAAAGAGAAAGGGAGAGAGAGGAACGGGAAATGAGAGAGATAGAGATGGATAGAGAGAAGATGAGAAGACTGGAGATAGATCTAGACCTAGTCTATGCATTGTTAGTTTGTTCTCCTGCTTTGTCTGCCCCGGTTGTGAAGATCATTCCAGATCAAATCTATGCACTGTTAGTTTGTTTTCCTACCTTGTCTGCCTCAGTTGTGAAGATCATTCGAGAAATCTGTCAATCTGGTAAACAACTTGTTTTTCAGTTTCGGTTTGTTTATAGTCTAATGCTTCTAATCAACTGGAGTAATGTCCCTTGTAATCCCGTGAGTCCTAGATGATAGTAGACGTATCGAGATTCGTAAACATTCGAATCTAATGGGTTACAAATCGGTATACAAGGGCTGTACGTTTGAATGAATAGGGAGTTATTAGTCAGCTGTCAGTCAGTCAGAGAATCTGAGCGGGTTTGTTACCATTATAACTACTATTATTAGAGAAGTTTAAGTGAAGCTGTCGTGTTACAGTTACGGATTGCTATTGCAGTTGTGGAATTGATCATAGATGTTATTGCAGTTGTGGATTTGATTGCTGTCGAGATTTCATTGTAACATTTTCACTACCCTAGACGTGTTTATAGTTAATAAAGATATTCTTCAATATTTCTACAAGAAGGAGTTAACTTTATTATTTGTGTTGAGCCAGTGGATGTTGGATCATTGTCGAAGCCCCGTAACAATATATAATTATGTAAACCGATAGCTGGGCTCTACAACAGAGACTGTGCATCACCCCAACAATCCACGTTACAATGGTATTAGACTCCCTTGTTTCGCCTCTAGCCTTAAACCCTGGTCTTCTATAATTGGGACTTATATTTACTGACGGTGAGCTTTTTAAAACTCTGGTTCCCCCACTCCCACCACTAGCAAGAGCGAGCGTGCCAAGACCCTGCTATGTGCCGCCTTGCTAGGCCACCCACTGGTGGTGTTGCTGGACCTTCCCTCCCAGGGGCTCGCCATGATGGACATCAAGGCTCTGGGCCAGGCATTGGCCAGCTACAGGACAGCCGGTGGGACAGTGGTACTCGCCTCCCAGGTGTGAGTACAGTGGTTAGGGAGAGAGAGAGGGAGAGAGGAGAGAGAGAGTGAGAGAGAGAGAGAGAGTGAGAGAGGCAGCTTCAAATCAGGGACTCCGAGTTGTTTTCCAATTAGGCTTTCTCTGTCTTCTTTATGTTGTATCGATGTCCGTGCAATGTGAAGAGAGATCTTACTGGTATGTCCGCGCTGGCTCGGTGATGAGTGGTCAAGCTTTAGTCGTGTCGCCGTAAAGTGACCCCTTGAGAACCTGGAGAAACGTTAAACTATGATCTCGCTTCTGTCTCTCCCACTCGAGATTGTCTTTTCTAGTCTGTTGTCTGGATGTTTATCCGAACTAGAACTCTATAAAGTCTAGAGTGATCGAGGCGTGACGACATTTTTTGAGACTTTGAAGTAAATTTTGTATTATCACTGACAAGTACTGCACCCTGGTTTGCCTCTAGTTACCAAGGAACATTATTTTAATTGTCAGGATAGGACTGTGAGTTGAGTGTGCATCCATAGCCAATCAATGGCCTATCTTGCAGTAATGAGCTTGGGACAGGCATTGGCCAAAAGGTACAGAGAAAGAGTTCGGGAGACAGATAGAGAGAGGGGGAAGATGCATCGAAAGAGAAAGAGAGAGAGAGAGAGAGAGAGAGAGAGAGAGAGAGAGGGAGAGAGAGAGTTGACCAGCTACAGGACAGCCGGTGGGACGGTGGTACTCGCCTCTCAGGTGTGAGTACAGTGGTTAGGGAGAGAGGAGAGAGAAGGTGGGAGACAGAGTGAAAGGGGGCTTAAGAGAGAGGCAGGCTAAGGATGGGGGCAAAAAGAGAGTGAGCGAGCCAAACAGAGGGAGAAAGAGAGAGGGAAAGGTGGAGAGAGGAATAGAAAGAAAGAAGGAGCGAGACAGATGGGGAGACACAGAAAGAAAGATCAAAAGAGAGGGAGTGAGAGAGAGATAGAGATGGAGAAACAGAAACATCGGTTTCCGACGCAAAAGGTCCGGGTTCGAGTCCTGGCGATTTCCCTTCCTACTGGTTGGGTCGGTGTCAGTTTCGGCTGAGACAGGAGTCATGGCATGTCCGCACTGTCTCATGTGTGACAGCATATACATTTGTCAGACGTCAGTATTGGCGCCCGTCCACAATATAGCCTATATAGTGCTGATGTTGGACGTTAAACCCAACTCAACTCAATTCAAATCAACTTGCCTATTTAATTAGGGCTGGCATCCCTGTCTCTATGCCTGTGCCTGTATTTCAGACCGTACGTGTGCGAGACGCTTTGCACCGAGATCGGGATTCTCCGCAGCGGCGTCGTCTGGGCGTTCACGTCCAGGGAGCTGAGGTCACGTACCCGTACCAGGACGCCGCTGCGGAGAATCCCGATCTCGGTGCAAAGCGTCTCGCACACGTACGGTCTGAAATACAGGCACAGGCATAGAGACAGGGATGCCAGCCCTAATTAAATAGGCAAGTTGATTTGAATTGAGTTGAGTTGGGTTTAACGTCCAACATCAGCACTATATAGGCTATATTGTGGACGGGCGCCAATACTGACGTCTGACAAATGTATATGCTGTCACACATGAGACAGTGCGGACATGCCATGACTCCTGTCTCAGCCGAAACTGACACCGACCCAACCAGTAGGAAGGGAAATCGCCAGGACTCGAACCCGGACCTTTTGCGTCGGAAACCGATGTTT
>RQTK01000524.1:287295-309576 GCA_003991915.1 Elysia chlorotica
ATATATTCTCTATTATATATAGTATGTATGTATGTATATCATACTGAGTTTTTTAAACATCTTTTAAAATTACGTTTCCAAATCTAGATTTGAGAGTAGTCTTAAAAGATCTGCATGATTAAATGAGAGATCTGCCAATGTATAATTATTTCCAAAACAGGTGTATCCGAATACGAGAATATTTACGACATTTGCTGCCAGCCACAACTTTGCGAGGTTCTAGATCTATCGTCATGAGATGTCGTGTACAGAACCAAGACAAAAGACTGTGTTAACCCGTAATGCTTTGTAAGACTAAGAGCTCTAAACATGTGTATGGACATTGTCTTTTTTTCTGCGGCTCTGTTCATCTGACATTTGGATCAGTGTGGGGTCTTTTGTCTTTTCTTCACTCACCTTGAAGTGGCGTCTCATAAAACATGAAACAATGGCCAGTGTTACAAGTAAACATCGTGTGAGTGGCTCTCTGTGCTTTGACAAGCAGAGAAATAGCACCATCAACACACAAGCACATACACACACACACACAATAGCTAGATTTAAAAGGAGGGGGGGGGGGTGATGATGCGTTTTTGCTGGCATTTGCACTTTAACTTAAAAGAGGCATACACACACCCACACACAAACAGAGAGAGAGAGAGAGGGGGGATATATAAAGCGACACAGGCAGGGAGACAGACACAGACATACAGACAGACAGACAGACAGAGAAAACAAAAGAGAGACAGACAGAGAGAGAGAGAGAGAGAGACAGAGAGAGAGAGAGAGAGAGAGAGAGAGAGAGAGAGAGAGACAGAAAGACAGACAGAGAAAGAGAGAGAGACAGAGAGAGAGAGAGAGAGAGAGAGAGAGAGAGAGTGAGGGGGTGGGGGTATTCATACACACTTACAGAGACATGGCGGAGAAGAACAAAAAATAAATCAAAACACAACTAGTTCAGATTCAACAAAGACTTACCGATGTATAATGGGTATATATATACCAAAGGGAAAACCTATATGATTGGGCGGTTTATAACAGTAAATTACATAGTCTCTCTCTCATGTTTAAAACGCTACTAAATTTTGTGTGTTCTGTAAAAAAAATCACTTATTAATGAACCAAGCCGAATCAGACACAAATCGGGATTTTAAGTTCTTAAGTTCTTTGCTGTGTGTGATGAAGAATTAAACACACTCTAAAACGTTTAAAATTATCACTCTTTCCCTTTAAGAACTAGGAGTAGCTATATTTAGTCGAAAATGAAAAAAAGTCCAGATAGAGTAGTGTTTCTATGTTTAGAAGGTTTTTGCTCTAATCTGTGTTGGATTTACCCTTATTGTGTCGTACATATAGCCTCTCTAATGTATGTCCGAGACAAGATTATCTTTTTTGTTCTGTGAATCACAAGATATATATGATTATAACGGTACATGACAGTACTGTGGCCGGCTGAGACAGAAGTCATGGTATCCCTACCTCGTCTCATGTATGACAAAACATAAATTTATCACTTATCAGACGTTAGTTTGGGGCCCGTCTACAATAAGCCTATATAGTGCTGACTTTAAACGTTAAACCAACTCAATTCAACTCAACTCAACTCGCACGACAATACTAAGTTTTTGGTTTTGTTTATGAACGTGATTATTCAGTTGAAAATTTTGTTCAAGAATAATTGTAGACTCAATAAAAAAAAACGTTGCAAATTACAATAAAAAATAAAAACTTTCATTTGCTTTAAACCAAGATCATAATTAATAATAAATATAATTCTTCCCTGGGGACATATTTGAAACAAACAATTTTCAATAGAGAAATAATATAAAAAGCAGCTTAACGTGGACTTAGCGTCAACCCTGGTTTTCTCTTAAATCCTTAGGGGGTGGGTATTTGGCTGTAACTGACTTGTAATTCACCGGGTGAGCTCAATATAAAAACATTTTTTTAATGCGATGGCAATGGATATCGCGAATCGAGATATAATTATTATTAGCGTACATGCAAAGAGTGAAAAAAGGCAGTTGAAATATTTTGTCTTAAACTTCGATATCCAGGCGCAATGTTGTATTTATATTTACTTTACTCAAAACAATGAATGGCATTTGATAAAAACACTGTGTACTTGACTTACCTCTACTTTATGTGTGTTTTATAGAGATCCTTTAAACCCAAGCACCGTTCATAGCATGCAGCTTTGTCCTGTCGTTGATTCTCTCTATTATTGATTTGATACATGGGCTTCCCAAAATAGCAAGCAAAGTCACCAAGGTGGACACACATTTGCATTTAGAGTCCAGGTGAATTATAACAATAAATTAGTAAGGAACGTTAGATCATTAATTTTTTTTTTGTCATTGTTGCAGTGTAGACTGAGTAGCTGAACATAAAGTACTATCTGAGTATCAATATGAACTAACTATAGTAATGATTCATTAGAGATACATCAGTGTTGCACTTATTACGCTAAATGTTGTTCACTGTGACCATTTTGGTGAATTGGCCTGCTCTTACGAAGGCCTCGTTTGAGATCAACACAACAAAAGCAATATTAAGCATGACATGTCGCAAAAATGTATTTCTGGTTGTTGGAAGATATTAAATTTAATGTTTAACGAATAGTCACGTTCTAGTGTCGTTTTGTAGTAGAATTAAAAATAAAATTTCCGTTTGCGCGCTCTTTTTAAGACTAGGGTCCATGAGTTCAAAGTAAAACATTACTGGTCATGTCGATGTTGCCGATTGTTTTGATCTGACATTAAGAGGTGATAGGAAATCGAACTGCTGAAGTCTGGGCAATAAACAAAACAAAACGAGGAAAAAATAAAAAAAATATTTTTGGAACGCTCAAATAAATCGTGTTGATACCCAGTAAGTGGTTGATGGTGATAAAGAGTGGGGTGGGAAGGGAGAGAGAAGAGAGAGAGAGAGAGAGAGATAATCAAGAGACGGGGAAGGAGAGAGAAGGCGGGGGAAAAAGACTGACAGACCGGTATACAGGCAGACGGACAGGGGGACATACAGACAGACACAGTAACTGCAAAACAGAGACAAAAGATAGGGAAGGAGTAAGGTAAAGAGAAAGAGACAGACACAAAGACAAAGACGGGCAAACAGAGGCGTAGAGACATGGATAAAGACATGGACAGACTGACCGTGCAAGAGATAGAGAGAGTGAGCGATGGACGGAGATGTGAAGAGAGAAAAAAGGGAGAAGCATACAAACACAGAGAAAGAGAAAGGCATTGAATGAAATAGAAAAAGGCAGAAAGAAAGAGGTAGAGGAAGAGAGAGACTGCTAGCTACACACATAGAGATAGCTAGAGAGAGAGAAAGAGAGCGGGACAAGGGGAAGGGAGGGAGAAGGTGCAAAAAAAAGACTGATAGACAGGTATACAGACAGACAGACAGGGGGGCATACAGACAGACACAGTGACTGAAAGACGGAGAACGAGACAAAAGATAGGGAATGAGTAAGATAGAGAGAAAGAGACGGAGACAAAGAGGGAGAAGCAGAGGCGGAGAGACAGTGAGAAAGACATAGACAGACCCACCATGTAATAGTTAGAGAGAGAGAGGGAAAAAGAGAAAGTAAAAAAAAGGAAGAAGCACAAAAACAGAGAAAGAGGACATAGCTTGAAATAGAGAGAGGCAGAAAGAAAGAGGGAAATGAAGTGATAGGTTGAAAGCTACACACATGAAGATAGACTATAGAGAGACCGAGGAAGACACAAAGAGGCAGATAGAACGGGAGGGAGTTATAGTTGAGTTGGTTTAACGTCCAACATATATATGCAATATTGTGACTGACTTCTGACAATTGTATGTGCTGCCACACACGAGACAGGGCGGGGATACCACGACTCCTGTCTCAGCTGGTCATATTAAAGTGACACCGACCCAATCAGTAGGGAACCAAATCGCCAGGGCTCGAATCCGGACCTTTTGGGTTGGAAGCCGGTGTTCTTTCCCAAGGCCACCGCGCCACCCAAACAGAGACGGAGTAAAAAAAAAAAGGCATAAACAGACCAAACATGCAAGAGATAGAGAGAGTGAACGATCAACGGAGTGGTGAACTGAGTGAAGGAAAAAAAAGGAAGAAGCACACAGACACAGAGCAAGAGATAAACATTGAAATAGAGAGATTGAAATACAGAGAGGCAGAAAGATAGAGGAAGAGGAAGAGATAGGAAAAGAGAGAAATAGAGAGGTAGAAAAATTATGGAGAAAAAGAGAGATTGATAGCTACTCATATAGAAATAGCTAGAGAGAGAGAGACTATAGAGGAAGACCGAAGGAGACACAAAAAGATTGACATAAAGAGAGAGATAGAAAGGTAGAAAGTAAAAGTTAGAGGAATAGAGAGAGAAAAAGTGATAGGAAAAAAAGTTTTTTGTTTGCTATGTATGGAACCATTACTGAATATCTGGGTTGACAGGCTAAAGGAAAAAATGTAATGGGTAATCTTTACGGAGCATGGGATCTTTAACTGGAGAAAATGTATGACTACAGTGTTGTAAAATAAAACTTCTTGACCGATAAGCACACACTCTAAAGACCCATTTATATCTTCTCTGGCCTTTTCTGTGTGCTCACCAATTAATCGTGTTTCTGTGTGGTTGAGTCAACACGATAGTGCGTGTGAGTTGTTTTATGGCAGTTATAAAATTTTACCCTTCTCGTATTGAGACCAACCGCCCCTCTCCAGAGAGGTTGGTTGGATTGGTTTAACGTCCAACAGCAGCGTTATATAGGCTATATTGTGGACGGGCCCCAAGACGGACGTCTGACAATTTTATGTGCTGCCAGGATTTGAACTCGGGGCCTTCTGGGAATCTCCAGAGGGGAGTGCTATGCCTATATATAGGGTGATGCAAACTATACTATTTATTACCTGTCTAAGACCAAAGAGAGTTAGACTCTGTTACACAATCATTAATGGAAAGTATTGACAACTCACAAACCGTCTTGTCCCTGCTGTGCAAAAAGTACAAGCACTTTATACGAATAGACAGACCATTGGTGTTTAACGGGCACACACGTTCGTGCGTTAGACGCATAAAAGTTAGTTAAGTTGGATTAATGTGTGTTTGTGTGCCTGTCTGTCAGTCATTTTGCCCGCCTTCTCTTTCTCTCCACATATTAATATTTCTCTCCATCTACCACTAACTGGGTAATCAACACGATTTACTTGAGCGTTCCAAAAATAGTTTTTTCCTCGTTGTTTTGTTTATTGCCCAGACTTTGGCAGATCGATTTGCTATCACCTCTTGATGTCAGATCAAACAATCAGCAACATTCAACATGACCAGTAATGTTTTACGTGTAACTCACGGACCCTAGTCTTAAAAAATATTCCAACTGCCTTCTTTAACTATTTGCCTGTACAGTATGCCATTTTGGTTTTAAAAAAATGTCAATCTCAAAAATGAAATATGGCAAAAGTTCACATTTAATAAATATATTTGAAAATGAATGTCATCTCATCAGCATTATATAGGCTATATTGTGGACGGGTCCCAAGACAGACGTCTGACAATTTTATGTGCTGCCACACACGAAACAGACCGGGGATACCATGACTCCTGTCCCAGCCGGTCACATTAAACTGACACCGACCCAACCAGTAGGGAGCGAAATCACCAGGGCTCAAACCACGGACCTTTTGCGTTGGAAGCCGATGTTCTACCCCAGGGCCACCGCGCCCCCCATACGTATGAAAGATACCGCATGGACGCGCATCTTTAGTGTGAATATATCGGGAAAAGCTGCAAACACAGTCGATACGTCTACCTCGCGTGTTTTTCACGTCACGTCAGTTTACCTCCATAGCGTCACGTTGACGGAAGGTACACTAAGGGATAGAATGCACAAACATGACGTAACTCATGCAGCCTTCTTATTCTTATATTGTTACGATGAGATTTATGCTACGTCTTGTTTGTGCATTCCATCCAAAGGTCTGAATTGTTGTATACACTATAATATCCATTAGCCCCACAGTGGTAAAATCACAACACTTTCTAGTGTGCCGGATAACTCTCTTTGAGTAAAGTTCACGAGAGTATTTTGTGGTTGTAGTGAAAGGGTCCTGTCTTTCGCACGGTAAATCAGTGTCTACCTCTGTACAAGCATTATTTTCCACGACTTTATCATGGATCCTGGTAAAACAATTATAGGAGATACGCAAACGCACCAATTTTTTTTTGACAATGCAATAAATAATAATATTTGAAAAAAAAGGTTACCACAAAAAATTTCGCCCGATCATGGGGTTGACTCGTGGACCTCTGAAGTAGAAAACCAGCGCTCTACCAATTAACCCAGCTTGCGACTCTCCCACCAGGAAGCCGAGGAGATTCGTGTATGGACGACTAATTTTGGGATGCTAACAATCATTATTTTTGTATGAGAAATCGGTCTACGTCTTATAGTGCCCCGATGAATCATGCATGGACACCAAGGCAAGAGCTGGGATTTGAACTTATGAACTCCTGCGTATCAATCCAGAGGGTTAGCGACTGAGCTATCTAGTGCCCAGTGGTAAAAGATGCGACCAATGAACAGACAGTAAGTCATTAAAGTAAACTAATGGGTTTTCACAATCATGATGATGTGGTTATCTGAAAATAGATCTAGATCGAGGCTTCAAAAAATAAAAAAAAACATCAGAAAACAGGCAGGAACACCAAAATAAATAAACATTTGCTTTTAGAACCAACGTGAGCTGAATCGTTAAGATATGAGCTCCATTTTTTAAAGTTTACATTCTAAGTCTAGTACGCGTGAAGGCTGAACTAAAAATACTCAATGAGTATTATTCTGTCCTAACTATGAGACCAATTTAAAATGAATAGATCTAGATGAGTGCTATCCGAGGCTTCCAAAAATAGCAGGACAAGTCACCAAAATAGACAAACATTAAACTTTTAACTTATACCTAAATTGAGCTATATTTGTAAACATTTCGGCCTAGTTACAACAGTTTACACATTTGTTGTGTGGGCTGTGTGGGCAGGACTAATAATACTGTGTGAGTATTGGTCTGCCCTAACTATGATAAGAAATTTAAAGAATAGATCAGTAGTATTCCTGTTAATAGAATTGTGCCTCACGTTAGTCAATTCTGTGACTTGGTCTGTACTTGCGGAGGCATTGGTACTTGTGATGTTTTGTGTTGTCTAACAAAACATAATGTTCAATAAAACAAGACAGACGAATGTTTATCAGAGATCAGCTATGCTTTATTCTTGCTACCAACCCTTTCGTTTCGTTTCTACTCTTTTATTCTTTTTTTTTAAATTTACATTGTTTTTATCGAAAATACTACAGTATTCCATTATAAATTAATACTACAGTAGGCTACTATCCTTATTATGCAAAAATGAGTTCACTTCACTCAATTCAGTGATTTTGCCTGTTATTTTGAGTAGCCTCGAGTTACGCCATGCACAAAGTTAGAATCAAACTTGTCAATACTGCACTGACAATTCCACCGAGTGCTTTTAAATACCACTAATTGTATGCTAACTTTTCACTTGGGAAAAACCTTTCCTAACTCGATCGATTGTTCGATGTTTACATTTCCTTTGTTAAAAACAAATTAACATACTGGGAAGCTTGTTCGGTGTGCAACTGAATAGACAGACATCAAAGCGGAGTGAAAATGCAGAAAACTCAAGGGATTAAACAGACCTTGGTCCTGATTTTTGTTTTTCATCACAGTGAAAGGAAGAGGAAAACGAAAACAGGCAAGGCTTATTCATTCGATAGAACTAAAAGGCTCAAGCCAGCTAAAAATGTAAACTAATTGATTATCCCTTGAGACTTTACATATGCGGTGTTTTAACAGCTATTTATACATTAAGCAGAATGACAGGTCAATAGGTTCAGGGGGAAAAGAAAACAAGTTAATATTAAAGTCGGTGAGATTTCTAGCACCGAATTAGGAGAACCTAATATTTTTTAGTATTAATGCAAGAGAGAAATAAGGATTTTTTTTAGTTCTAAGTAGGTTTCTTTTGAGTCTTATTAGTATGGGCGATGTTTTAGGAACTGTTTGTGTAGTAGACAGATAAGGGGGCACGGTGGTCCTGGAGTAGCAAAAGGTGGTTCGAGCCCTGGCGATTTCGCTCCCTACCGGTTGGGTCGGTGTCAGTTACTTTAATGTGATCTGCTGAGACAAGAGTCATGGTATCCTCGCCCTGTCTCGTGTGTGGCAGCACATAAAATTGTCAGACGTCAGTCTTGGGGCCGTCCACAGTGTGGCCTAAAAGTGCTGATGATGGACATTAAACCAACTCAACTCAACTACAGTAGGCAGAGAGACCTATCAATAGTTATATGAGAGAAATAATAGACTCTAGTCGGTAAGAAATCTAGGACAGACCCTAATGGAACCTACGAGACAATAACCCAGGAGAGAGTTACGAGTTCTTCAGCTCTATGTCAATACTTGTTGAGACTTAAGAGCGTTGCTATAGCAACAGTGGATGCAGTATGCACAGAAACAGATCAATTGTTATGAATATTTCTTTATAATATAAGTCTAAAGTTGGTAAGATTTCTAGTTCTAAGACAGAATTCAGGGAAACATGGAGATATTAATTTATTAAGGAAGGAACTAAGATTTCTTGAGCTCTACGTCGGTATCTTCTTTGATTTAGTTGTGAATTAGCGATTTTTAGCAACTGGTGATGTAGTATGCAGAGTGTGTGTGTGTGTGAGAGAGAGAGAGAGAGAGGAGAGAGAGAGAGAGAGAGATCAATGGCTATAAAAAGAAGAAAAGACTAAGGCTGGTGAAGGTTCTTAGACCGAACGCAAGGGAACCTAGTAGACATTAAACCAAGATGTAACTTAGAATTCTAAAGCGTAAAGGCAATTTCTTTGGAGACATAAAGTGAGCAATAATTTAGCAACTGTTGGTGTCGTGTGAAGAAAGAGATCAATAGTTATTTAAAATGTGGTGAGCATTCTAGGACAAAGCCCATGCGAACTTCGGAGACACCAAACCAGAAGGGAACTACAAATTCTTGGGCCTTCAATCAGTATATTTTTAGAAATCGTGTGAGCGGTGTAATCAACCGTCCATGTAATTAGCAGAGATACGGATCAGAATGTACGTGAATTAACAAAAGACCCAGGGATGTTAGAATTCTATAATGAAACATAGGGAAAACTAGGAGACATTAGCCCATGATAAAACTAACAATTCTTGAGCTCTAAGTGGGTATCTTTTGAGACTCAGAATAAATGACGTCATTGCAACTGATGATGTATTTAGCAGAAAAAACAGATCTATAATTATAATTATTGCAAAAGTCCACGAAAGTTTAAGTCGGTGAGAATTCTATGACAAAACTCTGTGAGGCATAATACTAATAGACAGGAGAAAACTAAGCATTATTTAGCTCCATGATGTCAGTATCCTATAAGACTTAGAATGAGCGGTGGGTTGACAGCTGTTGATGCAGGTAGCAGAGACAGAGAGATCAATAGTTAAAATTTAAAGGGGAAAAGTCTGAAGTTGGTGAGAATTGTAGGACATAGCTTAAGGAACTAGGAAACATTAAAGCAGGATGGACCTAAGAATTATTTCGTTTTAACGCTAAGTCGGTATCGTTGTGATCAGAAGTTCACCCATTTGTACGCACCTTATATTTTCAAAATATCAATGTATAATACTTTATAATTATGTTATGCTAACCGAGTACTATAAGAGCATACTATACCTGTCGCAGCGAGCTGTTAGAGCTTTTAGTCGTCTAAGTTAGCGGCGAGACTGCGCTAGCCTATTTTTAAATAGTCATTTATTCTCTGGTTCTATTTGACATTCTCTGATGAAAAGAAACTTGCTTTGTTTTGATATAAAATAAAACAGAATAACAGAGATGTATTTTAATTGCTCAGGTGGAAAGTTTTTAAGGTGCGGAAGTGAGATGGTTTCATTAAGTCAAACTTCAACAGCAAGGCTAATTTTTGCCTGACATGGAGACTGAGTTGATTTGTTTCTTTCATAGTGTGTTAAAAAGCCTTAAATACATTTTAAGAGGTTGAAAAAAAATTATTACTCTATCATTTGTAGAACTAGAGGACTGAGTTGATTTGTTTTCTTAACGATCAACGTCAACAGCAAGGCTATAATGTTATGTAACCAGGGTGAATCAGGCCAAGGTCGGAAGTTTGACTTTTAGAGTTAATAATAGTATGTTAAAAGGCATTAAATACATTTTAAGAGGTTGGAACTATTAATCTATCATTTTTTAGAACTAGAGATATTTAAATTATTTTTTAAATTATATGCCTATATATTATTTTACGTCCTGCCACACGGAAACAAGTTGTTAAGACAAAGATCCACACATACAGCCAATCATCATGTTTAAAAACTTAATTCGCTGGACGTTAACAAAAATCTCCTTTTTTGGGTCTTATAATTTCAAACACAGGGGAAACAGAACGTCAAACTGAACAACATAATTATTTTCTACAATTCGTAAAATGAATACGGGGAACCCCGGGGTTTTGTTCTATCCCCCACTGTGCACACACTGTGCACAAATTACTATTGTGCACACCAAACCAATAGAACTCTAATAAAATTTGCAGTCGATTCTGCTATTCAGGTCTTCTTTACGTCCCATGTAAAAACATCCTATTTAGAAGAGTTCGAAAATATTTCAGGATGGTATGAAAAGAACTACTTGCAACTTAATGTGTCAATAACTAAGTGAATGGTAATAGACTATTTTTAAATAGTCATATCTCATGTTCTATTTGAGATTTTCTGATGTAATAATACTTGCTTTGTTTTGGGATAAAACAGGAGAAGCTAAATGTTCAGGTAGACGATTTTTTAATGCGCGGGAGTGAGCTGGTTTCATAAAGCCAACTGTCAGCAGCAAGGGTAATAACTTATTTTTGTCTTACACTTAATTGCCCCTTACATTTTTAAGTCACTGTTAAAAAAGTAACCAAAAAGATATCGAGAGAGAAGGAGAGCGAGAGAAGTGAGAGAGAGAGAGAAAGAGAGAGAGAGAAAGATAGAGAAAGAGAGTGAGAGAGAGATAGAGAAAGAGAGAGAGAGAGAGAGAGAGAAAGAGAGAGAGAGAGAGAGAGAGAGAGAGAGAGAGAGAGAGAGAGAGAGAGAGAGAGAGAGAGAGAGAAGAGAGAGAGAGAGACAGAGAGAAAAAAAAAGAGAGAGAGAGAGAGGGGGAGGAAGATAGCTATGCTCATGAAATTTATTGTCGTACTGTTTGCCCAATGTACTGTTAATCCAGAACAATTTTCCCTTGAGGATCAATACAGTTTATCTTATCTCATCTATCTTATCATATTTTAAACAACGTGAATCTAAAAATGTCAATCTAACGGTATATCATATCCAATTCATCATTTAGTAGGATATTTAAACTCTAAAACCAGACATAATTTTATTTGATCGGCAGAACCGAACATAATTATTCTTCAATAAAACCAATACAACTCTCAAAGGAAGAATGTGGCTCAAATATTTTACGTGCAAACAGATGACAAGTAGTTCCCTCTTTAACTTTTGCGTGATTTTCTAACTTTTCTTTCAAAATAGAATTTAACATTTCTTAGACAAATAGGTAAATTGCTGAAATTCGCAGAGGGGGGTCTGTTACTTGCGCTTAACTGGTAGAAACTTGTGTAATTCATTCTGGTTTTCGCAACAGTAAATAGCTATCTGGATGTCTGAGTCTAAGCTATATCTGTTCTTGATCTTATCAATTAACTTTTAAAAGGCTAGATGAGCAATCAAGTTTAAACAGTCGTGTAACATTTGCATAGCAATGATAAAATAGATGGGGAAAGTTATTGAACTACGTTTTTTGGTCATAATTGTTTAGCTCCAAAAAGGGAAACAATATCGTCGAAAAAATATTGTTTTTCTAGGAGATTTTGGGGCTATCTTCTAGGTTTACGTCTACTAGGATTTCAAGAAGGATCCTCCACACGGCGACGGGTACTAAGACGAATGTCTGATAATTTTTCATATGGCCACACAGACAAAATTCGGAGATATTATGTGTCAGGATTCCTATCCCAGCTAGTCACATTATTCTGGTACCGCCCCAACCAGTAGGGAAAGAAATCGAACAAATAAATATTTTACTTACTTACTTATGCCCATCGCTCCACAAGAAGCATGGGCCGCTGGCAATAGTCCTCCACAGTCCCCGGTCCTGGGCAGCCGTTTCCAATTCTCTCCAGGTCTTCCCCATCTTCTTAGTGTCCGCATCCAGATCTCTTCGCCAGGTGCTTCTTTTACCGATCGTGGATTTCAAACCGGGGACCCTACGAATGAAAGACCAACCATCTACCACTTGCGCCAGTTCGTCTCCATTCCGTGCTTGTGTGTATAATAGGGATGATCAGTTACAGTCTGAGCTCATACTAGTTGAACTACAATTATGTCTTATTGATCAAATAAATCAATCATATATTATGGATATAAGTGGGAGTTAAAGCTTAGACAGATATTGCATATTTGCATATCACTTTTCCAAAATCGCTGGGGAGAAATGGGTGCGTATTCTGACGTTTTATCGTTAAAAAACGCATATGCATACTTCAAAAAAGATCATTTTTTTCAGAAGATGGCAGTATTCTCACCATATAATTATTTCTTGGCTCCAACAAGGAAGAAATTATTGAAATTTTTGCTCGTTGTAGGAGAAAATCTCTTTCCTAAAATTACGCCATCTAGGGCCTCAAGGAGAAACTCATACGGCGATGGGGCCCAACCGAGGCTTCCAAAATAGAGCAGGCAAAGTTGCAAAGACAACAAATTGCATTAAGAGTCCAAATGAATTATACCATTAAAATAGTAGGAACAGTAAGATCATTTTTCATAGTCGCAGTGTAGGCTGAGTAGTCTGAACTAACTTTGGCAATGATTTATGAGATATAGATCACTGTTACTCTCATTACACTAAAAAGTGTTCACTCCAATCATTTCGGTGACTTGGCCTGTTCTTATGAAAGCCTCGGGCCCAACACTAACCTCTGACGATTGTAAGTGCTGCCACACATAGACAGTGCAGGGATATCTAGACCCTTTGTCTCAGTCGGTCATATTTAATTGACACCGACCCAACCAGTAGGCGGCGGAATCCGATTAACAAATTTGTCCAATCATGAATTTTGACCCGCGGACTTCTCAATTGGAGGACCTGCGCGCTACCACTTGCATCACTGCGGTTGGTTGGTTGGTTGGGTTTTTAAAGTCCAACATCAGAAACGTATGGCTATATCGTGGACGGGCCCCAAGACGGATGTCTGACAATTTTATGTGGTGCCATACACGAGACAGGGTGGGGATACCATGACTCCTGTCTCAGCCGGTCACATTATACTGACACCGACCCAACCAGTAGGGATTGCAACAGCCAGGATGCCGATGTTCTACCGCTGGGCCACCGCACCCCCGCCCCCCCAGGACCTGCGCGCTACCACTTGCACGACTGCGGTAATTGGCTCCGTTGATTGAAAATGAAATGAGGTGAGAGAAAAGGTTTTTGTTTTTTCTTAACGTCGTTAATATTAATATTTGATACAACAGTACTTATAATTAATTTGTCATAATTAATGAATTGATCTCTGTTTCTCTATTTCATAATAACGTGTAACAATATCAATTTCATTAATATATCCGAATCGAATATCTCTTCAAGGGAGATATAACAATTCATCTTGTCTTTCCGCGTCTTACCTTCTCTTAGAAATAATGTCGAGTCGCTCTGACAATATTCAGAATCGACCCAAAGATGCAAGGCTCGGAACAGCTGGATTTATCCGATGTAAAATGATGTGTATCCACAGATTTCTAAAATAGGACTATTAATAGAAATCTGTTTATGTATTTGATGTATCGGTCTTAGGCCAGAAACATTCTACTACTATTGTTGATGTTGTTGAGTTGGTTTAACGTCCAACATAAGCACTGTATGGGCTATATTGTAGACGGGCCCTAAGACTGACGTCTGACAATTGTATGAGCTGCCACACACAAGACAGGGCGGGGATACCATGACTACTGTCTCAGTCGGTCAGATTAAACTGACACCGATCCAACCAGTAGGGAGCGCAATGTCCAGAGCTCGAACCCGGACCTTTTGCGTCACAAGCCCCATAAATGTTGTACTGGTTGTGTTGGTGTCGGTATAACGTGACCGGCTGAAACAGGAGTCCAGGTCTACCCGCCTTCTCGTGTGTGGCAGCATATAAAACAGTCAGACGTCAATGTTGGGTCTCGTCCACTATATAACCTATATAGTACTGGTGTTGTACGTCAAATCAACTCAATTCCTAGATTTTGTTAGAAAATCTATTACGAAAATGTTTGTTACACTTGATGGGCTCATAATGTGCTCTTGTAAAGGATCGAACCCACAACCTTCCTTATAGAAGGCGAGCTTTTTTATCGTTGGACTATCTCGTTCCTTTAGTTTGTGTGTATAAACAACAGAGTACTTTTACACGCCTGTGATTTATAAATACACTTTTTAATGGGAAATGGAGGTTGAAGCTACTAAAGAGGGTGCTTTCTTTGTGAACAAAGGCACATTATATAATTTTTTCGTGTTTTTACGTACTGTTATAGACTACCTTTTCTACTTTAGTTTTACATAAAAGATGATGTTGATAGCTCAGAAAGCGTCCATTGTCCATAATCACAGGAAAATAGCATTGCTGTCACGGCTTTAGATAAGCCGTCAGGGACCTACAGATTAGAGCTATTGTTGGCGTGGATTCTCTCCCTTTCTCACTCTCTCTCTCTCTCTCTCTCTCTCTCTCTCTCTCTCTTTCTCTCTCTCTCTGTGCGTCTGTGTCTCTCTCATTTACTCTGTCTCTCTCTCGCTCTCTTTGTTTTCAAGAATTAAACTATAGTTATCGATAATTATGAAGGCAACTTACCCCTCTCTCTGTCTCTCTCTGTCCCTCTTCCTCTTTCTCTCTCTCGCTCTCTTTGTTTTCAATAATTAAACTATAGTTATCGATAATTATGAAGGCAACTTACCCCTCTCTCTGTCTCTCTCTGTCCCTCTCCCTCTCCCTCTCTCTCTCTCTCACGCACACACACACACACACTCACTTTGTCTGAACAATATAACTGTTATTTGTTAACAAATACTATAAAAAGCTTCTTAAAAGCCATTCTCCCCAGAACCCATATATTTTAGAATGTACTCAATGAACAGATTTACCGAAGGGAAGTTGATCGAGATGTTTACTTCTGACGCCAAACTAAAGTGCTTTTTACCTCATCTACTGTCACAATCATTACGTCAATTCAGTGGACCCATGTATGAACCTGATAACCCACACTAAGATAAAACTGAAAAACATCAACTCAAAGTTAACGTTTTACAAGATAAACATATTTTAATAAAATTAGAACATGATAGTTTGACCATCAGAACAGTGTGCGATGCTTCCATTTAATTTTTACAAATAAAATACACTAATAATGAGGAGTAGTTGAGTTGGATTAACTTCCAACATCAGCACTATGTAGGCTATATTGTTGACGTGCCTCTAGACTGACGTCTGACAATCGTTTGTGCTGCCACACACGAGACAGGTTACCATGCCTATTGTATAAAACAGATCGAAAGTGATGGAAGATTACGTTTAGCGCATTCTTAGCCCCAATAGAGTAAAAGCCGGTGCTGTAAACTCAGTATCTTGCAATAAGGGTAGTTTTTAGCAGTAAAAATTACACTTTCAGGGGTCTTATTATAATACACCGTTGTAATTAATAACTCTTCTAGGGTAGTAAATACACAGAGAGGAATTAAATTTAGACGTCCAACTTAGACGCCGTATCCCAGCGTCAAAACATACGTCCTCGTTGTGCCTTATGACAATTAGTTGCTTTCTTGACAACAGACTACATTGCAGATGGGTCCCAAGGTTAACGTCTGAGACAGTTTTTGAATAACTGGTCTCCTATCTCCGCCGGTCATATTATACTGGGGCCCACCCTATCGGTAGAAGATGAAATCTGACTTTATTTTATTTGTTTTTACCGATATCGAGTTTCGAACCTCGATGACCTCCCGATTGGGAGACCAAAGCTCTATCACTTGTACCAGTTTGCACTCCTCCTGCTTCGCATATAGCTTAAATGTGACACTAGCCTACTCATAAGCAAATCAAGAAGACATAGGGGGGTAGAGAGCGCGACAGAGTCATAGAAAGGGGGGGGGGGGGGGGGGAAGAAAGAAAGAGAGAAAGAGATAGAGACACACAGAGAGATAGAGAGGGGGAGAGATTAAGACACAGATAGAGGGAGGGAGAGCAACAAAGAGATAGGGTAAAAAGAAAGAAAGAAAGAGACTCAGAGAGAGGGAGAGGGAGAGAGAGAGGGTAAAAAGGAAAAAAGAAAGAGACAGACAGACGCACAGAAATAATTATATAGATAGGGGGAGAGATAAAGACTTAGAGAGAGGGACGGAGAGAGAGAGAGGGGGGGATACAGAGAAAGAGAGAGAGAGAGAGAGAGAGAGAGAGTGTGGATATATATACATACATACAGACAGACACACAGAGAGAGGGGATATGGAGAAAGAGAGAGAGACGGGGTGACTGAAGCGTCAAACTATCAAACTCACTCACCCCTCGTGCTGACACCAGCGCTACATGTACTCACTCTGCGACGTGTGCTGGCGAGTGGAGCTTGTTGGTTGTGGAACTAGACCTACACCATTTCACACCTTGGTCGCGCGTTTGGCTGCTCGTTTGGCCGGGTTTAGTCTGGTCATAATAATTGATTATTCGCCTATCTGATAGACCTAGAGGTCTAAGCTCTTGATCTCAGCACGGATCTTGGACAGTGGTCATTGATTTACATTCAAGCATTGTGTCTGGGTTTTAATTAATCTTGGCGTAATTATAGTTTACCTGCTTTATGTCACGACTGTGCTTAAACAAATTATAAATGTTCATGGGTAACAAGTTCGATGGCTTAGTAGGTAGTGTTCAGAATATACCAACAGTATGTCCGAGGTTTTAAATAGACTTGGCACATTTAAAATATAATGTATCAATGTCATCTGCCAGATCGAGAAATCTAAGTTATCACCACAGTGCTGGAACAATTGATATTTTTTCAATGAGTGAGTGGGTCGATAGCATAGTTGGTAGTGCTCAGAACTTATCAACAGTATGTCCAATATTGAAATAATCTTGTCATAACAATAGCTTAGGTGTTATATCTGGATGTTCTTACTTCTCAATCTCACTGGTGTTCTTGAACAAAAGCTATCAGTTTACAAGAATGAGAGCGTCGGTGGTATAGTTGGTACTGTTTAGAACATACCACTAGTATATTGGAGGTTCAAGTAATGATAGTCTTGTCTGCGGCTTATCTGATATACTTAGAGGTTTATGTCCTCACAAATTTGTTTGAACAATAAGCTTAGCTAAATATTTTTATGAGTGAGAGTGTCCATAGAATGGTTAATAGTGCTCAGAATATACCAACTTCAAATCGAAAAAAACAACAACAAAAAAAACCATTTGCTTCACCAAACTTACAGCCAAGTATTTTTATCAGCACAAGACATTACGGAATCGTTTTTGTATTGTATTCTTTAATCATATCAGTGCGTAGTCAAATGGCTCAGTTTGTAGTTCTCATGATGGACGAGCAAGTGATCCAAGTTTGAATCCCAGCCGATGAATGGTCTCATGATAGGAATCTTTTCTTGTGGAAATATAGAGGACGCCAAAATAGTCAGAGATAATTATCCATAAAAGTCCAGTGGGATCTAGGTCTAGTTCGTCATGGTTCTCTTTGTCTTCGATGGGAGAGCAGGGCTTATCGACAACTTTTAACAGTTATATTGGTGAGTATTTTATGAATGAACTTTAATGTGAGCTGGTGCTGAAATCATTTACTTCTTTTTTTCTGTTTTGTTTTTGGAGGAGTAGCAAAGTAGATACATATTTCAAATATAACACTGATCATTAAATTATTTATATTTTCATATCAGAATTCAGTTGTTGTTGATAATGCTGTTGTTTAAGACCTTCATAATGCTAGTTTTTTTTTATTGGGGGCTTTAAATATTTCATTTGTGAAAGAATTCCCATACATTACACGACTGTAAAACAGTGTCAGTCTACGAATTCTGCGAGTTTCCCCCTTTTTTACCAAAATTTAGATACGAAATTATAAAATCCTACTAGACTATGACAATAATGGATAGTATGAGAGATAGTGACATTGTAGTCTTTTTTTAGGGGAGGGGGGTTTACAGTGTTGTATTCGCATGAATTACAACTGTACTAGTTACATTTTTAGAAAGAAGGTTCTGTCCGAAGTTTCTATTAGGGATCCCATATTGGCAAAATACTTAGGAATTGACATAATGACATTGACCTAACCAGTAGTTTTCAACTCGGTATGGTCGAACAATAGAACTAGGTACCTCTGGAAAGAAATCGCTTCGCTCTAATGACTAAGGTATCTCGCCACCTTTAAAAAAACTCACATACATGCATCCTCATAATAGCTGTTTGCCTGGCCTAGAGACTGAGTTGATTTAGTTTCTCAGCGTCCAGCGTGAACAGAAAGGCTAACTTGTGGACGGATCCCAAGTATAACGTCTCATAATTTTACGTGCTGGCTCCCAGGGCTTTAAAGATTTCCATAGTTCAAACACGTTACTGTGTCATAACATTTTTCTGATAATTATTCGCACTAAACACGCTCTATTGTTTGTCGAGTGTTATTATTATTGCACAAAAGAGGCTTATTATTAGTATTTTCCGCAAAAAAATCAGCAACGAATTGTTTTTAATCCCTTCGAAAAAAAATATGGCTTGAATAACTGGATTCTCTACGTTTTTTTATAGACAGGAGAGGAAAGTTTAGAGTCTTTTTAAAAAATGCTATTCAGATGTTACATGGCTTTCGCCAGTACTTTTTTAGAGTGACAAATAATCTTTTTCAATGTTATGTTTTTAATTTTCTTTTAACGCATTAACCTAAATAACTCTTTGTAGAATCACCGTACAGCTACAAGGATAAATTAAGAAAAATTCGACGAGTTGAGTTTAGTGTTAACGCCCTCTAAATGTAAGAAAACTGCTCTATACTGATCTATTCTCGTTTTAAAAAAAGTGTCTTTAGTTCTAGAAATAATACAATTCCAATTTCCCTTTTAAAGAGCATTACATACTTTTGACACACTTTTGAAACACTGTTAATAATAATTACAAAAAGTCCAAATTCCAACTTTTGTTTAATTGACCATGGTTGCTTTGCATCTTTGCATAATAAGACAAGCATATCACCCCGTAAAGCATATCACCCCGTAAGTCCTTGTGACCTGACAGTGTTTATCTCTTGAATAATAGAGAAAACCCGTTCACGCTTATCCTGAAATGATGGTTACAGGGGGTTTGAAAAACTTCGTAACTGATTGAAATTATGACCTGTTCGATTTGTCATCTTTGTTAATATATCGATATCTTTACATCCTTTTCATTAGCGACTAGGTTATCTAGATCTAGATCTAGTCGACAAGTCCGCAAAGTAACGTCTGATTATTATCCATACTACAAGTCTGAGACAGGGCGAAGATATTAGGATTTGTCGTAGCCGTTGTTTTATGTTAACTGAGACTGAAAAGTTAAATAAAAATATATCGTATAATTAAGTTTTAGCCCTAAATGTAGGCATATGCTTCCATCTAATTCAATTAAAATATATTTCTCCCCTTTAAGGCTCAACAACTCCGTAAAAAATGATAAATTAGATTTCTGTTTTGCTCACCTTTTGTTTTACTTTTAAATTTTTATTATACGTTGTTATTGACGTTGTTGTTAATGCTGTTGTTGCTGTTGTTGTTGTTGTTGTTATTAGTGTTGCTGTTATTGTTTTTGTTTATGTCTTTGTCGCTGTTGTTTTGATTATATTTGGCTATGCTTTACTTTAATCCTATTTTTTAAACTAATTAAGGAATCAAAACAACAAAACGTATTGAAAATTGATGAGCGGTTTTTGTCCCATTTAGGATTAATTTTTTCCTATGAATGCACTTTGACAATGCCGAAATATTTTATGTAATATGTGATTTCTTAGACAAAATCTAAAGATTATAAAGAAATTACGACGACCAGGAAGAGGAAACGAAATAAATAATTAAATAAATAGGTAAATAAATCAAAAGAAAAGATGAAAATTACACAGAAAAATAAAGTTGAACTTTTACGAACAACCTCTCCGAACAATTTAGACAGAAAAAGTTCGTTGATATTCTACTGCCTCGTTCGAAAGAGACATTCTTTTCTAGTTTCACTGTAGCCCAAACCGGCTGCTATTGGAATTCCCGATAAAAATGAGAGCTGCAAATCACGGGTCTAGAGGAAAAATATTCTAACTACCCCCTTTAACACTATGCATTCAAAGTAATATGCCTCTTATCCAGCGAAATATACATTTGATTTTAATAGAGTTAAGAACAGAACTAGTTGTTGGAAATGGAACGGGGATTACCCAAGTTAGTAACATTTTGATCTATTTATATTTATCCGCAGTCCGCAATATTATTAATTAGCTTGCCTCGTACTTAACACATTTTCAAAGATAGACGCTTTATAAGTATATTAGACATTTTGAAATACTAATTATACAGTCCCTAATTACAATCTGCCTTATGTTTACATTAATACAACCAATTACTAATCTTGCTTGAAATAATTAGATAACAATTGTTTGATGTTAGTCCTCAGCCTATAGAAATGAATAGACCTGGTAGGAAAACTACTTAGGTCATCTCCAAGGGCACTGTCTGGTCGTGGTCTGTAATTATCAGTATGAATAGAACGTTAATTAAAAGCATTGTCAGTGTCCAGGTGTGTGGACACAGTTTATCCTGTGATGCTCCTCCTTCTTCACCCCTGGGGATTTAGTCAAGTTGAGTTGGTTTAACGTTCAACATCAGCACTATATAGGCTATATTGTGGACGGGCCCCAAGACTGACGCCTGACAATTTTATGTGCTGCCACACACGAGAGAGGGCGGGGATACCATGTCTTCTGTTTCAGCCGATCACATTAAACTGACACCGACTCAACCAGTAGGGAGTGCAATTGCCAGGGCTCGAACCCGGACCTTTTGCGTCGGAAGCCGATGTTCTACCCCGGGACCACCGCGCCTCCCCCCTCACCTCTGTGGTAAGAGGACTGACGCATGTTGTAGAGCGTTGTTCACTGACTCGAGAGGTGCAGGGTTCAAAGGCTACGATCAGACAAAAATTTCAGCCATGAACATATCAATTTATCAAAATTGTTCCAATAACTGTGTAATGAGCAATCTATTTTACTGTAAAAAAAAACTGGTCTATAAGGTTCTGATTGTTATAAATATGGTTAGACTTTCGAAGTCAAATAAAAACGACTTGTCACCCCTCACCCCACAACACCGTATGTCTTCAGCCTTAACCATATCAAGTTTAGGCTTAGCTCCATTATAACAAGAAGATAGGAGAGTGTGAGCAATAGTGAGATTTTGCTTATACAGCTTAGGATGATTAACGCAGTTGCTTTCTTAATATAACCGTAGAACAAACTGAGCTTGAACATTGTTCAATCGCCTTAATTTCAATAACGAAAATAGAGTGAGCACGCATAACGCTAGCTCCCGTATCAAAAGCATTTTGAGATCTTTTTGTAAAACGTCTCGTTAAATCTAGTGTCTGTTTATATTCAGCCGTAGGCCTACATAAATACGGTTCTTTACATTCGTGCCTAAATAATTAGATAGGATAGTGTTTGATAAAAGTTCGTATTCTATAGAAATACATGTACATGGCAGAATAAAATCCTAGATCTATATCTTCAATGCACCCAGATCTTTAGTAGGGCACCTGTCTATTTGCGAATCATAGATTTCCATTGCGTTCAGATTGATTAAGAAATACGAGTATATATAGCACGTAATTATAGTCGCCCACGTGCATTAATCCGACATTAAGCGCTAGACGACTCGCACCCAATCAATCTTAACGCGTAAAACTAGCTTGGCAGTTGTAGAAATTCTACTTTAGACTACTTATTAGATAGGATGACAAACAAGGGATACAGCCTGAGTTTTTTTTTAATATTATTTCCTGATAGGCTTTTAAGTCTACTAAAATCGTAAACCCTCTCCGAGCTTAACTGCCCTCCCTCCGGCTCTGACTGTCTGTCTATGTGTCTGTCTGTCTGTCTGTCTGTCTGTCTCTCTCTCTATCTCTATCTCTCTCTCTCTCTCTCTCTCT
>RQTK01000524.1:332599-348591 GCA_003991915.1 Elysia chlorotica
TTATTATTATTATTATTATCATCATCATTATTATCATCATCATCGTCATCATGACCATTTCTCTACCACCTTTCCCTAGATGTCCCCAAGGCCCTTCGCAGCGCCGAACAACTTGCCCGTACGGGCACGGATCTGGCCCGCCTCATCCTCATCCCGGCACTGAGCATGGAGCGGTACCAGGCGATCGCCAGGCCGTTCTCGGTCAGCAAGACCACGGCCAGGAGGAGAGCAGTCCTGGTCAGCGTGGCAGTGTGGCTCCTGGTGCTCCTCGTGAGCGGACTGGCTCTCAGGTGAGGTGGTAGTGTAGTTGTTGTTGAGTTGGTTTAACATCCAACGTCAGTACTATATAGGATATATTGTGGACCTGCCCCAAGACTAACGTCTGACAGTTTTATGTGCTGACACACACGAGACAGGGCGGGAATGCCATGACTCCTGTCTCAGCCGGTCACATTATACTGACACCGACCCAACCAGTAGGGAACGCAATCGCTAGGGTTTGAGCCCGGACCTTTTGCGTCGGAAGCCGATGTTCTACCCTAGGACCACCGCTCCCCCTTCCCCACCTCAGGTGAGGAAGTGTAGATGGGTGAATGCCGCTGTAGGTGTCATTATTGCTTAGATAAGGTCCCGTAAATCGTGAACAGGGGAAAGTGTCGTTTTGGTCCCAGGCAGAGGCTGGATTTTATCGGAGTGTGATGTTATTATTTCAGAACTTAGTAGGGTTTTGTTGTGTTTTGGATGAGGTGCCAGTGTATTTTGATAATGTGTCGTTGTATTTTGCATGAGATGTTGTTTTTTGGATGAGATGGCATTGTAATTTTAATACGATGTCGGTGTATTTTAGATAAGGTGTTATTGTAGTTTAGATAAGGTATCGTTCTAGTTGAAGTCAGGTGTCGTTGTAGGTGAGGTAATGTGTCGTGTAGTTGTGGTAAGGTTGTGTTGTAGCTTATGTAATAGAAATGAGCCGTATTTTATCAATACAATACTGCTTTTAAAAGCAAAAGTACATAAGATAACACACAAACCGTCGATATAATTCAAAACAATGTTTATAAAAAGAAAGGTTGAGAGGGCTGTTTAAACTATGAAGCACCACGCACTACACACTGTCTCTAGCCAGTAGCCATGTCCCTCTAGATCTACGTGTTCTACGTTGGCCCAACTCGACTGAGCGCTGACTCGCTCTGCGCATGTGCCACATAATGAAAATGTCGTCAATCAAGCTAAATAAACAATGATTTATATAAATCTAGCTTGTTTGTATCCTTTATAGGAAATGCTTGTTTGTATCATATACGTGTATCGTACATCGCATGTTTGAATCCTATATAGTACGTGATTGCTTGCATCCTTTATAGGACTTGCTGTCTTGCATCTTGTTCAGATTTATATACGTCCCGCTGCGTTGTATCTTGATATAATTTATATATATAGCAATCTAAGATGCAAACCGGTTATACTGGTTATATTAACCGGTCATAGTTATAGTATTTTACGCAACTAAGACTGCACTCTTCCCTCTGCTACGGTTAATTAGATATAACCTTTTTAAAGTTTAGATCCTACAATTTCTTAAATTAGATTGAATTTATATTAATATAGCTAGGCTAAATGATTTATATGTTACAGATTTTACACAAATAATAACGCTAGATCTATGCAGTTGCTATCAAAGTGCTAATCTTGCTTGATCCGATTTGTTGATTGAAAACAAAATGTATAAATGTAAAACGAAACGCTTTCCTAATTTAACGTCTCTTGGGGTTTTAACCAAAGTTTAATACGGCGACGGAGCGTTAGAGCGGAATCCAGGAAATTTTATCGTTCACTTTACACTAGCACCGACGCGAAACGTCTCAAGTGGTAGAGCGTTGTTCTACTAATCAGAAGACCATATTTATGTATGTATGACCACGAAAAATTTCCCTATGGGACAATAAAGGATTATCTTATCTTATCTTATCTTATATCAACCGTTCCTAGTTAAGAGCGTATTTTACGGAATTACCACTACATTCCTCCCCTACTCTACGTTAATTAGATCTGACCTTTTTTAAGTTTAGATCTTACAATTTCTTGAACTTAGATTGAATCTTTCTTAATAACGCTAGGCTAAATTAGGTCTATAGGATTTAGTTTTCTACAAATAGTTACGCTAGATCTATGCAGTTGCCATCAAAATGCTAATCGTGCTTGATTAGATTAATTATTTTACTAGCAACAAATATATAAATGTAAATATAAGTTCTCTCCTAAGTCGACGTCTCTCGGGGTTTTAAGAAAAGTTCAATGCGGCGACGGGCTCAAGTGGTAGAGCGTTGTTCTACTAGTCAAAAGACCCTCGGTTCTAAACTCGCAATTGGTCAAACACTAAATGTAAGAGTTAGTAAAATGTCTCAGAGGATGTGATCAAAGTTATCCTGGTCTCGTAAAACGATCATGATGTCTACTTTCAGTCTGTCATGGTTAGGTGAACACAGTCACCTGCTTTTGTATTTTGAGCCTTTCTTGGGTGTCAAATGGTTCATTGTTGTTATGAGGCCACGATGTAAGGTCGAAATAAGATACAAATGTGTTAACAAGACACTCGAGACTGCCTGTTTATGTATTATGATTCACCAAAAAAAAAAACCATGACCAAGCTAGGTTAGGTAAGGTTTTGTTGTAACTTAGGCAAGGTATCATTGTAGTTTAGGTAAGGTGTCGTTGTAACTTAGGCAAGGTATCATTCGTTAAATTGTGAACCAGATAAGGTGTTATTTTAATCCTAGCATAGTCTCAACCGAAACTAAGTACGGTGCCATTGTAATGTTTAGGTAAGGTGTTGCTGTAGCAACCATCCCCAACGCCTCATCATCATTTGTTGTATTAGGGTATGTCCCGTTCTGTTTCATACTCCCTCATTTATGAAAAAAATGGATAAAGTTTGGGGTTGGGTGGGCCGATTAGGAATTTGAGTTGACCAGGATTTACGAAACGTAGTGAGAAAATCTTTGAAATAGATCATCAAGTAAGGGGATTGAATATTGCTGTTCTGTGCGGCTTATTCTAGTATCTAAAAGAGAACATAAATGGGGATGACATCTTTCTCTAAAAAAACGTAAACAAAATCACGTGATAGTCTTTTCGTAAACAATCTCCTGATTCGGCTAGAGCATAGATCTGTTTACAAAAAAAAAAACGTTTTCCACAAGCCGACTTACAAACATCACGTGACTTTTATGAGACGGAAACACTTTTTAGATCTAGATCTACTAGAAGATGGCACTATGGCGTTTGTGCCTGTCGAATATTTCTGACGTCTTTTAAATGGAACATTTTTTACCTGGGCTATATCATACACAATACAGTAATATTAATATTTCATAGATGATTGATGTGTAGGCTTGGCAGGGCGGAGAGAAATCAATTCAACTGGGATATAAATAATGCAAGCCCTGATTTGTTTGTTTTTTCCATCTTACCGCTTCGGAGATCTGCTACAATAACAGGACTGAAAATAACAGGAAAGGAATACGAGCGATAATGTCTATATCGCTTTGTTCTGTTACTAGATCTAGGCGCTTTGTATGGATTGAGGTGGCATAAAAGAAGAGGCGGTTTTGTTTTTCATTTCTAAAGGTTGCGATCTGAATGAAATGGAATTATAAGAAAAGTCTTCTGAAAACAAAATGAATAATAACATCCCACTGTATGGTTATCATAGTTTTCATACCTCGAGATGGGTTGTTTGTTTTATGTGTGTGTTTTATTTTGTTTGTTTGTTTGTTTTTTTTTTTGTTTTTTGTACTTGTCTTTTTATGGACACAGTTTACTTCGGGTTGATAGTGCTCATACTTAACTAGGAACCAGGATAAATGGAGCGATATTGATTATAATAAAACAAATCTATGTATCAGATTTTTTTGTAACAACGCACTCTATTTCTATTTATTTCTAGCTTGACACCTACAACATACAATCCTTTTTTTCCCGATACTGCAGATTTGGAATAACATAATTATATCAAACGCTTTAAAGTTGTTGTTTTTTTAAGCCTTTAGTACTTTAAAGGGAAATAGGTAGGGCCTACTGGTTTATCGTTTACTCCACGATTGACAAGCAAGAAAAATGATTTGATATAGAACTACAACTTAAGTTGTTTCTCGTTCATTTTCATAATTATGATGGAATCTATGAACGGTTTTGAGGAAAGCTATTGCTGGCGCAAAGCATTGTTGTGAATGAATTGAAACATATTTTTTATTCTATTTTGGGAAACAAATGAGTAATCCCACAGCGTCGACTGAATGTCTCTATTAAACAAATACTCCGCCCGGATAGAAATAGAAAACTAGTGATCACAATAATCTATACAGTATCCCTTAGGGTCAGGTTAATTATACTAGTTGTATTTGTTTCTTTTATTTTTTCCTCTTTCAAAAGGTGGAGTGGGGGCGATTTTCTGTCTCTGCCTTTGTGCTTGCCTGTTATACTCTATCTATATCACTCATCCGCCTCACTCTCTTCTCTCTCTCTCTCTCTCTCTCTCTCTCTCTCTCTCTCTCTCTCTCTCTCTCTCTCTCTTCGTCTATCTACCTATTAGCGTGTTTTTTTTTCTTTTTAAAGGAGTTTTTGCTGACTTGAAGCCTTGTTGGGAAATAATTTAATTGACTATGTTGTTGCTTTCTTTTTACTACTTTGGAAGTGTTGTTGCTTTCTTTTTACTATTTTGGAATAGTGTAAGCCAGAATTAGAGTGACTATTTCTGTTAAACAAATATTCCACCCTGTTAAAAATAGAAATAGAACTCCGGTGTTTATATTCGTGCGGTACTGACTAATTAAAAATAATAATCTATAAGGTATCTAAGTCTCTCTCTCCCTCTTTCTCTCTCTTTCTCTATTTCTCTCTCTCTCTTTCTTTCACTCTCTTTCTTTCTCTCTCTTTATATCACTTTCTCTCTCTCTCTGTCTTCTCTCTCTCTCTCTCTCTTTCTCTCTCTTCTCTCTCTCTCTCTCTCTCTCTCTCTCTCTCTCTCTCTCTCTCTCTCTTCTTTCTCTGTCTCTTCATTTAAGGTTTTTTATTCCTTTTTATCTCATGGATATACATATAATTTGGCTAACATGAAACCTCGTTGGTAATAATTATAGTTAAAAATAACTCTCTCTTTCTCTGTCTCTTCATTTAAGGTGTTTTATTCTTTTTTATCTCATGGATATACATATGATTTGGCTAACATGAAACCTCGTTGGTATAATTATAGTTAAAAATAACTATGTTGTTGTTTTCTTTTTACTATTTTGGAATGATGTAATCCCCGTTGTAGACTGAGTATTTCCTTTTAGAAATAGAACTCCAGTGTTTATATTCGTGCGATACTGACTAATTAAAAGCAATAATCTATAACTATATGTTTGCTTTCTTTTTACTATTTTGGAATAATGTAATTCACGTAAAGTGACTATTTCTGCTAAACAAAATAATATTGTGCCCTGTTCGATTAATAGAAAGAGAACTCTGGTGTTTATATGCGTGTGGTACTGACTAATTAAAAACAATAATCTATAAGGTATCTAAGTTTCTCTCTCTCCCTCTCTCTCTTTCCTTCTCTTTCTCTTTTTCTCTCTCTCTCTATCGTTATATCTGTGTGTGTGTCTCTCTCTCTTTCCCTTTCTCTTTCTCTCTTCGTCGATCTATCTTTTATCGTGTTTTCTTTTTCTTTTTATGGGAGTTTTTGCTGACATAAACCTTGTTGGGAAATAGTTGAAATAACTATGTTGTTGCTTTCTTTTTACTATTTTGGAATTATGTAATCCCTGTTGTAGACTGGGTATTTCCTAATAGAAATAGAACTCCAGTGTTTATATTCGTGTGGTACTTACTAATTAAAAACAATAATCTATAAGGTATCTAAGTCTCTCTCTCTCTATCTTTATCTCTCTCGCCCTCTCTCTCTCTCTCTTTATTCTCTTTCCCTTTTTCTCTCTTCCTCTTTCTATCTCTCTTTCTTTCTTTCTCCCTCGCGTTCTTTCTCTCTCTTTTTCTCTCTCTCTATCGTTCTGAATCTCTTTCTCTCTCAATCTTTCTCTTTTTTATATCTCTCTTTCTCTCCCTCTCTTTCTTTCTTTTAATCTTTACCTTCAGAAGCTTTCATCTTTTAACTTTAAATGTTGATTATTTCCTTACATACTCACATGATCAATTTCAGTTCGTTTCCGATGATTTTTTTTGTTCATGTTGTTTTAATTGAGATTTTGAACCTGCACAAAAATTCTATATTTAAATGCTGTGTTAAAATCATACCTGTAGGACCGATCCTTATTCTTTGTAGGAAAGATGGGCAGAAGGTATTCTCATTGTATGACATCTCCTAGGTAACAAGGAAGTCTCTATTCAGCGATGGGTTCCACGAAAAATGTCTGACAATTTTACGTGCTGCGACACAGAGACAGTGTGGGGACATCAGGACTTCTTTCTCAGCTCACACCGACTTGACCAATAGGGGACGAAATCACGCTTAGAAGCCCATTGCTACTACCAATGCAACCCCCCCCCCTCACACACACACACACACACACATACATTTTGTTCTGCCTTTAGCCTTTAGTCCATCCTTATCAATCAGTCAATTACCAAGCCATCAGCAAGTCATAACAACCCTAACAGAAGGTCTCCATGGGTCAAATAACTTTTATTGTTTGGGTCTTGGCCTAATTTATCCTCCCATTAGCATCCTAATCACAACAGTCAATAGACAAACTAAAGCCTGAGAGAGGAGGAAGAGAGAGGGGGTACAAAGGGGAGTGGAGAGAAAGAGAGATGAGAGAAATAGAGAGACGTGGGGGAGATATAGAGTCGGAAGAGAGAAAGAGGGGGAGAGAAAAATGAGGTAGAGACAGAACGACAAATAGATAGAGAAAGAGAGAGAAAGGGAGAAAGAGAGATAGAGAGAGAGAGACAGAGAGACAGAGAGACAGAGAGAGAGAGAGAGAGAGAGGAGGGGTAAAGAAAGGCACTAAGGAGTAAATTAACATTATTTTGTATCACATTTTGTTCTGGTCTGTGTAGGATGGATGAAAGTTGGACGAAATCAAATGATTCAATGGCTATGAAGGCAACAACCCCGGATAATGGGGACCAAACTTGACCTCCTACTGCCTTGTACAGTTATAGGTTAGATAGGTTAGCTAAGTATAGCGAAAGGCTAAAGTAACTCCCTCGATTAAAAAGTAACCTAAAACCGGAGAACATTGACTGAAAGGTGCGAATAGAGCAATGAGACTTAAAAACCAGGTTGTAAACAGAAGTCTACGTATCTCTCCAAATGATGATGTTAAATCATATAAACCAATGCCATGATGCTTCATCTGTGGTAGACCAGACAGAAGGACTTGTCGGGTTCCCTGACTCCAAGGAGCCCGCTCAAAGGCACTGGTAAATAAATGAAAAAAATGTAGATGATCCAAAGGATTCGTTCGCCCGGTAGTAGAGTATGGAATCACAGCATGGGGTTCAGCGGCAAAGGGTAATTTCCAAAAAGTCCGGTCTGTTCCTGGCCAAATCGAAAACCTCCGTATAATTACAGGTAGCATGAAATCTACACCAATTGTCCAGATGGAATGTCATGCTCAGTTAGATTTCCCAGCAGCAATGAAAAACACAAAATTAATGATGAAAAGGATAAATATAAAGTGAATATAGCCAGCAAAATATTTAACAGAATGAACAACCCTAATAAACAACAGTTACTGAAAAGGTCAAGCTTTGTTAAAGAATCTAGATCCTTTTAGTCTAAAAATGAACCCATGTATATTACCTGAAAGAATAAATTCCCATAGAAACATATTACCCAATACCCCCTTGGAAAATTATACCAAACTTTGATGTAAAGAGCAGCATGAAAACAATAGAAAGAAAAGGACAAAATACAAGAGAATAACTTAAAGATCTATCATGCACATATTTGAATCAAAGTATCCCAGTAAAGATTAGACTCGAGTGTACACCGATGATCCTGCCAAAAAAAAAAGCCATCTCAAGAAGGGGAAGTGGAATGTACAGTGAAAAGCCAAATGAGTAAATGACAGAACGTTTCATACCCACTGGTACCCACTAACACCCACTGCTTGAACTACAAAGCGGAATTAGAAGCTACGAAATAAGCACTGTGTATTCTGGAGAAATCAAAAGCACAGATTGTGAGTCTGAGTGACGCAAAATCAATCCTAGATTAAACTGGAGGATCCTCTAGCTACAGAGTTAAATACATCGATGAACTTCTACATAAAATTAATTAAAAGGACAGCATGGTAACCGAAAACCAATCCACCAGTTACCTACATCCATCGGAACAGGTACCCAGGTTCAGGTAACTGTTACTGTTCCTCACTTCCTGTAACTGTAACTGTGTAACTGTCACTGTACCGGTAACTGTAGAGGTACCTGTTCCGCTAACCATAAGCCTAGATGCATCCCTCTCTCGCATTTTTCCCTCCAGATTATGTATGAACACTGTGTTATCATCCACGAACGCGTGTCGTTGTTTTTCAATCATGAATTATGTAAGATAATGTATGGTATGCTATGGTATCCACCGTAATCGATACAGGAACAGGTACATTGACCCTAAGCCGATCCAGGTAACAGTACATGGATATGTTCCGATTGCCCAACAATACGTCTCAGCAGCGACATTTTACTTTATAGCTGGGCCACCGGTCATCACCTGAGCCTCAGTGACCTGGCCTGATCTCGGCATAATATCGGGCCAAGGTATGCGCACCTGGGGCCTTTATAATCTTGCGTAATAATGGGAGTTAATGCATAATGTTTTTAACTCCGTAGGCCTAGAATATACATTTTAGTCCAGGAAGATTAGCATTTTGGGGTCACTAATTGTAATAAAACATTTCTTTGCAGAAAGCGGCAGAAAATGCCATTCCAAGCACTTGGTTAATATTTCCATCAAAATAATGACTGGGACTATTAATTTTATTTTTATTTTTATAATATCACTGGAATTACCACTTTCACTAGAATGCGCTAAGGATCAAAGTAGGTCACGATGTTTCAGCGTAAAACAATGGCGTCGCATTAAGTGCAGCATAATAAAAGCGCCAACTCGCCAGATTTTTTAGATGTCCTTCATGCCTGCATTTAAACTTTAAATATCTTTTAGCAGTAAAAATATACGTGATTGCGAGCGAAGAAATGCCCAGTTTTGGATTTACGACCTTAGAAGTGCTTGAGTCGGACCTAGATCTACCGGTATAGTAAAATAGGCTTACGGTATAACGCATTGCATAAGTGTGCTATTAAAATAACAATTGAAAGCGACACATTAGAAATACTATTCGAAACTCTGTACAATTACATTTATAATTAACACAATCCTTTGGTTTCTAATATAGTTGTTTGTAATAAATAGTAACTCCCAAGCCTTATATAGATGAAAGTTAAATAGAAACAAAATCAAAAACACCTTTGACAATAAATACCTTACGTGTAGACATAAATATGAATTATTCTCTTTGTCCCTTTCAACTTCTCTTAATTATTTGCCCCATGTGTTCTTACACATAATAAATTATTATCAAATAAAGGTTCTGACACACTCAGAGAGAAGGGAATGTAAAGATTATAACAACGTCCAGCAAGCACACCAATAAGCGATAGTATTGCCACTCAGATTTGAGATATGGTTCAATTCACCGGGCATGATTAGGATCTTGAAATTTTTTTATCAAGGCAACGAGGGCACTTAGCAGCATAATCAATCAAATCATTACAAGCGTATAACATCTGTATTGCGTTGCATGCTATAACGTCATGAGGAAGAAGTGTGTGTGCTTAGAGACGTGTTCAAAGAGGTGAAGTGATAATTTATTTATTGGATTATGATATTGTTCATCTAAGGATTTTGTGGCTGCTATCCCACGTTCTTTGGTCAGCTTATTGATTGAGTTTCTCTAGGAACCCGTTTGCAGGGAGCAAAAGCAAAATGTTCAACTGCATCCTGTAAAATTAGGGACCCTTTACACTAATAGACAGACTAGCGACCAAACTTTATGTTGTTACTATTTCATGATTTGTTGCAACATACGGAGACAATACATGTACTTGGTTTCTAACTATATAGCCCCGAGTTTAATTCTTCCGAAAACCAAGGGAAGATTTAAGTTGGTCTTTTTACGGTCAAAGCAAGCAGGAAAGCGATATTGTAGTCCGGTCTGACAATTTTACGTCCTGTCACACATAGACAACGCGGGGATACCATGACCCCTGTCTCAGCCAATCACATTATGATGACACCGCCTCAACCAGTAGAGGGCGAAATCGGAAAAAACAAAATTTGAACGATCGTGGATTTCGAACCAGGGACCTCTCAATTATGACACCAACGTTCTACCTCTTGCGCTTGTTTGCCCCCCGCCCCCCCCTCTCCCCCAACCTCGTGATGTTGTTTGATTGTTGTTGTTTTTTTGTGTTGTTGTTTCAAGCTTTCTGTTCACATTTTTAACTTTTTTTCTATTGGAAATCCTTTTTAGCTTGTTGTTTTTTTGTTTTGTTAAGTATCAAAGTCAGTTTTTCGTAGACTTATTTCTCGGGAAGTAAGAACAGCGTCGCAGAAGCTTACACTTCGTCATAATCCTTATTTTATTCATACCTTAAAACAAGTCGCAGGCTTACCTCAACAGTGTACTTACGACCCCTCGTGAATAATTTCGTTGATTCATACATTTTGAAATGACACATTTTTTACACTTTTGTGATAATTAATTTCCAGAGTTAACGGGGTTCAAAGAATTTTAATGTATCATAATATTCCCTTTTAAAGTTAAGTGAGATTGATTTTTATGTAATAATTCACAACACTTATATCATTACTGGAGTTACTACAGTTCACACAGCGATCTAAGCTCTGAGATTAATACCAAGCATCTGTTGTGGGTTGACGTGTGAAAATATCCAATCAATCATTTATAAACTTTTCTGCTGTCGCTTCGAGAGAATTGTTTCCCATATTAATTGCCTGATTGACGGGCTGATAATCCTATACAGTCCACTCACATCAGTCACAGGTAAATGCGATGAGCGCTCACCTTTGGTGCCGGGTTAGTAGGAGGTTATGACGTAGGTGACATGCTTGTCACGAGAGACACCAATATTAGTGTCAGTCACGGTAGACACCAATAGCAGTGTCATGACAGACACCAATAACACTGTCACAAAAGGCACATATATCACGGTCACGACAGACACCAATATTAGTGTCACGACTGACACCATGACACTGTCAGTCACGACAGACTCAAATATCACTGTAACGACAGACACCAATGACACTGTCACAACAGACACAATTATCACGGTCACGGCAGACACCACCAATATTAGTGTCAGGCACGATAGACACAAATATCACTGTTACGACTGACACCACGACACGTTATATCGTGAACGAATCCCGTGACTAACGTCTGATAAGTCTACATGCTGCCACATAAAGGACTCTTAAAAACTTAGAAAACACAAATTTAATTTTTAAAATTTTACTTTGCTATTTTTTGTATTTGTCGCTGTTCTTGTTTTTGTGGGTTTTTTTTTCATTTCATCGAAAGAAAACAGTCTATTTTCCTGACAAACTTTTTTTTTCGTTAACACTCTTGGAATTGCCAAAGTCTGATAGATGCTATCATGGTTATAATTAACTTTTTCAAAATAATGTTTTTTTTTCATGATTTACCATGATGAAAGATAATGTTCAATACCTAAACTATATCAAGCTTGAGAATCGTCAATTTTGATAAAATGGATGTTAAAGTCACGAATATTACTAAAGCGTGCGTTGGGGTTATAAAAATAAAAATAGAAAAAAGGAAACTCCAAGCAAAAAACAAAATATTTTTGTTATAATTACTCTGTGGCTACGCCTCTATTTGTCATAAATCTGTCAGCCAACTTTATTGGCCTGTTGTTATCAAATACGAGGTTGTTATTGTTGTTGTTGTTGTTGTTGTTGCTGTTGTTGTTGTTGCTTCCGTCATTGTTGCTGTTTTTGTTGTTGGTGGTGGTGGTGGTGGTGATGTGATGATTGATACAATTACAAATCGTATTATTGTTGCCACTGTTTTGCTTTAGATTTTGTTTTTGACGTTTTCGGAAGGGGTTTTTTGTTTTGTTTTGTTATGATCTTACTGATCTTACGCTATTATAATACGTGAAAAAAAACCTTTAAAGTCAGCAATGGACGGTTTATCCTCTAGTGCGTATTTTGTGTCGAGTTGTTGTTGTTGTTTTTGTTTAATGTGTTATGACGAAGATAAAGACAAGGTGGTTGAAGTAAAAAATAATTGTTTTATCATATGTTTGATTGAACAAATAGTTTTGCATCTCCGAAAACAATATGTAAAAAGAGTACATAATTATGTCGATCAAGATTATCAAGATGAAAGTGAGGGGATGCAGAGGAGGAAAGAGTGAAAAGGCACTATCATTTTACTGACTGCTCCTTTTAATTTATATTCCATTCTTTTCCCCTCTTTCAGGTTTTTCTGCGACTCCTTAAACCTCTGGCACTGCGCCACGACAGGCGTGTGGGGTGACCTTGAACTTTACGTAGAGCTGCCCTTGACCTTCACCGCCATCTTGTCGATTGCCCTGAGCTACAGTCTCATCCTGCACGTGCTGCGAGAGCAGCGGCGTAAGATGGCTAATCACTCATCTCGGCCCAAGATCAAGGCCAACCAGGTGTCGCCCTTGCAATCAAAGGTCAAGGTCAAAGTCAAGGTCGAACAAGAGGAGAGTGCTAGCGGCGGAAGAAGCAGGAGGAATCAGCCCCTTCTGTCACCGCTTTTCGACACACAGCGGTGCGTGTGTTGGTGCGGCGCCCCTGTGAGGTTTACGTGCGGCGGTAAAGTAACGCCCCGAGACAACACGTCGAAGAAAGAGAGTAGATCTAGTGGCTCTCGGCGGCTGAAAGAGCTCCGCGCAAGAAAAGTCGGTCGCCTTTGACAGCGACACTCGACATATCGAAACCAGTAGAACATTCGACGTATCATCGAACGCTACGGACTCTACCCGGGCGAATGGGTCGACAGAAGGAAAAGAGCCAGTCGGCACGCCGAGTCGACGTTTTTCGTCCGTGGAGAGAAAAAATCCAGATCCACCAAATAGTCATCAGGAGTTCCAAGAGTTTGAGATGCCGTGTGACAATAAGAACGCTTGTTGCACATTGACGACGTCGCAAGGTCTAAATGACCTGACGCCGTTTGTGAAGACACAACAGACCCTGCTAAGCGCACACGCCACGCCGATATCTTATATAAATAGCAATCCTACAGAGCTACCTACAGATATCCCTAGGGACACATATCTCACTACAATTACAGATCCCCCTACATATACTCCTACCGAAATTACTGCAGATACAAATTTTCCTACCTATATCCCTACAAAACTCCCAATAGATACGAATCTCCCTAAAGACTTCCCTACAGATATTCCTACATACACAGATCTCTCGAAAGATCTCCCTACAAGTGTCCCTAAAGTTCCATCAAACATTCCTTCAGACCAATATACGGAGTTGTCTAAAACGCACCCAGAGACTGAGGGAGGTCTAGAACCGCCTTCTCCTTGCTGGAAAATGGACAAATGTAAAGCTCATTGTGAATCTGCTACGTGTGTTGTGAACGATAAAGTTCTCACACACTCCACTTCCCCGGATTCTACATCGCTTAGTCTTCTTCCCCCAAGTACAAACATTGAAGAGGTATACTATGTAAATGGCACTGAAAATCGAAATTCTTTTACCAAAACAGATGTGTGTTATACTGATCAGATTAGTACTGCTTCCATCAATGAATCCACTGTGTGCTCCTATGCTTTAACCACTCCTCAATCAACAGAGTGTCAACATCACAAATTCACGAGCTCGCCAGATGAGAAGTTTGGTAGTGGATTGCAGGAGGAAAATCAAAATAATAAAAATGCAATAAACCGTGACTCGAATAATAAATTGGAAGTCGAATTATCAGATGATTTGACAGGAAAAATTTGTTCTGGATTTAGTGTTGACACAAGGTCTGAGAACTCCAAATATGCGTCTCCCGTTAATCTAATCAAAAATAATAATCAAGTGAATATAAACGCTGTAAAAGATTGTGAATGCATGTCAGAAAAAGAAGAGCTTGGTTCTAATATGCCGTCTTTAGACAAAGAAAAACAAACAATAAATTTAGAAGACAGGCCAAAAATCATCGAAGAGCAACAAGATATGTTAAAATCTTCATTAACCCCTTCATCTAACTATGACACTGTTGCCGCCCCTGCATTCACCGAGCCCACTAGCCCCGCCCCTTTATCTACCCAAGCCAATGACCCCGCCCTTTCATCAAACAAAACCAATGACTACGCCCTTTCATATAACCCAGTCGCTGGCGCCGCCCCTTCATCCACCCAAGCCACTGACCCCGCCCCCTTATCCCATGAAGCCACTGACCCCGCCCCTTTATCCCACGAAGCCACTGACCCCGCCCCTTTATCCCACGAAGCCACTGACCCCGCCCCTTTATCCCACGAAGCCACTGACGCCGCACCTCCACCCACTCAAGCAATAGACAAACGCGTTGAGATAGTCGATTTGGACGGGACTGTTCACCTGGAGAAGGCGGAAACGGTCGCAAAATCTGCATCACCGAACATCGAGGGCGCCGTCTGCCTCATGAACCCGAAAAACAAAGAGCTCGGCCGGAGGAGGGTGGAGCTTAAGGCGGCGCTGAAAGTGGGCCTGCTCTTCCTCAGCTTCTTGCTGCTGTGGACGCCCCTCCCCCTGCTCGTCACTGTCATGACGGTCACCTGGGGCGTGCCTAAAGACGTGGATCAGGCAAACCTTCTGGGCGTGGTCTCCGCTCTGGCCACCACCACGGCTGCTCTGGATCCAATTTTGTACGGCCTGCTCAACAGACAGATCTACATCGCCATGAAGCAGATGCTCAAGAATGCTCGCCGGAGGATCGGTGGAGGTTGAGATCCCTTACCACTGCCACCACCCCTTCATGCACTAAAGAGGCAGATCTACATCGCCATGAAGCAGATGCTCAAGAATGCTCGCCGGAGGATTGGTGGAGGTTGAGATCCCTTACCACTGCCACCACCCCTTCATGCACTAAAGAGGCAGATCTACATCGCCATGAAGCAGATGCTCAAGAATGCTCGCCGGAGGATTGGTGGAGGTTGAGTTTGAATTTATTTGGTTTTATCACCGTCCCTTACCACTGTCACTACCCGTTCGTCTACTAAAGAGGCAAATCTACATCGCCATGAGGCCCATCTACATCGACATGAGGCAAATGCTAAAGAATGCTCGCCGGGGGATTGGTCATATTGGCTGCGTTGGTGGGGTTTGAGATTGGCTTCCACTGGAGCTGGCATTTGTCACAGACGCATAATTATATTGTGTTTTGTTATGTGAGACAAACTGTTTTGTTTTGTTGTTGCTGTTTTTTTTGTGGGGGTTTCTTTTTCATCTTAAAAAATATTTAAGGTCATTTCTCATACACTATGATATTTTGAATACTTTTCAATACACCTCTTTGTTGGAAATTTTACTTATAATTGTTATTTTACAATCATTATGTTGCCTATGATCTGTGTGAATTTCTACGAGCAATTAAAACAAGAACTGCTGTTATCAAAAACTCGTGTTTGGTTTGTGTGCACAAACTGTCTGTAAGTGAAAACCAAATGGATGTTTGTAAATTACTGCCGCAGTTTTCGTTTTTGTTTTCTTGGTTGATGTTTTTTTAGTCTGTGTGTGTGTGTGTGTGTGTGGTTGTTTGGTATTATCTTTCCCCGCAACGCGCTTATAAGTGAAAAGAGTCTTAAAAATAATAATTCTTTTATAACTCCGAGATTGCCCGCACGAGCGATATTTCTGTGTGAACGTGGCTTAAGCCGCCTATACCCAAGGATGACAAACTTTATACAAATCTCTCTCTCTT
>RQTK01000525.1:17700-72410 GCA_003991915.1 Elysia chlorotica
AGTATAATGTGACCGGCTGAGACAGGAGTCATGGTATCCCCGCCCTGTCTCGTGTGTGGCAGCACAATAAAATTGTCAGACGTCCGTCTTGGGGCATGTCCACAATATATCCTATATAGTGCTGCTGTTGGACGTTAAACCAACCCAACCAACCAACCGACTCAAAGCATGCAATGAATTTTGAATTTAACTGTGACGACCGCTTAAGATGAACCGTATTTTTATGACCTATTGGGGACAACTTCGAGGTTTAATTTGAATCCTCTTAAAGATAACTACCACTTTGGGACAGCTTAAAAATTTGAATTGTAATCCGCTTTAAGACAAACCTCTTGTTTACAGGCGACAAATCAAAAGTTTAATTTATGATCTACTACTGCTACTATGTAACTACTACTACATATACTACTACTACTACTACTACTACTACTACTACTACTACTACTACTACTACTACTACTACTACTACTACTACTACTACTACTACTACTACTACTACTACTACTACTACTACTACTACTACTACTACTACAACAACAAATCCTCCTCCTCCTCTTGTCCTCGTATTCCTACTCTTTCTCTAATTCTTATTCCTACTACTTTTTCTATCATACTCCTACTCATCTTATAACTGCTCATACTACCACCACTCCTAGATTTTAGGAGAGGCAGACCACTGGATTAATTATATAGGTAGATCTGAAATTATTTTTGTGTTTTTTTTATGTATTTTTCCACGCTGGTAGACGTAGGCTTTTTAATGAAAATGGTCGAACAATGGTTGCACTTTGTGGGATTAGAACCCACCACTTACAGTTACAGTTACAGCGACACCAAATTGTCTCGCCACTTAAAGCGAGCATGACTATACATGTACCACTAGACCACTAGGAGCGTAGAAAAAACTTTTTAAGTTGAAAATGCCCTCGTTGAGTTTTTTTTAAGCTCGTGACCGCTTTATGATTTATCCTATATTATTTCTAAACTTGATAATAGAAGAACTCACTTATAAACTGTGAGAAATGGAGACAGGGGGCGGTTCAGTTTTCTATTTCTGGCCCAGAAGGTGCTCATTTCTTCATAGGCAGTTGTTGCCATGTTGGACCTGAAAGCCAAAGAAAAAAATGAGAAGAATACAGAGAAAACCGAAAAGTTGAATAATGTTTGATTTAAAAAAAAAGATCTTGTAAATCTTTATTTGTCCATTTGAGTGAATTTTGGGTTGGATGTGTTGAAAAAGTATACTAATAGTGAATATGAATACACGAAGTCAATAAAAGTAAGCTACTTGAGAAATGAAAAGAGAACTGATAAGACTCAAGTTTACACCCATTGTTTTCTACATATACCACAGTGGTGGACTTCACTTAATTTGCCATCTGATGAATTCTATATGATGAATTTCCTTAATTTGACTTTTAAAAAAAACTCTATAGATAATAAATCTCTTTCAGTTGCTACTTGCCTATTCTTCCTTGATTCAACAATACGCACAGGTTGAATACAATGTACAATTGTAATTGTCTGTAAGCTGTTTCTTTTTGAAAGGGAAACTTTTAGACCCCTTACCATCAGTTAATATATATTTTGCTTCCTCCTTTTTTTTTTTATTAAATGAGAATATCTTTTCTCTTTTTTTTTTTTAATCTCTCTCTCTCTCTCTCTCTCTCTCTCTCTCTCTCTCTCTCTCTTTCTTCTTTATTTTCCTTATATATTCCTCCTTTAAAAAATCTTTATTATTACTTTTTTCAAAAATACATTATACCGACACCGACCCAACCAGTTACAGGGGATTAAATTAAAAAAAAAAAAAGCTACAGATCGGATTCGCACCCCGCACCTCCTGAAGTGAAGACCAATGCTCTACCAAGTGAGCTAAATCGCTCTACGTGGAAGTGAGGTGCAACTGGGAGTAATTACAAAATGAAGGTGCTGAATTTTATATTAGATCTAGAATCTAGATCTATTAGACCCTTTAGAGCCTTGATTGTATATCTAGAAAGACTGCTCAAGTAAGCCAAGGTTTAAGATTTAGATTCTAGATCTAGATAGATTGCTGAAGTCGAGTGCCATTAGAACATTTGGTAGTCAATGACGCTTTGACTAACCAAGCCTAGATCTAGTTATTATAAAAGACGATCGGGAGATTTTAAGGCGGACTATTTTTATTTTTAATTATAATAAATTTATGAAAAAATATATAAATAAAAAGGGACCAGGTAAACAAAGTATTTAGTAAGATGTAGCTCTGTGAAATTTTCATAATTATAGGTTGAGCCGTCTTCGAGTTTTAGCGACAGAATGCCTCGACTCTACTAAAATATGTATATAGATGTACTTTTAAAAAAGACATTACAAAGTTATGTGTCAAATAACTGAACGAACTAAGACATGTTGCTCTTACATCTATTATTTTTAAATGTTTAAAAAAAACTGGTATTGAGATAATTATGTCTTACCAGCTACAAATGGACAGCCAGATATTTTCAGTGTGCAATACAGAAAGGAGAAATGTTGAAGATGGTGTGTTAGCGTTTATAAATACTGTCCTAAAACACTTTGAGACACTCAGTTTTTGCTAGAAATTTATTTGTTGATTTTTCGACTGCTTTCAATACTAACCAGCCCCATGTTATGATCAAGAAATTGAATGACTTGCATGTTTATGTCAGTGTTATCACTTGCATTTTTTATTTTCTTACATTGAGACCACAATACGTTAATGTAAATGGTGTTAGATCCAATATTATTACCATAAACACGAGGGCACCAATGACTACCAGACCAAAGGCACAAACGTACACAATTAATTACACCTGCGGACGACTGGTACCTAATCAGAACAATTATAACAAGCAAGAGACTTTTTTTACTTTGAAGAAATTAACAAACTTGTGTCATGGTGGGAGATAAACATTTTAAATTGAACATTAATAAAACAAAAGAGGTCATTTTTTTTTTAGACGGAATGAGGTGTCTACTGTCTGTACAGGCTGGACAAGCCAATGAATGATGTACAAAGTAAATTATATAATTATAGAAACATATATATATACACATGTTATATGTTATATATATATGTTTCTATCATCCAGTGACCGGCTGAGACAGGAGTCATGGTATCCCCACCCTGTCTCGTGTGTGGCAGCACATAAAATTGTCAGACGTCCGTCTTGGGGCCCGTCCACAATATAGCCTATATAGTGCTGATGTTGGACGTTAAACCAACCCAACCCAACCCAACCTACAGCCAAGCAACATAAAAAGTGAGGGTCCCATTTCATTGGCACGTATTAGCAGTTAAATTTCTATTCAGCGGCATTTTTCTCTCAGTTATATTGCACATTTGGTTAGTTGAGCTATTTGTACAATCACGCTTGGTTGGTTGGGTTGGTTTAACGTCCAACAGCTATATATAGGCTATATTGTGGACGGGTCCCAAGACGGACGTCTGACAATTTTATGTGCTGCCACACACGAGACAGGGCGGGGATACCATGACTCCTGTCTCAGCCGGTCACATTATACTGACACCGACCCAACCAGTAGGGATCGCAGCAGCCAAGATTCGAACTTGGGGACCTTTTGCGTCGGAATCCGATGTTCTACCCCTGGACCACCGCGCCCCCCTTACAATCACGCATTCAACGTCAGCACTATATAGGTTACACTTACAGTGTGGACTGGTCCCTAGACTAAACTGTTTGATTCTGACAAGTTTACGCGATATATCACATTGGGACAGTTCTATTGCACGCTAAATATGGATGTAACTTTTATGAATCTCACCTTTTGGGTACCATCATGGACGTCTGTTTCAGCAGGCATGAGGACCTAGCGACAGATCTGCAATTCAAAGTGGGTGAAAAATGTTAACACTGCAAGAAGAGAAAATAATAATTATATAATAGAAAACTAGATATAATAAAAATTTGGGATTTTTAATATGTCATGTATATGATATATGATAAATGTAGAGTAAAATCTACATATCATTGGCCATTGGGCCTCGAGACTATCAATATTTAATTACAGATCTATGAGATTCTATTGGGAATAACCAAATGCAGCATTGTGGATTTATTTTATAGACTCAGGGCAGATATTTTATAGGCACTCTTACAGTTTGTTATATACAAACAAAAATAACATGGTTCCAATCATCAATTTTAAAATACTGGTGATGTTCATTTTGATTCAAAAATATTTAAATTTTAAGAAATTGAAGAAATCTTTTTTAATTTACTTAAATACTTTTGGTCTACCACTATGATGCAGTATATCATGTTACAGGAGACAATAGATCTAAATATATTTTGTCTTTAAAAAAAGTAAGTCCTTAGGTCTAGTCAATATCGATCCAACCACCTTGCCCTCTAGATCTAGATCGATATCGAATAGCCTATATGGCTGCCATGTAAACAGAAACGGGGCGGTAGTCTTTTTCTTCTTCAGTATTTATATATAACTATTACTGCTCAAATTCAACATATTGAATATATCACTAGCAGGTTTGATAACTTCCACCTCCAGGTTTGGTTCACATGCGCTTAGATATTTTTGTAATTTACTTGAATTTTCCTTTTCTTTTGTATTCAATTTCATAAATTTTCTTCTACATTTTGTTTAAAAAATATTTAAAAAAAAGAATTTCAATATGACTTCAATATCCTCTCTCGAAAGACCTCGGCACTTGGGGCATTGAGAGCTTCCTGGGAGGTCGTTTCATTCTAACAATGTCTTAGTTCTTTCCTGCAGGAGATTCTTTTTAATTGTCTGAAACTCAATTGCACCTGACAGGCGTCACAGTTTCATTGGCAGTGCCGTTTAAAGGATTTTAACGAGGAGAGTGAGTCTGGAGGTTTTGCGACAATGTTGCAGGGAATTTGGTGCATGTCACCCAGACTGTTAGTGTTTCTATGACGGTTTGTAAAAATATGGGCTGCACGTCTTTAGATTTTTTTTAATGCGGCTATCTATTTTTCTTTTTGTAAGGTCCCATATTGTAGCTGCATTAATTCTAGTTTAGGGCGTAGAAGAATCTTAACAGTTTGGTCTTTGATGGTCCTTGGGTTAACCTTCAGGTAGCATAGCATGAAACCGAGTAGCCTACTTCCATTATTGACCAAATCGTTTATGTGCAGTGTCCATTCTCCATTCGACTGGGCTAAAGACCATTTAGATCTATTTGACCTTACAATTTGGAGCGTCTGGCCTTGGAGATAGATCTACTATGATGAGACCTTTTTGGTGCGGCTTCAGGTGGGGAATATCTATCTCTAAAGGAAACCCATGCCAATTAACTGTGAGATAGGCGTCTTATATGTTATAGATGTGTAATGGCCATTAACTTATACTATATAGATCTATTGCAAGTTTATGTTACGTTTTGAGGAACTAACCTTATTAACAACGCCATCTTGATTCCTCTTAGAAAACGAAAGTAAAAACTAGTCTAGCTTTTTAGTGAAGGTGAGTCAAAAAAAGAAAAGTGAACGAAAGTAAAAACTAGTCTAGCTTTCTAGTGAAAGTGAGTTAAAAACAGAAAAGTGACAAGAGAGAAAATAATATAGTTGGAATAATAGTGATAAAATGAATAGTTGTTTGATACATTGATTTGAATTTTGGAGATAGAGAAATTAATCGTAAGTGTGAACGATTTTCTCTACTAACATGTAAACGTATACGTTAAAGGCAACGTAAAGCACGAGAGTAAAACGGACATGCACCAGACAAACAGGCAAAAAACAGCAAAGATAAATCGAAAGTAGGAATTCCCAACATCTTTGTGGACAAAAGGTTAAGCTTAGAATTATATAATATGTTCTTGATCTGATCTGGTTCATTTCGTTAGAACTTTGAGTTTAGATTCCTGAGAGAGCTTGCGTTTCAGCAGCACAATGTTTAGAATACCAGCATGGTAAGATTTCTTCTTTCAAGATTTTTTTAACCCCAGTTTAGTCATTGTTAGATACTTAGACTCTAGGTCTAGATAGATAGAGATTCTAGAGATATCTGGATGCATCGGGATATAGACACTAGACCATCTCAGAAGTTGTAGTGTTTTGTTTACGGTTTTAATAGATCATAGTCTAGACATCTTGAGCTAGATTCTCTCTAGATCTAGATGAAACAACTCTGGATCTACGTATAGGCTGAACTTAACAGTGTATCCAGATAGTCTGTTTTGAGCAGCAGTTTTAAACTTGTAGCCTGGGGTTCTAGCAGCGTTCCATATGTCTAGTCTTTCTGGTCAATTATAAAAATTTTGACCAATCCTTCTAAAAAGGGGATCAAAATTATCAATTATAAAAATTTAGACCAATCCTTCTAAAAAGGGGATCAAAATTTATAGTCTAGATTGATTCTAGATTCTACGGTGAACCTGTGAAGTCTTGAACAAGATAATTGTAAACTACAAAATTAATGAAAATGCATTTGTAGGCTGTAATATATATATATATACTTTAAGCCTTATTGATACTTTTTGACAGAAATATTGATAGTACTATTGCTTTCTAAAAAGTGCATAACCCCAGATTGTCCATTTGATCCTGTAATTTTATTGTGTGCAAACATGAATTTAATTACAGGCTTAATCAGTTAAGGAAGAGCTCTGAACCGTTAAATTTTGTTTTGGTGCATAATTGTGTGTACACTTGATTCATTTCTATTATTTATTCTTTTCATGTGAGCGCTAGCCGCTTTAAAACTTTAAACTGTTTTTTACTCATGAATATTTAATGATTTGTTTTTACTCACAGTCGGCAATTGGTCCAGCAATGTCTGTTGCGGCCAAATGTTTCAACAGTAACATCCAGGTATGTGTTGATCTATTTCAATTTTTTTTTAATTAGATGAATGTTATTTTGATACACTATCAATCAAATCGGTCATTGAATACTCAGAGTAATGCTACATACATTGAACCTGAAATTCAATAAGCTGACTCCGGGAACACTGCATCCAGTCGGAGGGAGAACTGGCAAATGTAGTAGAGCATTGGTCTCCCAATTAGGAGATCCCCAGTTCAAACCCAAGATAGGTTAAAAGTTTATTTCTCCGCTTTTGTTGCCTATTGGTTGGGTCGGTATCAGTTTAATGTGACCGGCTGAGACAGGACTTCTGATGTACCCCAGCACTGCCTCTTTTGGCAGCTATCTTGGGACCTGTATACATAGCCTTGCTGCTGAAGTTGGACTCCAGGAATGGAACTTAACTCGAATCATTCAAAATTTTGACAATTTTTTTTAAATTTTTATACATCTTAATTAAAACACAAACTAATGTTCTATTCTTAGGCCTACCCATGGTTTCAAAAAGTCCAAAAAGCTACTTTTAAGACTTTTTCTTCCTCAGATCCACCATGTCAACGAGAATGACGGCTTACGAGGAGATGAATACATACTGGACTAAGAATAGACAACTGAACCGTCCTCTGTCGCCGCACTTGACTGTGTTCAAGTATGGTTGCTTTCTCTTTTTTCTGAGTCGATGAAAAGAACAGAAGTTGTTGTTTTTTTTTTATTTAGGTGGAGAAAAGCTAGTTTTTGTCAAGTAAAAATTTTAGACTGGTTCCATGCAGTCTTTGAAAATTCGTTGTTATTTAGATCGACCATCGTTGGATCATACTTAAATAAATCTTCATTTTTTTTTACTATCGCAGACATTCTTACTTTTTTTTCGTAATGTCATTATGTGCCTTGGGATCCGTTTAAGATTAACTATCATAAACTCTGATTACTCTAGTTTTATATCAGCTATTTATGAATCAGCGATTTTTTTTTCTTTTACTTTCTAGTCACGGCATAATGTAAACTTGGGATAAATAAAACTATTAGGCTGTGGTTAAGAGCTTGATTTAAAGCGGATTCCAATGAACTATTTCAAAACTCATCTAAAACTGTATAGCGATATATGTGTATGTTGAAAATAAATAAATCTATCGTTAAGACCATCCTCTTGGCATTAAACCTATTCCTTGTGTGTATACTGTTTTGGAAAAAAATTTTAAAATTGCTAAAGGTAAAAGCTTAATATTGGTTGATTTGAAACCTAATCAAAGGTGTGCAATTCAATGCAAAGATGTGCTGGCATATCAATATGCGCAGCATGTATGCGGTGTGTTGAGAAAAGGTTTTAAATACTAGATAGATATATATAATTGTTGTTTTTTTAATGGGTTTTTTTTTCTCTCTCCGTTTATTTCCTGCGTTAGGTTCCACCTGACAATGGCCATCTCCATCACAAACCGTGCGACCGCCTCCGCACAGCAGGCCAGTAAGTGCATGTGTGCTGATCACACTTTGGTTGAGCAGTTTTTTAAATATTATTATTGTTATTTTTATTATTATATTTTAATTATTATTATTATTATTACGATCATCAATATAACAACTCTTGTTGCGATTACTTTCTATACTGTTCTGTTTTCTACATATACAGACCACCAAATGTACCTCTAAAGGACAAATAAAGTTATATCTTATCTTATCTATAGCCCACTTGCTGACGTCGGGTGCTAAGAAATCAAACAATGCACACAAAGATGTTCAACTTGATAATAGATCTTTCTAGTTCAAATCAGCCACAGTTGTACAGCAACTAGAGAGAATTAGGCACAAGACAGAGTTTCTACAGGGTTGAGAATCCTCCTCCTTTTTTAAAATCTAGTACCTCCTTTTTTCATCTGTTTCAAAACTTGTTTTCCTCCTCTTTGTTAGAGGGTCCCTGGTTTTCAGTCTTTTTGTGGTACTCTTAGCTCTGTTTCCAGTTTTTTCTATAGATTGTTAAAGTGCATCAGGTGCAACTTAAGGAGTTGAGAAATGTATGACTCTATCGTTTCTAGAACCAGAGATAAACAAATAATTTGAAAACGAGAAAGGTCAATAAAGGCTGGGTTTGTTTGTTGTTGTTGTTTTGTGTGTTTCTAGGGCTCTTGCTCAAAACCTATAACAGCGACTTGTGTCTATTTCTTCCTTGTTGCCTCACAGTAAGAGATTTGAAACTGTCTGATGTTTTAAACAAATTTGTAGACCTCTGCAGATACTTAACGCCCATTTTTTTTTGTTTCCCCTTCTGTTATTAACCTTTTCACAACATATGAATCATTGAATGCCTATTCCTTGTTTGCGCACTATTTTGGGGAATTTCCAAAAATGTGTAAAAGGCGAAAGCTCTAGTATAATTTATGTTATTACAAAATGGTAGGAGCTGAGATCAGTGCATAGATGTGTTAGCATATCATCCCACGCAAAATGTGTGCAGGGTCATGTGAAATTATTAATGGGGTTTTAAAAACTTTTATGGTGGCTTTGCATTGACTCTAAGGAGCTATAGACGTATATTTGGCTTTGAGGAAAAAATCAACAAAGTTAATGTGTTTTTTTTTACCTCTTCCAATAGTTTTGTATACAATTTTTACTTGTAAAAAGACTATCTTGTTTGATGACTGATTAAAACCACTGAAGGGTTTTAATGTAAAGTGAAAAGTGCTCTATGTGGGTTTTTTTTACTCTTCCAATAGTTTTGTATACAATTTTTACTTGTAAATAGAATAGCTTGTTTGATGACTGATTTAAACCACTGAAGGGTTTTAATGTAAAATGGAAAGTGCTCTATGTGTTTTTTTTTTACTCTTCCAATAGTTTTGTATACAATTTTTACTTGTAAAAAGACTATCTTGTTTGATAACTGATATAAACCACTGAAGGGTTTTAATGTAAAATGAAAAGTGCTCTATGTGTTTTTTTTTACTCTTCTAATAGTTTTGTATACAATTTTTACTTGTAAAAAGACTAGCTTGTTTGATGACTGATTTAAACCACTGAAGGGTTTTAATGTAAAATGACAAGTGCTCTATGTGTTGTTTTTTTTACCCTTCCAATAGTTTTGTAAACAATTTTTATTTGTAAAAAGACTATCTTGTTTGATAACTGATTTAAACCACTGAAAAGTTTAAATGTAAAATGGAAAGTGCTCTATGTGTTTTTTTTTACTCTTCCAATAGTTTTGTATACAATTTTTACTTGTAAAAAGACTATCTTGTTTGATAACTGATTTAAACCACTGAAGGGTTTTAATGTAAAATGGAAGGTGCTCTAAGTGTTGTTTTTTTTTACTCTTCCAAAAGTCTTGTAAACAATTTTTACTTGTAAAAAGACTCTGTTGTTTGATAACTGCTTTAAACCACTGAAGGGTCCTAATGTAAAATGAAAAGTGCTCTAAGTTTCTATGTTTTTGTTGTTGTTGTTTTCCCCAGTCTTGACCGGCGCTCCCATCTTGCTGGTGTGCCTGCCCGGAGATTTCAGCCACTACTTCAACGCCGTGAGAGACATGGACATCCCGTCTCCCGTCATTTACGGCCTCAAGTTTCTCCTGGCGTTTCCGTTCGCCTTCCACCTCATGGCAGGGCTGAGGCATCTGGTGAGGATACGCTTCGTGTACATTAGTATTATACTAATAATACTACTAATAATAATAATAATGATTATGATAGTATTAATAATGATAATAATAAGTTAATTTATATAGCCTTTCCCTAAAAAAATCTTAAAAGGCATTACACTATGAAAAAATACATAGCCAATGTTCATTCATAGTCATACTGTCAATTTCACCACTCTCGTACAAGACAGCAAATATTTTTGCACCAATAAAAATTGGTAAGCATTCAGTCATTATATGTGGAAAAAATATTCTTTTTTTAAAACAACTCTTAAAGGCAGCTATACATGGGGCATTTCGAATGTAGACAGACAGGCAACGTATCCCATAAATCTGGCCCGTTATAATCGAATGATCTCTCGCTACAATATAACCATAGGCAACAATCTTGCGCAGGTGATAAAGCATTGGCCCTCCGTTTGGGAGGTGTTCGTTGGTGGACCAACTGGAGCCATTTGTAGAGCTTTGATATCCCCCATAATCCCCTGTTCAAAACTCGCAATCTGTCGAAATTCGTATGTTAAGTTTTGTCCCTGGCTAGTTGGATCGATGTCGGTATAAAATGACTGGGTGAGACAGGAGTTTTGATATCCTTGCAACAGCAATGTCTCTGTCTAGCTGCGGTAAAATTGTCTGACTGCACTGATATCGTGGGATTCGTCCGCAATACAGCTTTGCTGCTGACGTGGAGCATGAAGAAAAAAGAAATCCAACTTATGGACTCACTTCAAAAACCACGGTCTTGGTTTTCTCAGACCCCCAATAGATGGACGAAAGTCCTAGTACTACTTCCTCGCAATCAAAGTTTGGAAAATTTTGTCTTGGTGGCATGTCTAACCAACTCTGACAATTATAATTATAATTTACGATATCTTGTAAGGCAATCTAGTAGTCCTTTATCATTATGTCTGATATATTGCAAGGCAATCTAGTAGTCCTGTGTCATTCAGTGTTCTTTTTTTTCCTCTTCCTTGTGCCGCAGGTATATATATGATATCTTCCAAGTCAATCTACTAGTCCTGAAGAAATCCACTCTTTTCTTTCCTCTTCCTTGTGCCGCAGGTATATATATTGTATCTTGCAAGGCAATCTAGCAGTCCTTTATCATTCTAGGTTAGAAGGGATAGCCACAAACCTAGATCTAGCTTGAGACCAACAGATAAGACAAGTAGACAAAGACATATTTTAGACTGGTGACATGGACGGAGACCCCGCACCTACGCCTTGACAAGGCGAAGATCGACTTGCTAAGGCGAAGACCAAAGTGCTTAACCACTCTGCCATCGACTTTCACAAAAATGAAAGCTCCTGGCAAAGGGCTTTACACACGACTTGCCTTGACTGAGAAATCGTACTTCGCTGAGTTAGACCTGTCCAAGTGTATTATTTTCCTCTTCCTTGTGCCACAGGTATATATATATGATATCTTGCATGGCAATCTAGCAGTCCTTTATCATTCTAGGTTAGAAGGGATAGCCACAAACCTAGATCTAGCTTGACTGAGAAATCGTACTTCGCTGAGTTCGACCTGTCCAAGTGTATTATTTTCCTCTTCCTTGTGCCGCAGGTGTATATCTTGCAAGGCAATCTAGTAGTCCTTTATCATTCTGTCTTTTTTCTTTCCTCTTCCTTGTGCCGCAGGTATATATATGATATATTACAAGACAATCTAAAAGACCTATATCATTCAGTCTTATTTCTTTCCAAACTTCCTTGTGCCGCAGGTATATATATGATATATTACAAGACAATCTAAAAGACCTATATCATTCAGTCTTATTTCTTTCCTCTTCCTTGTGCCGCAGGTATATATATGATATATTACACGGCAATCTATCAGCCCTTTATCATTCAGTCTTTTTTCTTTCCTCTCTTCCTTGTGCCGCAGGTGTATATATGATATCTTGCAAGGCAATCTAGTAGTCCTTTATCGTTCTATCGTTTTTCTTTCCTCTTCCTTGTGCCGCAGGTATATCATATATTACACGTCAATCTAGCAGTCCTTTATCATTCAGTCTTATTTCTTTCCTCTTCCTTGTGCCGCAGGTATATATATGATATCTTGCAAGGCAATCTACTAGTCCTGTATCATTCAGTCTTTTTTCTTTCCTCTTCCTTGTGCCGCAGGTATATATATGATATATTACACGTCAATCTACTAGTCCTTTATCATTCAGTCTTTTTTCTTTCCTCTTCCTTGTGCCGCAGGTATATATATATATATGATATCTTGCAAGTCAATCTACTAGTCCTTTATCATTCAGTCTTTTTTCTTTCCTCTTCCTTGTGCCGCAGGTATATATATATATATGATATCTTGCAAGTCAATCTACTAGTCCTGTATCATTCAGTCTTTTTTCTTTCCTCTTCCTTGTGCCGCAGGTATATAGGTATATATATGATATATTGCACTGCAATCAATTAGCCCTTTATCACTCTGTCTTTTTTCTTTCCTCTCTTCCTTGTGCCGCAGGTATATATCTTGCACTGCATTCTATTAGCCCTTTATCATTCAGTCTTATTTCTTTCCTCTTCCTTGTGCCGCAGGTATATATCTTTCTACGACAATCTATCAGCCCTTTATCATTCAGTCTTATTTCTTTCCTCTCTTCCTTGTGCCGCAGGTATATATATGATATATTACAAGTCAATCTACTAGTCCTTTATCATTCAGTCTTTTTTCTTTCCTCTTCCTTGTGCCGCAGGTATATATATATATATATGATATCTTGCACGGTCTTGGATTTCTCAGACGAAGGCAATCTAGTAGTGCTTTATCATTCTAGGTTAGAAGGGATAGCCACAAGTGCTTTACCATTCTAGGTTAGAAGGGATAGCCACAAACCTAGATCTAGCTTGACTGAGAAATTTATTTCCTCTCTTCCGTGTGCCGCAGTTGTATGATATCTTGCAAGTCAATCTACTAGTCCTGTATCATTCAGTCTTATTTCTTTCCTCCCTTCCGTGTGCCGCAGGTGTGGGATGCTGGGGTCGGCTTCGGCCCGGCCGCGACCTACAAGGGAGGCTGGGTAATCCTGGCGGGGACGGTCGCACTCACGGCGCTGCTCGTGCTGGTGAAAACAGCGCCCCCTGCTGAGAAACGCTGAGCCTGGCGCGATTTTCATCACCTCTACAGGGCAAGAGTTATGTGGGTGCAGAGTTTTACGAAAGATATGATATCAAAGATACTAAATTGAGAATTCAGAATAAATGGAACATTTAGATTTTTTTTGTAACAGAAAAATTTGTTCTGAAAAAAAAAAGAAAGAGGCGGATCTCGGGATTCAGGAACCACTAAGAGAAAAGTTAAGGGATTTTTGGTTTACAGCTGCTTTCACCTGTGTTTTGTTAACAAATGTGAAGCAACCAGGTGAATCAGGCTAAAGTTAGAAATTTGGATTTTTTAAAGTTATTTTCAGTGTTCTTAAGATATTGAAAAAATTATAATGCAATCATTTTTATAACCAGAGACAATTTATAGGATCAATATAGAGTAGTTTTGGGTTTGTTTGTTTTTTTGTACTGTTTTTTTGTTAGGATTGATGATGTTCGTTTTGTAAGATTTTCTCTGCTCAATTTTACCCGGACACCTCAGGATTATGGCTGCTTGTTTTCTTCAACATGATATCATTCTGATTTTACGTGATACTGATAATTGAAGGGGGGAAAATCATCATCATATAAATTTTTTATTTTTTTTTGCTTGTATAAATTGTGATCTTAATAATATGATGAAAATCGAGACGGGTGAAAGTTAAGTGTTTTGGTCTATGAACTGTGAGATTCTTCTATGAATAATATTATGTGCTTTTGTTGAGTCTGGTAGCATTTCAAACCATATGTTTGAAGTTGAAGCTTAACATTAAGTATGAAGTACTAACTAATGTCATTGACTTGTAAAATCCTCTGTTTAGCATCATTAATCTTCCAACCGGTACATTAACCTTAGCATTCCTTTAGATGTGGCCTTAAGCATTCAACGTTGTTTGTGAACTTTATCTCTCAGGGGAGAGGCTTTTCGCCTCGTGGTGTTAATTTAACATTTTACAGTTTTTGGTCGTCGTTGTTATGCCCCTTGACAGTTTTGTGTTTAGAGTCTTGTTCAGGATAATATCCTTCCAGTTCCATGTTACATCTTTGACTACTCTAAGTATTTTTGTGTAAGTTTCGTCTAGTTTTATGCTTGATTGTTTAGTTAGAGTCCGTGTTTCTGATAGGACAAGAAAACCTTGGCAGTGAGATGAGGGATAGAGAAAGGTGGAAACCAGTCCTAGCAAATGTTATACCAAGATCGACTTAGAGAAGTGAAGTGAAGTTTTCTGATTACTTGAATATGTGAGTAGACGAGATGAAGAATATCTACTGTCATGTTTGTAAGATGATGGAAAATAATGAATAATTTATTGAAGCTGTGGGTTATAAAATGCATTGTTGAATTGGATTTTTTTTTTAATTAAATAGATCTAGGTTTTTTAAATACATTTGAAGTTTTGTTGTTGTTTTGAACTAGACCTACCTCGGTGACAGTTGACAAAAGAAGCAAAAATATAATGTGTATTTTTTATATGGAGAAAACACAATAACTGGAAATGCTTGATTTTGAATGAATGGGATCAAATCCATTTGAGGTTTCCATTTTTTATTTTTATTTTTTTTACATATCTGTCAGGCATTTTTGCACAAAACCACTTCTTACATCTTTTTATTTTGAATTGGAAAAAAACTGTTTATTTGTATAGATTGAGATACAGATACAGACATTTTGAGAGGAATGATAGAACTTAAAGATCCGATAGAATTGTTGAGATGATACATAGTTTGATGTGAATTGACAGAATTTTTTTTTCTTATTCTAATCCTTAACATTTCTAGTTTTATCATGCTGAGAAAAGTTGACTAAAATTGACTTAAGTACCCTTTGTCTGGTGTAACTTTTTGGGGAAAAAAGCAAGTAGTTAACTTTGATAAAAACACAAATAATTTATAGCACTTGGCTTTCTGCTGCTCATAGATTAGTTGTGGTTTGGTGATTTCTTGGCGTCCGTCTTCAGCTACTAGGCTATATAAAGTGGACAGACCTGTCTATACAATTAAGGTAACATTTACATACTATGATCATGAGTTACTGGCACCTTTAAATAATGGAATTTTAATTACGGTACTAGTGAGGGAGAACTTTCATGCTAAGATTACAATTAACTCTTAAAAGTCAATCTGCCACTGCCAATATATAAAGTTGGAAACTGCATATTAAATGTACCCGTTATCTTTTGAAATTTGTAATCAGCATAAGGATATTGAGTCAAGTGCACTGAAATTTGCGGGTAATTGGAATAGTGCGAAATTCTGCTTTTTTAAGGATTAATGTTGTATTATGTAGATTGGTCTTGTGTTTTTCAAATAGTTCAATTCTTTGTTGTTAGGATTAATCCAATACTTAAAATTGTAATGCTGTGCTTGTTTTATTAGTGGTTTTGTTTTGTGATTTTGGATTTTGTGAACATTTATAAAATTATTTGTATCACTACATCAAGTTGTCTGCATTCAATTAACCTTTGAAGGCATCACATATTATAATATAATATTAATAGTTTTAAAGGTTATTGTAAAGATGCGCACTTGGTTATGTTATGCTGGACCTACAATTTTAAACCAAACCAAAGAAAAACAACACCACATAAATGTTTTATCAAAGTTAAATTAATAATCCTCATTCAAGTTGGATTTGATTTTGTAATCAGTTCTTTGTGATTGTTTTTTCAATTATTCTATTTCTAGGGCAGCACTCAATTTATGCATACAGTTGACAATGTTTGTTTGTTTTTATGGTGAAAGATTGCACTTGGAGAAAGCCAATAAAATTTATGAAGATCTGGATTTTGGTCTTATTTCTTTAAGTTGTATATTATCAGTATTATCAAGGGTGCAGGTGGTGCAACGGTTAGGGCAATGGGTCATCATTGTTAAGGTCCTGGGTTTGATCCCCTGGATTTTCCCTTTGTTACGGTGAGGTTAAAATCAAAATGTGCTGATTTGTTTTTCCCCAATGAGGGAAAAAGAATGTGTAGAGAATTTTTAATTTTAAAACATGAATTATTTTTTTTCCCATTTATCTCAAACTACAAAACAAACAAAAAATGAAACAGGCTCTGGCATTCACATTATACATGTATTGACAATGACCAAGCCAGTTGGGGACAAAATTCTACAAATGTGCTTGATTCAGGATCCTGGGACTGAACTGTGGACCTTCGAAGTGGAAGCCCGGTGCTCCATCCTTAAACAATGCATCATTACAATTTACATGTACCCCTTTCCTACATACCCAGATTTAAATTTCACTATAAGACTAGAGCCCAAAATTAACATTGGCTCACCCGGCTTCCAACACCGAAAGAGTTGAACCAGTTTGTCCCAACTCTGGAGGGGGCGCGGTGGTCCAGGGGTAGAACTTCTGCTTCTGATGCAAAAGGTCCCGAGTTCGAATCCTGGCTGTTGGTTTTCCTACTGGTTGGGTCGGTGTCAGTATAATGTGACCGGCTGAGACAGGAGTCATGGTATCCCCGCCCTGTCTCGTGTGTGGCAGCACATAAAATTGTCAGACAATAGTCTTGGGGCCTGTCCACTATATAGACTATTATAGAGCTGACGTTGCATGCTAAGCAACAATAAACAAACCCTTCTCAAACAAGCCTCATCTAGCACATCTTCATTTGAACAAAGTCTTTTTTAGGTGTAATGTAATTTATTATATTACCCAAAACTTGGGTAATATAATATACATGTATTACATTACACCTAAATTTAATGGGAAATACCTTTCATTTTGGTGTTTGTTTTGTTGTTGTTTAACATCAAAATTCAGCAATATACAAGCTATATTGTAGAACGGCTCCAAAACTGACATCGGACAATTTTCGTGCTGCCACACACGAAAATGGGAGGGGAGATCTCGATTCCCTGTCAGACAGTGTCTAAGCCGTTCACATTAAACTGACGCCAACCCAACCAGTAGGGGATGAAATGGGACAACTAATTTTTCACCGATCTTCGGATCCGAGCTGTCTGGAACAAAGTTTACTCATCAAAATTTAAGGCATTTGAGAATGAAGCGATTATTCAGTGGCAAAATTGTTATGATCATTTGCCTTTTGTTTCGTGAATTGAGCTTTGTTTAAGAACAATATTAGAAAAACTGAGCATCTGAAAAGTCATTTACAATAATGTTATAATAATGAATAAGTCCACAATATAGCCTATATAGTGCTGCTTTTGCACGTTAAACCAATCCAACCCCAACCCTTGGACTGCAAATAAGTAACGAAACCCGTCCGGGGTATATATATAGTGCTGCTGTTGGACATTAAACCAACCCAATCAACCAAGTCTGGATTAGTGTGTAACTGGAGTAACCTGTTGGTTGCCTTCTCATACTTAACGGCGCGGTAACCCGAAAAGTGGGGTGGGACGTGGGTAGAACATCGGCATCTAGGGTTGAATATTTGTGGTTCGAGTCCTGTTCTGACAACTGGAACAGTAGGTGATATTATTAATAATAGATGAAAAGAATAAGTTTCGCAAAATAAAAACTAGTTGGGTCTTAAAGTCTAAACCTAGATTTAGGAAGAGGATTTCAACATTGTTATAATTTTTTATCTCTGCATTGTACCCAATTTTAATTTTAAACGGTCTATTTTTGGAAGCCTTGGCCCAACTGCAACAGTCCGTGGCTAGGACCAATCTTAAGAGGGAGGGGATTGGTGAGGGACAAGGCGTCTATTTTTGGACGTCTTGGGGGTGGCCTTGCCTATTACATAAGGTTTCCTCATTTTCAAAAATAGATCTAGATTAGCTCTAGAGTTTCGAAAGAAATAGTCGCGAAGTGGCAAAGTCTAATATAATATGTTTTATAATTAGTTTAATTATTTATAATCTTACAAGCATTGCTTAAAATTAAATTCTAAATTACGAAATCACCAAGTTATACGAAACTAATTAAAAGTCTGGTTAGCAGACAACAGATAGCCCGACAGACATTGTAGTTTTTGTACTATATAAGGGAATTAACGCGTGTTTTCTTAATCAAAATTAAATATTGTTTTGGTTGTTTCCCTTAGACCATTAAATTTCAACGGATACGCGTTTGCACATAGATAATATATCTATTTTTGGACATCTTGGGGTAGCCTATTACGTAATGTGTCCTCAATTTAAAAAATAGATCTAGATTAGCTCTAGAGTTTCGAAAGAAATAGTCACGAAGCTTCAAAGTCTACTCGAATTTGTTTTATAACTAATCTAAACATTTATTATCTCATAAGCATTCCATAATTTCTAAATTACGAAACTACCAAATTATGCGAAACTAATTAAAAGTCTGGTTAGCAGACAACAGATAGCCCGACAGACATTTCACTATATAAGGGAAATAACGCGTATTTCTTAATCAAAATTAAATATTATTTTGGTTGTTTCCCTTAGACCAGTAAATTTCAACGGACACGCGTTTGCACCTAGATAACACATCTATTTTTGGACGTCTTGGGGGTAGTCTATTACGTAAGGTGTCCTCACTTTCAAAAATAGATCTAGATTAGCTCTATAGTTTCGAAAGAAATAGTCACGAAGCTTCAAAGTCTACACGAATGTGTTTTATAATTAATCGAAACATTTATAATCGTACGAGCACTCCTTAAATTCTAAACTACGAAACAACCAAGTTATTCGAAACTAATTAAAAAACTGGTTAGCAGACAACAGATAGCCCGACAGACATTTCATTATATAAGGGAATTAACGCATACTTTTTTATCAAAATTAAATATTATTTTGGTTGTTTCCCTTAGACCATGTCTAATTTAATTTCAACTGACACGCGTTTGCAGATAATTTTATGCTTCCTCTTTTTTTTAATTAAATGAAATAATCTTTTCTCTTATTTATTTTTTTCTTTCTCTCGCTTTTCTTTCTTCTTTCTTCTTTTTATATATTCCTCGTTTTTTATTTTTTGCCTTCTTTTTTTTCTTTTTTTTTTCTTCGTCTCTCTCATTTCTATTTTTTCTTATATATTCTTAGTGAATTTATATTCCTCCTTATAAAACAACAATTATATATAGACAGCTACGCTACTACTGCTGCTATTGATTTCTACATTTGAGTTTGCTGTGGGGCATTGAAATTTTGTGTGGGGTATGAAAAGACCCATAATATGGCTACCTCTAGGACACTATTTTAGGTGTCTAATAATTGTAGACATGTCAGCTCAAAACAGTGTCTGACATTGAAATTTATAGAAATTGTTAATTTTAACACTGGAGAATAATTTCGATGATGATTTTGATGCACACTCTCTATTTATAGAACGGGAATTCCCGTCACCACAATTTACCTAACTTTCGTTTCCGGCTTGCCCGTGCCTGATAGATAAACAACTTCAATATGAAACAAACTATCTAATGTGTGCTGACATTTTGTTGAGGTGAGACTATAATTAATCTGAGAAAGTCAAAAGTTGTAAGCTTCACAGCTAGAATAAAAACTCTAAATTAAGTTGTTTAATGTATTGGATTTGAGATTAGAACTCGAAAGGTTAGACCAACAGAACGAAACCTTTACAGATACTTCGCCTGATGGCTAGAGGAGGCTTAGATCAAGTCTTATCTAGATCTATTGTATAAACGTAGTTACACTGCATAGTCTAAATCTAGACAAAATAGGATAATCCAGATCTAGACCTCTCCCTCTCTCTTTCTCTCTCTCTCTGTCTCTCGATCTCCTCTCTCTCTCTCTCTCTTCTCTCTCTTCTCTCTCTCTCTCTTTCTATCTCTCTGGGGGCACGGTGGTCCAGGCTTAGAACATCGGCTTCTGACGCAAAAGGTTCCGAGTTCGAATCTGGCTTTTGCGCTCTCTACTGGTTGGGTCGGTGTCAGTATAATGTGACTGGCTAAGACAGGAGTCATGGTATCCCCGCCCTGTCTCGTGTGTGGCAGCACATAAAATTGGCAGACGTCCGTCTTGAGCCCGTCCATCTTCTCTCTCTTCCTCTCTCATTCTTATTCCCCCCTCTGTTTGCATGTATCTATCTGTCTGTCTGTCTCTCTCTCTCTGTCTCTCTCTCTCTCTCTCTCTCTCTCTCTCTCTCTCTCTCTCTCTCTCTCTCTCTTCTCTCTCTCTGTCTGTCTCTGTCTGTCTGTCTCTCTCTCTCTCTGTCTCTGTCTGTCTGCATGTGTGTGTCATGACAAATGACACCACGTTAAGGCCCCCTTTAAATTAAAAGTTAATTCATCCACAAAGTTTCGGTTGAACTGCCAAGCCTTCGATCTAAGTCATCGTTTGACTGACTGTTTCTCGATGAGAGAAGATCCGTTCACACTGTCCATGCTGTTGCTGTTTTGTGCGAAATTCAAGCGTCAACAAAATGGCTGATCGTAGCTATACGTGTACTTGGGTGATATGGCAATAAACTGCACACCCAAACATTGTATCACATCAGTAGACCAAGAGCTAGTTCTAGTATATGAACTACAATAATGTTATAGTAGGCTTACTGGAAAAATAAAACGGCTCTGATTTCTGAGGAGCTAGGTCTAGATCTATTTCTCGATGTTTATAATGAACTTATGAAGTGGACCTGCTGAAATACCCTGTTTCGAAAATGCAAGGATGGGCCACGTGGGAAATGGCGAAAAAACAAAACTAAATACAAAAGTAGTTCAAACTTCGTAGTTTGGCATTATTGGGCCCTTCTCGCGAGAATTTTTTACTAATTTTGAGTCACTGTTCATGAATATGTTATTTGTTTTATGATCCGAGAGCTAAAAAAATTTTTCTGACTGACTTTTTAACTCCGCTTAAAAGGATCACAGGTGCCGCCCTGTCATCACCCAAGGTGACACGTGCCACAGTCCGCCGGCAGGAAAATATCTAGCGTCGCCAGATATCTGGCGCCCGAACGAGGAACTTCTGGATATCGAAAGGGTTTCTCGTTTACACACAGTTTTATCGAAAAGTTTTTGGGATTCCCATATTTTCGTTGATATTGCTTATTTTGAAGATGAATTAACTGTTTATTTAAATTGGGCTTAAGTTTTTTATGCAGACTGCAATACTTTGCATTAGCTTTGATGGTCATTTCCACAGGGGGGAGGGTACTGTTGAAAAAAGGGCGATACTTGGTCTTCCAATCGGGACGTCCCTGGTTCGATACCCTCAACAAAAAAAGATGTCTAATTTTTTTAAACAGTGTATGGTGTTCCATTGATACATCGTGTCATTTGCTTTACCAACACACAATTTTATTTCATTTTGTAATTCCACATTCAGGCATTACGCTGTCTGAGTATTTCCGAGACATGGGCCTGAACATGTCTATGATGGCTGACTCTACCTCATGCTGGGCCGAGGCCCTGAGAGAAATCTCTGGTCGTCTTGCAGAGATGCCTGCGGACTCTGGCTACCCGGCCTACTTCTACGAGAGGGCCGGCCGCGTCAAGTGCCTGGGAAATCCTGGCAGAGAGGGCTCCATCAGTATCGTGGGCGCGTGAGTTGTCTTCTCCAGGTTTCAAATTTTTTAAACAGAACTAACTGAATGGCTTTAAAAAAAAGGAAAGAAAAAAAAGAACACGATTTTTCATGGAAGTTCCTCCTCACTTTTTGTTGGGGTTTTTTCTTTGGAAGTTTAGCTATTAGAGAACTATGAAGTAAATTTTGGTTTCCAATTTAATTTAATTATTACACACACTTTGCTTTGTATGACCGTATTTACAAGAGTAGAGCACACCATTATGGCGTCAAAGTGTTAACATGTACGTCTATTTCACCGATATACAAAAATATTACTGATCCACCTTGAGAATCTTCCAGTAATTCCAGATGTATGTGCCCTATTACGAGAAAAATTTAAAAAGAAGACACAATTTTAAACAGTTTATTTCGTTTCTCTAAGAAAACTAGTGATTTGAAGATAGGCTAACATGTTGGAGATATTACTATATTGTCCTAGACTAAGTGTATACGTAGCTTTTTTTTTCCATACACTGTCCAAAATATGGCAAAGTCTGTTTTTACTTTGTAGCTTACCCTTCAACTTTGAGCCACTAGATCCTCCTTTGCTGATGCACCCAATACATTCTTGAAAATTTATATCAATTTCCATCTTCATTTGCAGTTTGTCTAATTTGAGGTATATAAGTAATTTTATGAAATATCTTTTTTTGTCCAACACAAGTCTTAGTCATTTCCTCCTCATATGGCTCCTTGTTTTTGTCTGTATTTATTTCTATTTCAAAAAGTCCCATGCTCTTGTTTAGATTTATTCCCATGCTCTTTGACAAATTTAGATTTGAGGAACTACAGTCAGGGTCCAGACTGTAAAGTCATGGATCCACCATTTTATGTTCATTTATCCAGAAAGTTCTTCCAACAAACTATATTGGAATAAAAGCAAACTATTGTTCATTATGTATATTGAGCCTTTGAACTTTGAATCTAATGCAATGAACATGCTTGTTTAAAAAAAAAAAATATTTATGTCTTTCTTCCTCTTGATTGCATTGATTAATTCAGATTTTGCGACATTTATGACTTCTACTCTATTCACTCTTCATTTCTTCATTGTCAATGCTGTAATATAGATCTCATCTGGTTATCTCCCCCTCTCTCTTTTAACACAGTGTGTCGCCACCCGGCGGAGATTTCTCCGACCCCGTAACCACGGCAACGCTGAACATCGTGCAGGTGTTCTGGGGCCTGGACATATTTAGCTGTAAATATTTTCCCTTGGTGAACTGGCTCATCTCCTACTCCAAGTACGAGCGCGCCCTCGACGAGTTCTACGAGAGGTCCTACCCGGAGTTTGTGCCCCTCAGGAACAAGGTGGGGGCTCTGTTAGAAATGGGGTCAATGTATCGTGTGTTGAGAGACATAGTGATGTATCTGCGTAGATTTAAAGAGTGCAGTTACAATATTTTTCCTCTAGACCTACAAGATTGAATAGATTATGTTCTGAGGTGCAGTGTTAAGATAAGAGTTGTAGAATGGTGTCCGAGAGATCCTAACCAAAGTTTGTTCCGCTCAGGAATAAGGTGGGTGCCTCAGTTCAAGTGTCGACAGATATCCTAAATAATGGTTTTTATGCGCTGTTAAACATTTTATTGATCATTCAAAGCTTTGATTGATCTGTACTGAGAATGTTTATTGAACAAAAGGATGCCCAATTGCTTGAAAATGTTATTAACATAATTTTGATTAGGAGTACCAGAGACTAATTGGCACAAATTCAGGTTTGCATTAATGACAAAATGCTTCAAGCATGCCCAATATGCAAAACAGAAAAAAAGATGATTAATATTAATGTCCTAATGACGTGTATTGCACATATACACATGAGGAGCTCCCAACTTTACACATCTCAAAGAAATATATTTTAAAATTATATTTTATTTTTGAGAAAAAAGGTAAGTTATGCTTATGTCACACCTACATCTTTGTTTTCTAGCGGTGCTGTTTATCTCTATCACATGTGAAGACTGAGAAATTATTTATTAGAGGCAGTGTTTTAAAAGGTTTTTTTTTAGCCCTAGCCTTACCAGTGTTATGTTATTTTTTGTAAACTGTGTCCTATCATTGTTATGACTTAATTACCTTCAATATTATACGTTGTTCTGTTATACATCTGCGGTCCCATGAACTTGATAACCCACTTGAAGTTAAAGAACAAGAATATCAATTCAAAGTTAACTGTTTACAAGCTGCACGTAAATTTAATTAAATTAAAATAGGATAATGTGACCATCAAAACATTATAAATGCTTCCATTTAATTTTCACAAATAAAAGACAATATCAGGAGCCTATTTACCATCTAACCTTTTTTTAATTTTGAAAATGTTAGTTATCAGGTGCATATAACACAAAAACATGTATACCGTATGTTTACAAAGGTTAAGAGGCCCAAAGAGCCCAAAAAAAATTCAAACTAATCAATCAAGCAAGCAAGCAATCCCAAGCCTTTTATTTTTTTATTTTTTTCAATTTCCAGTGCAAGGAAATCTTGCAGCCATGCATATGATATATGAAACTTCAAGTGTTTTACTTTTTTTTTTTTGCTACAGTAATCAGGTCTTTTTTTGGTCAATATAAAAAATTTACATGTACATATTTCTGATAAGAAGCTCAATTGTTGTTAAAATTATTTCACATTTCTCTCCTGCTGTTGCAGGATCCCTACGCTGACGGCGAGGCGAAGATCAAGCAGACGTACGAGGAGCTCCTGGAGGAGATGCAGCAGGCGTTCATGAACCTGGAGCTTTGAGGACAGCGCCACCTGGTGTAGGGAGGGGTCGCGGATTAACTGAAGGGGGGATCCGTGGAAGCGCTTCATCCGAGATAAGAGAATCCTCTTCATGCACATACGATTACAATCTTGAGGATCAGGCGTAGGTGGAAAAAGATGACGTAGTGAAGTGCGGTGTTGCTGGGTACTAGAATGTATCAATCAATTAGTGATATATTACATAAATCAGATTTACAGGAGTCGAGTAAAAAATATACTTGAAAAAAAAAATGTATATTTATACATAGGCTTTTACTTAACCCTGTCAAGACGACATCCCGTTTCCTGGGATTGGGGGCTGAGTTTTGTCGCATATTATGTCCAGGGAATTTGGGCTTGAAAGGGTTAATGAGAAAGAAAGCATATTAGACAGCAATTTTTGTCAAAACTGCCATAGTTAATTGGGCACCGACATTACTGATCAATGTTAAAATATCATCGTTAAAACGATTGATGTATTGAAAGCAAGCACAATGTTAATCTATCATTGTTTTTCTAGAAGCTGATGTCTAGTCTATCTACTTGTCACCCTCCGATCAATATCGCTGTGGTGTGTTAGTGTGTGTGATATCATCATTATTAGCCAGCAATGTGCTGTGTTCTCTAGGCCATTGTTTTCTCCACTTCTAAATCTATAGTGGCCAAACACAGCTTTCTAAATGAGTCTGAATGCAATTGAGAGTTTAAGCTTATCTGGTGCTGTCATGCAATCTCAAATCCAGACTTTTCGGGCCAAGGATGGGACGAATGGAACAAGGGTAGATGAGGGTATTATTCTGTGGCAGCAAAAAATCTATGCTTTCGGAGATAAAAATTTTAGCCTTTTTTGTTTTAGAGAGTCAGTTACGGATTTGTGGCAAAATTGAAGCAAAAACTAAAACAAATTGTAGACATAAGTCAGTCCTCTATAAAAAAAATTCCCTTTTTTTAAAACCCTCTTTGATTTTAGGTGTAGTAACAATTTTCATTTACAAAATGTCTAAATGGTGCTGATGTAAAATATGATGAGTGTTCCTAAATCCCAAGAGTTTTTCAATAGTGAACGCCTATTCTAGAATCATCAACACAGATTGCCCTGTCTGTTTAGTACTGGTTCTGTACCAGATAATTAATTATAAATGTGTGTGTTTGTGTTTGATGTGTTGTTTACTTTATGATTTTGTAATTTTCTTTTGGATTTAAAAAAATTGTGATTTATGAAAAGTGTTGTAACTGATGCAGATGCATATGTTTTTTTTTATTATTTCATTACATTTTTCCCTGGGTGGGAGGGGTGGGTATGGACGTCATGTGAACATAACATACTTTAAATGCTTTTCTCAGCCGGGCATTTAAGTTTTAATTAAATTGATACCAAAGCAATGATGAAGGGAGAGACTTGCCTTCATGACATTTTCAGGCTGTCTGTCTGAGGTAATAACTATATGTGCTTGCTTTAGTGGTTTCTCTAACTTAAGAAATGCTTATTTTGTCGTATCTCGTAGAGAAAATACAAAGTATCACTTTGACATGGTATATATCTATAGCCTGTGTCTGTATCAGTGTATGGTCTGCCTGAAAGAAAAGAAAAAAAAGTGTTATCTGCAATCTCGTTATCCGCTTTTTATAAAACAGAAAGAAACCTGTGATATCCTCTTCCAATTGAATGTGTTATTTTGTGCGTATGAATGAGGTCTTATTTTCATTGAGAGGAAATTCAAGGGAGAGAAAGTAGTCAGTTAATATAAGGCGTCTCTGGCAGACGTATTTTCTCCTTTATAGCGCTGAACTTATGCATGTGTTTCGTGTTTTTTTTTTGTTTCCCAATGATAATCTGTTATCATCAGCTCAGAGAAATCATTCATTCCGACTTCTTCGAATTCCAGAGCGGTTGTCACGAATGATCGTCCATTGTCATATATGCCACTTTGTCAATAGTCGTTCCTTGTCAGAAATGTCACAGGTCAATATTGTAAGCTTTTCCTCAAATGCACAAGCTAAATTTATTTGATTAATTTATGGGGTAAATCAATCAATCAATTTTAACAGGAGTAATTTATTGTGTGTATTTGTTGTGATGAATGCATAGTGCATTGATTAGTAATAGTATTGTAGTACACCATATTTCAAATGGTAAACACATTCAATTAATCCTTGGGGCTGTTTAATTTTTGCAAGGAGTAATGTAGCTGTATTTATTCTTTTTGATTATTGGATGAATGTGTTGGTTGATATCCTAAGATGTCCAGCAAAGACCCAAACTAAATGTACTAAATTGGTGTATGCAGTATTTTTGAAGATTGAAATCATTGCATAATGGTTGGTATTGTAAGTGTTTCCGCAAACAACATATTTCATTTATATATATATATATATGTGTCCGTCTAAGTACTACAGTGGGTTTTGCTTAAGCTAAACTTGTTGGGGACAGCCTACTAGTACTACTTTATTTTATCCCAGGGTTGTGTTGTGACTAAGTGGTGTCTCGGAAAAAGTTTATATAAAGCCATAGTAATTAAGTTTACCTTAAACTTAAACACAGTTTATCCTAAGCAGTTTCCACTGTATGTTGCCATAGCCATTCTTTGTTGTATATTTGTATGTGCATGTATAATGTGTTCCTATTGATTTGATCAATGTAGTGATGTCTGATACAAAAAAATGTCGTATTTGCTTGTGTACTTTGCTGCCGACTCACACTCACAGGCAATGAGAAATCGCAAGTTGGGATATTATTCATTATTTAATCAGCTGTTTATTGTTTGTGTTTTTAAGTGTGTAGGGTTACATATTTTACCTCTTATGATGGAGTATCTGTTTATCAATTTTTTTTTATATCATGTATTTATTTTTCCATGGAAATACTGACTTTATTTGAAATATGACAAATAAATGTGCATATAGAATTCAAAAATATAACTTAATCAGGGCTGCCACTCATCCATGGATCCACGGATTTTCCGTAGACGTTGAAGGTTAGGAAAATAGTTGTGAAAAGTGATCCCAATAAGTGTTGTTGAGTCGATTGTGAAAATTGATGTAAAAGGGAAAACACTGTGGACATGCCATATTTAGGAGCTAAAGATAATTACAAAATTTTATCATTCCCCCAGACCCACACACTGAAAATCTATGGATTTCACTGAACTTAAGTGGCAACCCTGCTTAATGTGTTTTATGAGTTTCATTTTTTGTTGTCTTTACCAAAACCTTATATTTTCTGAATTAAATTTCAATTTCCTGAGTTTTATAAAATATAGTAGGTTAAAACAACATGGAACTTAAAAGCGTTCGTAAATTTATTTCCATCGACGGTCAAGACCTATTAATCTCAGGTAGAGGCCATGGTATATATCAACTTTTAGTTTCATTATGAAATTCAAAATTAAGAGACCAAATCTATTTTTTTCGTTATTGACTTTTTCTTAGAAGGGCTATGACTCATGTAATCCATAAAAATTGTATTTCTCTCAACATTAGTTTTCTGAGAAGGGCTATAACTCATGAAATTTATAAAGGTTGTATTTCCTTCAATAGTTATGTCCCATTTTTAACAATCATTACAATTTTTCCCCTTTTTTTTTAAAGTCATGGTTTCTTCTTAATACATGTAGTTAGAAATACAGTATTTTTTCTTTTATAGAGGTACGTTATACTTATAGTTTATACGTGCCTATGAAATTAACTAGGTATAAGTATATGTTTTATTACAATTATACAGTGTAACAAGGTGTGCTCAAAAGCTCTAGTATCTTCAGAACTTTGCAAGAGCAGTGAAGGTATCTATCTCGCTCTTTCAATAACATTTCTTCTAACTCTTCTCTCTCTCCTTTTTCTCAGCTGGGTGTATATCTATATATATAGTTTATACGTGCCTATGAAATAAGAACAAAAAATTAGTGCCACAAATGACACCAAACAATACAGTTAGGGAAAGTAAATCTACAACTACACCATTGTTTTAGACAATATCAATTATCATTTATTGTTCAATTATTTAATTAAGGCATACGTATATACACTCTGTGTTTTATTACAATTATACAGTGTAGCAAGGTGTGCTCAAAAGCTCTAGTATCTACGGAACTTTACAAGAGCAATGACACAATAACATTATAATCCTACAATTGAATTCTTACTTCAATCACACAAACCTCGTACACTTCAGGTTTGGAATCTTCACTAAAGAAATAATATATATATCAAAGATTGTGAATATTTAAAGAAATATCCTCATTTTGGCAAAAAATGATTGAGTGAATGAAAACATTGATCAGGAAAAACTTCAAAAAGGAAATTCTCTAGTCTAGATATTTCCAAAGACTAAAACAAGGTACATGTAGCAACAACAAAAAGAAGACAAAACCTAATTTAGGATTTATAATTTATACACCTAAGGAAATAATTATAAGAAACATCCAACCCAAGTGTAGATCTCTCATAACTTTGTGATAAAAACAACTGATCTATATATATATCATGATCTTTCAAAATATGTGTGTTAATTCACATTGATGTGAAACCAAATTACCAATTAAATACCAACTGAATCAATATAACAGTACTAGTATAAGTTGTAAAATCTACATAAGCAACCAAAAAAAAAAATCTGTACATGCTTGTCTATGAGCAAATGTTTACATTTAGACCCATGGGAAAGTTCATGTTCATATAATGACAAATGTTCATATTTAGAGCTATTGTCAGTTCATACAATGATGATTATTTCTTCATGATGGACAGTTCATGTAAAGAAATGTCCATATGAAATGAAAATCCTCATATCTAGATCTAAAGCCGGCCATAGACGTGTCGAGTACCACTACCAGTATGGCAAGAATTCGACATAAACGTAAAGAACTTATAATACACATATGCCCACTTTGCAGTCATGGTCTTCACATTTTATTAAAATATTAATAATACATGGTTTTTATTTAGCGCAACACCCAAGACAATGCCTGGCTCATTGCGCTTCACAAAGTGTTTAAAATGACAATGAACGTACATTTAATATATAAATATCATTATCGTAGTGATTAAAAATACAGATAATAAAGATCATCTTTACAATTTACAATAACAAAAAAATATCAAATGTGTATACACAAATTAGTGCCTAAAACATAATTATTGTAGATATAAGAGCCAAATCATACCTTAAATGGAAATTATGCGTTAAAAGAGTTGTTTTTTTAATGTGCTATGTAAATCCGCCTCACGCAATCCTTGTGGTAAAGCATTCCACACTCTTGGGGCACAGTATCCGAATGATTTTTCGCCCACTGTCTTGAGGCGCATTCTTGGTACGACAAGAGCAGTGGGGTCAGTTGCTGATCTTAACTGTCTTTTTGGAACATAAGCTTTAACTAAGTTTTGGAGGTATTGTGGGGCGGTTCCATGGACACACTTATAGCATATTGTGGCTGCTTTATATTGCAATCTCCTCTCAACTGGAAGCCAATGCAAAGATCTCAAAAGAGGCGATGCATGATCACGTTTTCTTTTCTTAAGAATCAAACGAGCGGCATTATTCTGCAGTTTCTGTTTGTAACGACAAGACGCAACGAATGTTCGAAATGTTTTTCAATTCCATATACATAGTTCGAATAACATTGTTCACTTGGTTATTCATTGTAAAACATTTGTCTAAATAGACTCCTAAATCTTTAACTTTTTCTGAAAAGGGTATAGAAACATTTCCCACATGCATCTCTTTTTAATGACCCCATCCCTCCCAAAAGTATGGCTTCTGTTTTATCGTTATTGAGGAAAAGTCTATTTTTATCCATCCAGATTTTTATCTTTGAAATACAATTTGTCATGGTTAAAATAGAATCATTTATTTTTGATGCCTCGTCAATATAGTAAAGCTGGCTGTCATCTGCATAAAAATGGTAACTGACACCACACTGGCTGATGACATTTGACAATGGTTTCATATATAATGTAAATAAAATAGGACCTAGCACAGAACCCTGAGGCACACCATACTTTAACATTCTGATCTGACACCATTCACCACAACACACTATTAGTATTATTGCTTACAGTTATAAGGGAAGTTTGACATCCATTTAAAATTTCAAGCAAGGCAAAATTATAAAATTGAAATCAGTCGTCTAATTACAAGAATCAGCAAAAAATCTCACCTGAACCTGAAACAGGTTGACAAATGCCCTGGCTCTTCTCAACGTAGGTTTTTAAGGTCAGGATAAACCCCCAAATGTAAATATAATTATATGCTTTTAGGTGATAAAATCCCTTTGGACTACTTTGCATTCGTTGAGATGATCTACAAATGCCCGTCGGACACACACAAAATTAGGGGTAGGGGTGACATAATCATGTAAAATAAAAAGTATTAAAGATACATGCTTAATTCTTGTTCATTTTCAAATCTTGTTCTATGACTGTACCAAATTTATTGTGTTTAAAAGGCTCCTGCTTCATAGTCATCATCCCCATAGTCTTCCTCAGCTTTTCCTAGCTCTTTTTTCTTTAGATATTGTTTTTTTTTCTGATTTTCAGCTGAATTGATGCAGCGTAAATCCAAAATGTGCAATCCTTGTTTTTGAAACCTGCCTACAAACACATCAAGATTTTTTTTTATTCAAGCCGCCCTGGTTCCCCCTCATTGTAACTGCTGATTGGCATTTTGCATCCCCCCATTTTATTCAAGCCGCCCTGGTTCCCCCTCATTGTACACGGCTGACAAATCCTCAAAAACACTTTTGAAGGAACATTCATCTCAGCCAGGGCTTGTACAGTTTTGTTCAGTTCAGGTTTTCTGTTCTCAGGATACACTCCTGCCGTCTGAAAGAAAATTAGTATGACTTAGTCACTAAAATATGTGTAAAATTTCCTAGTCCCATTTTTAACAATCATTACAATTTTCAGTTTTATCAAGTCTTTTTAGGCTTTGTCAGAACCCATGACATTCATAAAAATGGTTTTTCTCTCGATAGTTATGTCCCATTTCAGAACAGTATTTTTTTCCCCTTTTTTTGGTTTCTTCTTAATACAGTATTTGTTCTTTTATAGAGGTACATTATACTGTCAAATGACAGCAAACAATACAGTTAGGGAAAGTAAAGCCACAACTGCACATTAGACAATATCAATTATCATTTATTGTTCAATTATTAAATTAACTAGGTATAAGTATATGTTTTATTACAATTATACAGTGTAACAAGGTGTGCTCAAAAGCTCTAGTATCTTCAGAACTTTGCAAGAGCAGTGAAGGTATCTATCTCGCTCTTTCAATAACATTTCTTCTAACTCTTCTCTCTCTCCTTTTTCTCAGCTGGGTGTATATCTATATGTATAATTTTATATATATATATGTAGGCTAATACAACAAAACAGTAAAGATGTTGTAAGATATAAGATTTTTTTTATTTTTTCAGCATCATGGAATAAAAGTATATATACAAGCAGAGTGTTTAAAGATCACACTTTTATTTTGAACATATACATGACAGAAATATCAGACACAATTTAAGCCCGTGTTTCCACTGAAACAGAAACGAAAACATGTGAATTTAGGTAGAGAAAGTAAAAATGTAGTGTAAACCTATGTGCTACTGCAATGAACAATATTAAAAAAAAAAGATCTACATGCTGTGAACATAGTTGGCTCCAGTAATTTTTAAAACATGAAATCCCTTCCTCCTTGCTTTGCAGTCACACTTGAGGGTTCTGAAAAGAGAATTACAGATGTAAATAAATGTTATATTATAACAATCTTTATTGTCCAAATTGTTGTGTGTGTATGTATATATGTGTGTATTTAAAATAACTTTTTATCAATATCATGTACATGTACTATATAATTTTATATGAATCAAAATATTTGTCTCTTTTACCACTTTTTATGGCAACTTTTCCCACTTTCATAGTTTCAATCAGTTTTCCCAGGGACGGAAATATGAAATATCAAAAGAATCAACAAACTGGTGGGCAATAGTACATGTATAAAGTATTATAAACTATAATCAGTGATGATGGTGACAAAAAGTGAAAAAGGAGGAAAAAATTTTGCAGTCTACCCAAAAAGCTATTTTTCATAACATACCAATTTAAAGTCACTTCGCATGTAAGCGTTAAAAATGACAAAAGACTACAGTTTGCAAACTTGTAACAGTTTTTATTCTATCTTTAGTGGTTCAAAAGATATGAATGTTGGCAAAACCCTAAAGATACTGCAGTTTCATGGGCATTGTTGGCTAAATATTGTGGTAAAGGAGAGAGGAATACAAAATGAACTTAACCCCATTGATAATTTAACAGTAACCATATCGCCATTTTGTTTATGCATGTTATTGACGGTTGTCAGTAAGGCAACAGTACGGCTCAGTATAACATCTACAATATAACGAGGAGCCGGGCGTTCACCTGGCCAAACCGCGGGGCTACCATCCTGGAATTATAAACTCGCACATTTCCGCGGATTACAAAACTATGATTGTAAAGCTCAGGATAAAGCGTAGAAAGGAAGACAATACTGAGGAAAGGAGGAAATTCCTCCTTTTGAACGAAAAAAAAAAAAAAGGATTTCCGAGGATCTGTCGAAAACCATCGTCACTGTATAATGCTATGGCCATTTTAATGTGTAACTTTCTTTGAAAAGAATGTTCTTTTTTTTTTTCAGAATTATCACCTTTGATGTCCGTCTGCCTGGCCCGCAGTTTTGTATAAATGTTGTTGACATATTAAAATTATAACTACTTAGCTGTTGGCTTTTTCATTTTCACAGTTGATAGTAATTGATGGTCGGGGGCTTTGATTTATAAGACCAAAAGTGAAAGAGAGAAGGATGAGGAGATGAAGGATGGGGGTGAGGCATAGAAGGATGTTTTTTTTTAACGTCCAACGACAAAAAAAAGACAAGATGGCAGACAAGTGAAATCAGCTTGGGTTATAAAACGAAGAAGCGCCTAAAAATCTACCTCTGTCCCACACACTTGCTCGGTCTAGATAAGTCTTTCTGCCTGTCTCTCTCTTTCCACATGTTGACTGACCAGTGACTCTGATGTAATCGAAACCTACCCACTCGCCTCACATAATTGCGTCCACCCACCCATTTGATCGCCCACTGGCTAGGGACCACAAAGCTCAATGAGTGCCTAATTTAGAGTTCTAACTTCTACTCTATAGTATACTTAGTCTTAGTATAGATCTAGATCTATCTTTAATCTAGAACTGGATTCTAGATCTAGATTAGAATCTAACTGTAAAACCAGGGTCATGACTCTCAGTTTATAAGGATTGATAGCCTTAGCTCTGATCTATGAAAACCAACTCACCTTGTTTTGTGGAAAAGAGTTAGTCCGCTGAAACTCGGTTAATTTTTTCTAAAAATCCTCATAACATGAAAAGAAAGATCCTACATCAACCGCCATGTTTTTTCGAAAAGAGACTAGTTTCTCTTCTCGAATTAGAAAGTTCTTCTTCCGGTAGTAGCTATTACAAGTAATGCTCACCACTGACATATAACTAGTTATATAAATCTATGATTATAATAAATATTATATTAATAGTATTACAAATAATCACTTCGTATCTCATAATTAGAGAAGTTATACTTTAGATACACAAAGTATGATTGAAAAAAATTATTACATTAAAAGCATCGAATATCAGAAAACAATTAAAAAATATATTTTCTCAATCTTAGTATTTTTAGTGCTATTTTACTGAACATTATAACATATGAATTATATTATATTTATAATATTTTTATAAATCTATTGTGCCCAGATGGTCGGGCTGACCAATATGAGTAACTAGTGGCAAAAGACCTCTCGCGTCAAGAGGCAGGGCGGAGCTTAAAAAGGTGAATGCCCTAAATTCACCAACCGGCGACCACCGACCATAAAAATGGCCGGTCCCCTAAGGGGTAAGTGGGGCTCGAACCGCGGACCTGTCGGTGACAAGTCAAAAACCACTCAAAGGTTCTAAACCACACGACCACCGGTGCTCCTTAGATACAAGGTCGGTCTGACGGTCTTGTAGCTAGGGAGAAGTTTGGCTATTTTTATCGGAGGGTGACTTCGCTCACACACACGCGGACTGGCGAGCGTGTTGCAGAAAAAAATTGCACAGTCTATGGTGAGAGACTGAGAAATGTGTTGTTCGTTAAGATTTAAATAATGGTCCTATTAAAATACAACATTCTTTCGACAATTGTTATCTCTCTGAATAATAAAAGCATAAAAATTGTGCGTAAAAAGGTTGGTTAAAAGTAAAAGACATATGTAGTTTAAAAGATCCATGTGTAGGATTATCACAGTTACATTTTCATTATACGATGATAACCCACAGTGCCGTTATTTCCAGCACCACAAGCAGTACCTCGATTAAGTTCCCCACCCCCCAGGAGGTGAGGGTGGTGGTGGCTTTGGTTCGTTGGTTGGGTTGGTTTAACGTCCAACAGCAGCACTATATATGCTATATTGTGGACGGGCCCCAAGACGGACGTCTGACAATTTTATGTGCTGCCACACACGAGACACGGCGGGGATACCATGACTCCTGTCTCAGCCGGTCACATTATACTGACACCGACCCAACCAGTAGGGAACGCAACAGCCAGGATTCGAACTCGGGACCTTTTGCGTCGGAAGCCGATGTTCTACTCCTAGACCACCCGGTGGTGGCGGCAGTCGCTGTCGTCATGGCTGAGCCGTGTCCGAGTCCGTTTCGTCATACATAAAACATAAAAAATGCTCCACAAATTCATGCCCCATAATATACGTTTCGTCATACATAAAACATAAAAAAATGCTCTACAAAATCATGCCCCATAATGTATATGACAAAAACAAAAAGCTGCACTCAATGTTTGGATTTCCACCTCACTTTAACATACCAGTACATAAGACTGTGCTGACAATAATGGCAACAATTCCAGCTTAAACTAAGAGAATGGAATGACAAAATGAAACAAGTTAGACGAGAATAGCAGTTCATGGTTTTCAGAGCTTCAAGTTGACATAAAATTCTTAGCGATATGTTTTAGCCACTGTGTTGCCGCCCTATTTATCCTTCAAAGTTCTTACTTTGACTTAGACTGGTTGCTTTATATTTCATTCCTTGTAAATTAGGGGATGTATCACTTTAATTTAAATCCTTTTTATTTAATTATAATTCTGTTCACATTTATTTCTGCTTCACATCAAATTGTTCCAGGCTTTCATTTTTTTTGGTTCACCTTACGGCAGAAAATATCCAGTTTTGTGGGGGTGTGGTAGACCTGGGGTAGAACTTCGACTTTAACTGCGGGAGGTCCGTGGTTCGAGGGTCTACTGGTTGGGTCGGTGTCTAATGTGGCTGGCTAAGACAAAGTCGTGGTATCCCGCACCGTATCTGTGGGGCAGTACATAAGTTTGCCAAACATTCGTTTTAGGGCCCATCCGCAATATAGCATTATATAGTGCTGACGTTGGACGTAAACAAAACCAAACACTTATCCCAGGTTTTGTCTCCAAGTGCCCTCAACTAAACCTCCTTTTTCTATACATTATTACTGTAAAACGATAACCCTTTGCCTCAGTTCATTAATTAACAGCTCTTGTGCTAGCAGCTTTTGGTATTGATCTGCACACCTTCAATTTCGAAATAATAAATATTTAAAGCTGTTTAACTGTTCAAAGTTATTTGAGTAATATTTTAATTATTATGACCCAAATAGTGCGCACACAAAGAATAGACCTAAAATCAATGGATGTGAAAAGTTATTATGGTAACAGTTTTGGAAAAACCCTAAAAAATGGCGCGATTTTTTCAGCCTAACTGGCAAAATACTGTAGCTACTAACATCTGTGTCACGTCATGAATGTAAAAGTTCTATTAATGCTTCCCATCTAACAAGAATCCATCAGCGGAATGAAAGACATTAAGGAAACACTGTGTGAGGTGACATTAATAATTTTCTATCTACAGTTTTAGTAAAATGAGAAATAACAGCATCTGTACAGAAGAATCATCAATCAAAAACTGCAGAGTTGTAGAAATTGTTGAATTTGGTGCCCATGATTAATGGCTTAATGGATAGACTGTACACCTGTGACCAAGGATTACTGTTACATAACAATTACGACAAGAGTGAATTAAAAAAAAAAAAGAATATTATTTTTCTCATGCATGTTTTATTACAATTATATCTTGTGGTGGTGTTTGTATTTTCAACAATATTTTGTCTGCCTTGCATCGCAATGAATGCAAAGACAAAGTATTTAACTCAAAGGGATATAACAATACACAGTTCTCAAAGCATCACACCAAAAAAAAAAATTATTGTTCTTTCTGTACAGTAAATAACAAAGTGCTTTTTTTTTTTTTAATAATTAATATTTACAAGAGGAGTAAAAAAATACAAAATCAACATTGGACATGTAGATCTAGATGGATCATCATTATTAGTAGTAGTTCTTTTCCTTTTATTTTTGTATAATTTATTAAAAACACTCAGTCTTTGAAGAATATCTTTTGTCAAATTCGTGCTGTTAAAAAATGTGACCAATCCAACATCGCCCTTGTGTTAGCATTTTAGCACAAGCTATTTTCTCTACTTTTGAGATAATCAATAAAACTTTTTCATTTCCTCATTTCTGCTTCAAATTGGACATGTTCGCAAGTTCCTTCAAAGATATATATATATATGTATTAAAAAAAAACACCTATTAGAGCATTTTTAATCAGAAAGTTAATTTAAATATTATATTATCTCCTTTTTACTTTTACACGAGTTTTCACTTTTGCATTTTGGAATAAATCTCAGAAATACTATATCGTAGCAAGGTGACCAAATAATTGGTAGTTCCAGGGCTTCTCGGAATTTCACAATACCTATACAAAAAAAATTAACTACAGCAAATTCACTCTGATTTTTTTTTTTTTTAGAACACCCAGACCATGAGGAAAATCTTTTGTTTGATATATATGCTAGGTAAAAATGTTACCAATATAATGCGTAGTAAGAAGGCTTCTTGGAATTTCACCATACCTGTACTTAAAAAACTAACAGGCAGAAAGTTCAACATACCAATCACATCAAGTTGCTTGTTTGACAAGATAAGACAAGAGAAGATAAGATATACTTTTAACTGTTCACCTAATGAAAATTGTCATCGAAAATGTATACTCTAATCAATGGAACCTTGTGAGGAACTCACATCTTGAAACAAATTGTTTCTTGCATATATTACTCAAATTTCTTTTTTGTTCATTTTTTTTTCTTTTTCCCTTGACATATTATCTTCAAACTTTGCAATTCTTTGTTTTTTCTAACTATTATTTAAATTTTTTTTTTCAAACAACCCACCTACACACACACAGTTTTCTTGATCACACATACACAAAAAGTGGCTGCCTTAAAAACAAAAGACAACATTATTTTCACTAAGTGCCTTTGGCTCTACGGAACAGACAATGATCATTGGTAATAAAATATGAAATACTTTCACAATATTTTCACAACAGCATCCCTTTTCAATGACATAAATCAACAGATTCTTACACTGATACATTCATACTTTTATGGTTTTATATATATTTGTATGTACACCATCAATCTTATAAATATTCATTTATTTATTTTTTAATATCACATGTCAGAGAAACCAAAAAAAGACCGTATTTCACCTTTGTCAACTATAGTGTTCTTGCAAAACAATAAAAAAACAAACAACAACATCCAATCTTACCAAATCAAAATAATACATTCAATATTACTCAATCAAAATAATACATCCAATCTAACCCAACAAAAATAATCGATGCTTTCTAATGCAACAAAATAATGCATCGAAAATTAAAATCTTCCACAGTACATCGTTTGATTACGTACAATAAAACAAAACTAGCAAATTCTCAAATCGCAAATTGCTGAGGGGTAAAAATAAAATAAAAACACTAGAAACAAAGACTTGCATTATAACATTTTTTTGTATTTTTTACAGCAAATTCAAATATGAATAAATTTCATAGATCAGGTTAATCAGTTTTCAGTAGAGAATTTGAAATTAAAAAATAATATGCTTTTTATAAGTCTTATTCCCTTTGGGCAAAAAATCGAGATTATTCATGACTTTTTTCTTCTTCAAATTTCCTTTGGGAGAGAGGGAATCAAAAATGTTTATAAACTTTTCTTTTTCAAATTTCCTTTGGGAGAGAGGGAATAAAAAAATGGTCATAAACTTTTCTTGTTCAAATTTCCTTTGGGGAAACATCAGGAAAATTCATTGTCTGTTCTTAACAAAATTTAAATCCCTTTGGAAAAATAAAAAAATCAAGAAAGTCTTCACGATATCTCTCTTCGGATAAACTTCTAAATCCTTACATTCCACTAGATCGCCATTCCTGTCTAATCCGTCTGCCTCCAAAAAAAAACCAACTTACTAGCCTGCAGCATTGTTTGCTGCTTTACGTCAAACAGATACATTTTGGACTATTCCCAAGACTAATGTCTGAACATTTCTCTTGCTGCCACACAGAGACAGTGCAGGGATACCATGACTTCCGTCACTTAGCCAGTCACACTCTTTTTTTCTTTTTTACACTGATAATAGAATGATTTGCACGAAAAAACGTTTCAGCATTTAAGCGCGAACACATGGATGCAACATACATACGGGCAGGCAGCATTTCTTGCTGCCACTACATGTACATTTACAGTGGAACCCGCTCAAGATAAACCTAAAACGGTCTAAAAGTTTCATTCCATACCAAGTTTATACATCAAACATTGACTGTTGGGTAAAATCTGTGCCTCAGAAATAGTCTACATACAGGCATAATTTATTTCAAACAGGGATTATTTATCCTAAGCGGATTCTACCTTTATTCAACATGATTTCCTAGCTAAAAATTGAAAATTGTATTAAAATGTAAGGATAAGATTTAAAAATTCATTGTCATGTATAAAACAACAACAACAACAACAACAACACTAAAGAGTAGGAATTACCTTTCACAGGTTTAACATAAGGCTCAACAGTTTTGTTTGTTGTTGGGAGGTTTTTTTGGTTTTTTTTTTACCAAAATCTTAGAGCTAGATGGCTCAAAGGTGATTGTACAAAGATAAAAATGGGGGTGGGGGATTTGGAGTTGCATTGTGGGAGTGGGGACACCAAGGGTATGGGGAGAGGGAAAAAATCACAACCAGAAGATGTGTGTAGGCCACGTCGCAGTGTAAGGAGGGAAGAGGAGAAATAATTATTACATCCAACAAGGTAAACAAATTCCAGAGTGAGAGAACAAGAGAGCCAGAGCTGAGGCACGGACAGAAACGGATCAACTCGAGCTCAGAGGAACATATTTACATTCGTATATATTAATCATGATATTCAAAGTTTTACACCGTCCATTTTTCTTCTTCTTCTTCTCTGCACCCGTTACTCAAGGAGCATCATTCTAACTCTTAAATCAAGCTTCAAAACGAACAGCAACAAAAAATATATATATGTTTATATTCAAAGTTTTCCACTTTCACTTTTCATTACTTTCCTTTACACCCATTACTCAGATATAGGTGAGGTGCAGGAGCATTTAAACAAACGCTTAAATTACAATGTATATTCAAATTTATTTACTGCAGATTTTTCTTCTCTGGCATACAGCTATTGAAGTGTACACAATGTGTATGCAAGTGCAGCATCATTCGCATTTCACATTGGAGTCATCACAACGAGAGTTCAGTGTATGTAGTGCAGGATGTTCTCTACCACAATATTATGACATTAAAACCGTGAATTAGACAAATAAATCGGGAAATAGTACAATTTGGTAGATACTCTTCGTTGCTAGTATTCCTCAAGATGCAATTCATGTATGGTTGTTGTGGATTTTATTTGCACCAGTCAAAAACTATTATTCTGTGTCTTATATATACTGTGGACTCGTACAATAAATTCAAACATATGATACATGGTCAATCTTCTTCTAATCATTAAAAAATGGTGTTATATACACTTATAGGCTTATGTGTTATGAGTATCTATGACCATAATAGCAAAACAAAAGAAACGATAAGTTCAGTTCTAGACTAAGACAACAAAACATTAGTAAGTTTTAAGTATGCGTAGTTCTTTTAAAACAACATATCATGCTCCAATGTCGATTTTGACAACATAAAAAAATTAAGAGAAACATTTTCTTAGTGTTCTTCGGTGGAAATTTTAAACAAAAACAAAAAACAAAACAAAAAAGGAAAAAGAAAAAGTTATCATAAACAGCATTAAGTGTAAGTGTTTCAGAGAGAATACTGGGAAGAAGGGGGGAATTAACTGAAACAAAGCTTGAAAAAAAAAAATAAAAGAGAAGAGAAAGAGTCTGCAACGATGATTTCTCTTCATGAGAAAGTCTATGTTTTGAGAATAGTGCACCCGTGGGTGTGATTGTGAAAGCATAGGGGCATAAGGTATATATAAATCAAAGTGAATAGCAGTACTTTCAAGTAATCACCACACAAAGTCCTTGTTGTACCAGATTTCCATTGAAAGTCACTAAAAACTTATCCCCTATTCCAAGAATCAATAACTCTCTGAGAGCCCAGTGACCGTATTATAATATTTGAAATGTGTCCTCAACCCTCTATCAAATCAAGGAACAGTTAGCCCTAGGTTTTATTCTAAGTGTGTCGATACAAAGTGCTACCACACATTTGCCCCCTGTTCCAAGAATCGATAATTCTCTGAGAGCTAGTGATCATATTATAATAAAAGTTAGCCCTAGGTTTTATTCTAATTGTGTAAATACAAACTGCTACCACACATTGCCCAAGAATCAACAATTCTCTGAGAGCCTAAAGACCATATTATAATAAAAGTTAGCCCTAGGTTTCATTCTAAGTGTGTCATTACAAAGTGCTACCACACATTGCCCAAGAATCAATAATTCTCGGAGAGCTAGTGATCATATTATAATATTTGAAATGTGTCGTTACCCCTCTATCAAATCAAGGAAAAGTTAGCCCTAGGTTTTATTCTAAGTGTGTCATTACAAAGCTTGTAATTGTGTCATTACAAAGTGCTACCACACATTGCCCAAGAATCAATAATTCTCTGAGAGCTAGAGACCATATTATAATAAAAGTTAGTCTTAGGTTTCATTCTAAGTGTGTCATTACAAACTGCTACCACACATGAGGCAATGCGGGGATACTACGACTCCTGTCGAAGCCGGTCACAGTCGCATCACACAGACATCGATCGAAGTGGTAGGGGTTGAAAACGGACAAACACATTTTAGACCGATCATGGGTTTTGAACCGCGGACCTCTTGTTTGAAGACCAACCCTCTACCCCGTTTAAACGAGTCCGTGCCCGACACAATCACTGCAAACTGTTTGAAGCAAGCGGCGATTTTGCCAGTGGGGACGCTCGTCTGATCCCTCCCATGGTCGGTTGTGAGCCGTGAGCAGGAACCGCCAGGGATGACGATGACGATGACGATGATGGTGAGGAAGATGATGATGGTGTCGACAGCTGCGACATCGACGGCGATCCTGCCGAGCCTGGTGGTTGGGAGGCTGCGGTTGTCCCGGACGCCGATGAAAACGATGATGTTCCAGCTGATGCTGCTGCCGCCGCTGCTGATGTCATGTGCCCTTTGGAATCTCCGTGACCTTGACCGTCGTAGGACGAGGAAGAGGAGGAGGCCGCGGATGGAGTGGTTGGCGTTTTGGGAGTCACCTGGTCAAAGACAACATCAGCATATCAATATTGCGATTTTCACAAAGAACGTATATCATAATTATGAATACTGGGAGTTTCGCAAGAAAATGAAAAAGATAAAATATTTAGATTTTTACTCAATTATCAATAATAAAAATAATATTGGGAGTTTATAGCTAGAAATGAAAATATTATAAGTATCGGGATTTTCACAAGCAAATGGAAATATGAATAAAGGAATTTTTCAAGAAAATGCGACAAAATATTGGGAGTTTCACGAGAAATTGAAAATATAAATATTGCTATTTTCACCACAAAACAAATATGTAAATATAGCGGTGTTAACTAGAAATTGAAAATATAATATAGGGATTTTCACAAGAAAACAAATTAATATGTTTAATATAAGGTTGTTAACTAGAAATTGAAAATATAAATATTGGGATTTTGACTAGTGACTAGAAAACAAATATGTAAATATAAGGTTGTTAACTAGAAATTGAAAATATAAATATTGGTATTTTCACTTTTCAAAAAAATGGAAATATAAATATTGGGATTGTGGCAAAAAAAGTGTCATAGCTCTAAAATCTTTGAAATACTTATTATTGTTGAATTGCCTTTTAGAATTGCTCAAAGTATACTTCTATACTGAGATTAGATCTGAAAGTGTTAAGAGAAATAAAGATCACACTGGAAAAACCTGGTTGCCTTACAAACGGTAATTAGTCATCACTCATGGAATGAAACCCACAGGGCAAGCGGAAAGTTGGACGACCTAAACAGACATGGCGAAAAAGTATGGAGGCAGAGTTTAGGAGTGCTGGCATGACATGGACTGAACTGAAGAGGGATGCCCAGAACCCGAGTTAGATGGAGAAGCGTTGCTTTGGCCCTATGTTCCTCCGGGGACCCAGAGGCATAAGTCGAGTAAGTCAAGTCACGGCACAGAACTCACATTCCCCGTGTTCATCCACTTCTGGCGGACTTCCCGTATCTTGAGCTGCAGGCAGTTCTTGTTTGGAAAGATCTCAGAATGCTTGTTTTGAAAAGCGAGCGTAGCGTGATCTGGCACAGGATGAAAATTGATACATGTATCAGATAAGAATATAGAAATACACTTAATTGTTCGAGCATTTACCACCTTGTCTTGTATAAATATGTTAAATAAAAAATTATAATTATTTGCCAAATAAAATCAAATTTCCTTTTTATGGGACCAAGGAAATTTCTGTGTTATTATTTTGTGATATTATGTAGAATAGGACAGATATTGTCACCACAAAAACTCAGGTTAAATATAAACGATGGCAAGTTTTTAGACACTTCCATAATAATCAATGTGTTTGTAAGCTCAGAATCTATCTCATGGTGATGTTCACATTACAATGCACTAATTTGTCTTTATTAAGTAAAGAAAAATAAGTAGAAAAATTTCTAGTACTAACACGGGAATAAATCTTTTTTTTTCCTTTCTTTTTTTTTAATCTCAAAACTACAAAATAATGATATAACCGTTAAGAGAGAAAAATCTGCAATATTTAAGTCCATAACTCAAGGCTAGGGAAAATACATAACACATATGGTATGCTAAGATACTTGTCCCCCACATTCCAAAATTAATATACTTTATGAAATTGTGAGGAAACAAGGATGAATCAGGCACTGATATAAGTTTTGAGGCAGGGCCCTTTAAACATACACTTCTCTAGAGTGACCTAAATATTCAAATATCTCTGGTTCTAGAAAATAATGATGCACTATGAATAATACAAAATGCCCAGATTTCAACGTCAGCCACGCCGTACAGGATCCCCCGGGGGAACCTAGAAGACGTTAAACCTGGAGAGAGGGAGAGTAATATTATTCTCTCCCTCTCTCTATAGAGAACCAACTTCAGCCTGATTCTAGCCGATTGCCTCACAATATGCAGGAGCAAGAACAAAAAGTATCCACACTATCTGACGAATCCACTACACTATCTCCTGAATTTACTACACTATCTCCTGAATCCACTGCACTATCTCCTGAATCCACTACACTATCTCCTGAATTCACTACACTATCTCCTGAATCCACTACACTATCTCCTGAATCCACTACACTATCTCCTGAATCCACTACACTATCTCCTGAATCCACCACACTATTTCCTGAATCCACCACACTCTCTCCGGTCCCGGAACTCACGGCTGGGGAACATGCCCTCCTCCTGGAACAGCTGCATGACAAGCTGGCGACGCTGGTCCAAGATCCGTCTGTTGGAGAACGCACCTGGCGAGCTCGGCGTTTTCGGGGTGCGTGGCGAGTTCAGGTCTCCGTCAAAATCTGTTTGGAAGATGAAAGGATGTCACAATGGTTACTTCAGTAATAATCAGAAATAGTCAGTAGGTCTCCATTAAAATCTGTTTGGAAGATGATAATCAGAAATAGTCAGTAAAGTAATAATCAGAAAAAGTCAGTAAAGTAATAATCAGAAATAGTCAGTAGGTCTCCGTCAAAATCTGTTTGGTAGATGAAGGGATGTCACGTTTGGAAGATGAAAGGATTTTAGGATGTCACAATGGTTACTTAAGTAATAATCAGAAATAGTCAGTAGGTCTCCGTCAAAATCTGTTTGGAAGATGAAAGGATGTCACAATGGTTACTTCAGTAATAATCAGAAATAGTCAGTAGGTCTCCATTAAAATCTGTTTGGAAGATGAAAGGATGTCACAATGGTTACTTCAGTAATAATCAGAAATAGTCAGTAGAAACGAATATGAAAATGACATGTACTGCATGTTCACAAGGAAAAGTCAGTAGACCAGAATATCGTCACCTCCTTTGTAGAATGTCCTGTGTCCTTTCCAAAATACTTAAGATTTAAGAGTTTTTTAGAACTAAGATGGGACATTATACAAGTGAGCTGACATAATGAGAACAATCACTTCCTAGTTTCCGGACAAAGTCATTACCACAGGATATAAGATTGATTTCTTCATAAATTCCTGGTCAAACTCAGTTGGTTGTAATGATAACAATATTATTATTATTATTATTATTATTATTATTATTATTATTATTATTATTATTATTATTATTACAAATTAATACAGATCGTATAAAGAGCACAATATCCAAAAAAGTAAAAACAAAATGCAAAGTTATCGGTACTACATAATTAATATTTGCCTTGCTGTATTATAATTCAAACTGCAATTTTACAATAAATAGGTTTTATAATATCTAAAATTCAAGGTTTACACTTTTCCACCATACTGCATTTAGTTGGTGAGACAGAGACCATGTCTACACGCATTCACAGATTTAAAAAGTGTGCACACTTTCGCAAATACAAATTAAGTTTAAAATTTACTGTGTTCTCCCAGATTATGGTCTTTTTTAATCCACCCTTCATTTTGGCTTACCGAGAATCTTAGACGTCGGGATGGACGTGTTAGCAAGGTCAAGGTTGAAATTGTCACCAAAAAATCTCCGATCGTCAAGGCGCCCGCTCTTCGGTGTTTTGGGCGTGGGTGTGCCAGACTCGTTAGAATACCTGTTCACATCGCTGTCATGGCCGTCTTTGCCTGGTTAGAAAAAAAGAGGGGAAAAAATGAAACAAAAAAAAATTTAAAACTCTGAAGACAAGAGGAATCATGTCCCTTAGTCGGCTTGTTTGTTTGCTAGTGTCTTAGCGTTCGATGACAGTACTACAGGAACTATACTGTAACCAGCCCAAAGTCTTTTTAGTGACTACACGTCTGAACACCAAATAGACTCATTTTAAAAAATTGCTAGAAAATTATACATCTTCTTCTTGGTTCAATCTGATCTGAACAAAATCTACACTAATTCAAAGAATTTCGCCCCACATTTTCACAACACTGACAGAATTAAGCTGAGTTAGGTTGCTAAACGTCCAACATCAGCACTATGTACGCTATATTGCAGACAGACCCCGAGACTAACGTCTGACAATTTTATGTAATGCCCACAGAGACAACGCCAGAATACTTGGACAGTGACACAACCAGTAGGGGTAAAATTGGAGAGATAAAAAAAAATTTTACAAATTGTGGGATTTTCCAAACGCAGACCTCTTAATTTGAGCCGTTTCACCCCTCTCACAACACTAGACGGTAGAGTGACTCACCCATGCCTGACATTTTCCCCTTAGACTTGTAGGCGTTGAGGATCCCCCGGGGGGACTGCAGCAGGGGCGTTGTTGCTGTGGCCTCGTCAGGAACGTACTTGGGCAGGTCCTTGAAGTGCTTCTCAAACTCCACTTGGCCCAGAACGCTACACGAGAAAAAAAGGACAAAAAGGCAACAGTGTTGAGATTATCAGGCATTATTTTTTTTCTTTCTCAGATTTATAGAATCTTTCAAAAGAAAGTTCAAATAGACTTTTAACATTGTATATCTATATATAATTGCAAATCTCATAAGAGAAATTTACGCTGATGTTATCTGTTGTCTTTTTTGTTGTTGTTGTTTTCTTTTTTTTTTCATGCATGTTTTGTTTTATTTTTCTTTTTTTAAAGTAGACAGCATCTATGGCATCTTGTCGTAAAAACGTATATGCAAACTTCAGCATTGCGCATATGCCTTTTTTTTCTTCATAAGACAGCAGCTGGTTTAAGTGGTAAATCACTGGCTTTCCAAATTAGGGGGGTGGGGTTGTCAATACATTCAATATTATTCATGGCTCTCCATAAAAAAAAATTTGAAAAAAAAAAAAAAAAATCTTTCAAGCTACATATGTATATATATATATTCAACGTTTTCGCCTGTCACTTTTTTTAATTATTTTCCGTTACTCAGATGCAGTGCTTAAATCAAGCTTCGAAAAAATATATGTTCTCTTCAAAGTTTGATTTACTTTCCTTTACACCCGTTACTCAGATATAGGTGATGGCTCTCCATAAAAAAAAATTTGAAACGGAGAAAAAAAAAAAAAACTCTTTCAAGCTTCAGCACTTACCTCTCGACCTGGTCGTCCTTGCTACGCTTGATGATTCCCTTCCTGGGGCTCGCCGGGACGCTCGGAGAGCTGGCCAAACTGCCTGGGGGCTGCAGCACATGGCTCGGCACCGTCAGGGGAGGAGGTTTGTGCTTCTGTTTCGTCTGGGGATGAGCAAGAGTGAGTTTGTTTTTACAGCACGGTAACGGCTATATTGTGCCCATGCTGTCCTAAGACAGTTAATAGATTATACTAGTAGCAACGGACTCCTTTACCTCTCTGAATAGGTTTGTGCTTCTGTTTGGTCTGGGGATGAGCAAAAGTGAGTTTGTTTTTACGGCACGTCAGCACGATAACGGCTATATTGTGCCCATGATGTCCTAAGACAGTTAATACATTATACTAGTAGCAACGGTGACTCCTTTATCTCTCTGAATAGTAAGGCATAAAAATTGTGTGTAAAAGGGTTGGTTAAAAGAAAAGGAGTGCGTGAGTGAGTTTGCTTTTACTGCACGGTGTAAGGCTATATTGTGCCCATGATGTCCTTAGACAGTTAATACATTATACTAGTAGCAACGGTGACTCCTTAATCTCTCTGAATAGTAAAGGCATAAAAATTGTGCGTAAAAAGGTTGGTTAAAAGTAAAGAATATATCCAGTAGTTTAAACGATCCATGTGTAGGATTATCACAGTTACATTTTCAGCAAGGGAATCAGTCAAAATAAAACATTGTCCACCAAGCTATGATGAAGGCATAATTGAGACCTATGCCAAGATCATTGTGAGTGTGAAAATGTGATCTTTCTAACTAAACTTTCCGCTAAAAAACGTGCAAATACGTTTTCTCTTTATCTTATACAAAACATGTCCAATTTGAAGCAGTGCATGTAGTCACTATGCTAAGATTTTTGCTACTGTTGAGATTATCAATCAAAACTGTTTTAGTTCATTATTTCTGCTTCCTATTAAATATATTAAAATTAATAATAAATTCCTTACACTCAATTTTTTAACAAAACTGGACTAAAAATCCAATTTTAAAACAAATAATGACTCATCGTTTGTTCCCTTACCTGGCCAGTCGGTGACAGGATATCCTGCTCTGAAGACACCGAACTTGAGTCGCTACCCGGCTTCTTCAGCTGTAAGCTATCATGTTGCTGCTGCTGCTGTTGTTGTTGCTGTTGTTGTTGTTGTTGTTGTTGCTGCTCTTGTCTTCCCTGCAGCTTCAAGTGCTTGTCTTTCTGTTGTTGCTGCTCCGAGATAGACAAGCTGTGAGCGTTGTGGCTTAGACTCGGTTCAGGCGAAACCATGCGGACCTTTAACATTGATGAGAGAGAAGAAAAGAGAATGAGAGTAAGTTATTTTTGGGTTGCAGATTGTCTGGCGTTGCCGGCTATCGATAAGTGCTTGTGAGATTTAATGTTTCGAGGAGAATGCAAAGCAATTTTTTTTAAACAATCGCATAGTTGAATTTCAGTATTGGAAATGTACTATTTCCAGGGTAAATGTTGTGTGTGCTCCTACCCTGTGTTCCTGTTTGTTTAAAAAGGCGCTAATAGATTTTTCCTTTGACTTATTTGCTGTTAGAAACTTGTGTCCAATTTGAAGCAAAAAAAATAAGGAAATAAAACAATTTTCATCTATAGATTATCTCAAAAAGTTGTGAAAATGACTTATAAATGCCAAAGTTGTAGCACAGTCAGGATATTGTTCGGACTTGCAACTCTTGCATTAAATTAGGTCGGACTTACTTTCTTTGACTTGCGACCTTTCTTAGGCTCTTCCAGCCCACCATGCTGTTCTTGTTGATGTTGCTGCTGATGCTGTTGTAGCTGATGTTGTTGCTGCTGCTGCATGTCTGAAGGTACTCCTCTCTGTTGGTTTAGGTGATGCGGTTCTTGACCTGATGACAAAACAAAAAATAAATAAAAACATCACTCAATTGAAGTGTGGTGGTGATTCCGTTAAAGCATCGGCCTCCGATAAAGGAGGCCCACAGTTTGAACCTTGCTTCAGCCGAGGCTTTTTCTTCCCTAATGGTTTGTTTTAAAAGGATAGATTTCATATTGGCATCATAACTCAGTCGACACAGTGAACAATTTCTAGTCAGGAGATGGGGGTTTTAAAGAAGTTTATTTTTTTAAACCGTTCATGTTAAATAGTTAAGTCTCCAACCAAGACAAAAATAAGTTATGTGGGCTAATTTTAGTATTGATCATAGTGGGCTATCAGGCTACCACTGACCAAAATGGGCTATCAGGCTACCACTGACAAGTATGGTTTATCAGGCTACCACTGACTACAATGTGCTCCTAGGTCTACTACTAAACTTGGTGGCACTAAACATTGTGGGCTATAAGGCTACCACTGACCAAAGTGGGCTATCAGGCTACCAATGGCCAAAGTGGGCTATCAGGCTACCACTGACCAAAGTGGGCTATCAGGCTACCACTGACCAAAGTGGGCTATCAGGCTACCACTGACCAAAGTGGGCTATCAGGCTACCACTGACCAAAGTGGGCTATCAGGCTACCACTGACCAAAGTGGGCTATCAGGCTACCACTGACCAAAGTGGGCTATCAGGCTACCACTGACCAAAGTGGGCTATCAGGCTACCACTGACCAAAGTGGGCTATCAGGCTACCACTGACCAAAGTGGGCTATCAGGCTACCACTGACCAAAGTGGGCTATCAGGCTACCACTGACCAAAGTGGGCTATCAGGCTACCACTGACCAAAGTGGGCTATCAGGCTACCACTGACCAAAGTGGGCTATCAGGCTACCACTGACCAAAGTGGGCTATCAGGCTACCACTGACCAAAGTGGGCTATCAGGCTACCACTGACCAAAGTGGGCTATCAGGCTACCACTGACCAAAGTGGGCTATCAGGCTACCACTGACCAAAGTGGGCTATCAGGCTACCACTGACCAAAGTGGGCTATCAGGCTACCACTGACCAAAGACCGTAATTTCCAGGGCTCTGGTGAGGAGCGTGAGGTCCCGGGGATGGAGAGAAGGCCGGGGCTGGGCTTGACTGCGGTGACGTCATGGTCAGCAAAGGTACAGTGCGGGCCGCTGCCAGTAGAGAAATGAACAGAGCATCTCTTAAACATTATTGTATCAGAGACTATAGATTTGTAGAGAAACGTACAGAGAATCTCTTAAACCTCAATGTATCAGAGACTATAGATTTGAAGAGAAACGTACAGAGAATCTCAGACTCAGAGACTATAGATTTGTAGTGTGTCGTACAGAGAATCTCTTAAATCTCATTGCATCAGAGACTATAGATTTGTAGAGAAATGTACACGGAATCACTTAAATCTCAATGCATCAGAGACTATAGATTTGTAGAGAGCAGGTACCGAGAATCTCTTAAACCTTGTTGCATCAGAGACTATAGATTTGTAGAGAAACGTACCGAGAATCTCTTAAACCTCGTTGCATCAGAGACTATAGATTTGTAGAGAAACGTACAGAGAATCTCTTAAACCTCATTGCATCAGAGACTATAGATTTGTAGAGAAATGTACAGAGAATCTCTTAAAAGAATCTCTTAAATCTCATTGCATCAGAGACTATAGATTTGTAGAGAAATGTACAGAGAATCTCTTAAATCTCATTGCATCAGAGACTATAGATTTTTAGAGAAATGTACAGAGAATCTCTTAAACCTCATTGCATCAGAGACTATAGATTTGTAGAGAACCGTACAGAGAACCTCTTAAATCGCATTGCATCAGAGACTATAGATTTGTAGAGAAACGTACAGAGAATCTCTTAAACCAAAATGTATCAGAGACTATAGATTTGTAGAGAAACGTACAGAGAATCCCTTAAATCTCATTGCATCAGAGACTACAAATTTGTAGAGAAATGTACAGAGAATCTCTTAAACATTATTGTATCAGAGACGATAGATTTGTAGAGAAATGTACGGAGAATCTTTATAGTTCTGATTGTATCAGAACTACAGATTTCTAGAGAAATGAAAAAAAAGCACTTAAACTTCGTTGCATTAAAGACTACAGATTCATAGAGAAACTTACAGAGAATCTCTTAAAACACCATAGTATCAGAGACTAGGCTTCCCAAAATAACAGGCTAAGTCACCTGAAAATTGACTGAAGCAAACACATTTTTGCACAGCTAGGGTAATAGTGATCTTTGTATTTTATATCAGATCATTGCTATGACAGAAAGATACAAGTATTTTTGCTCAGCTACAAACTAACAAGGCTAAGAATATGAATTGTCCTGACTGTTCCCAATATTTGGGGTTAAATCCGACAAACAGATTTGTCCCATCAAGGGCTGGATCCGTACACTCCAGACAACTGGGAGTCATATACTCTACAAATTACGCTATCTTACCCTTACAAATTACGCTAAATTCTAAGAGAGTCATGCTGTCAACATCGTGAAATAAAACCTATGATTTAATTATGAACTTGTGTCTTGAGTTGATCATAGATCTAGTTATTACACTTACCCCTACAAAGCACTTATCTTACCCCTTCAAAGTATGCTATCTTACCCCTACAAATCACGCTATCTTACCCATACAAATCACGCTATCTTACCCCTACAAAGTATGCTATCTTACCCCTACAAATCATGCTATCTAACCATTACAAATTTAGTTATCTTACCCCTACAAATCACGCTATCTTACCCCTACAAATCACGCTATCTTACCCCTACAAATTTAGTTATCTTACCCCTACAAATCACGCTATCTTACCCCTACAAAACACACTATCTTACCCCTACAAATTACGCTATCTTACCCCTACAAATCATGCTATCTTACCCCTACAAATCATGCTAACTTACCCCTACAAAATACGCTACCTTACCCCTACAAATTACGCTATCTTACCCCTACAAAGTACGCTATCTTACCCCTACAAAGCACGCTATCTTACCCCTACAAAATATGCTACCTTACCCCTACAAATTACGCTATCTTACCCCTACAAAGTACGCTATCTTACCCATACAAATCACGCTATCTCACCCCTACAAATCATGCTATCTTACCCCTACAAATCACGCTATCTTACCCCTACAAATCACGTTATCTTACCCCCCTTACCCCCTACCCCTCAAACTGTGAGGAGCAATCCCCTCTCACTTACGCTGCGTCGCTGATGGTGTAGACGGGGCGAGTCCCGGTTTCAGACACTCCGAGGCCACGGGAACATGGGCTGTCGTGGCCTTGACCTTGTGCGGCCGAGCGTGGAAGTTTGGGTTGCTGATGTAGCCGATGTCGGAGCTGCTCTTGCCCTCCGTAGTTGCTGTTGAGAAATATTATTAATATATAAAATTTACACAATATAGATAACATTTAATTAGATAAGATGAGATAAGATAAGATTTTAGACAAGATGAGATATGATAAAGTAAGATGAGATGAGATGAGATAAAGTTACATAAGATAAGACAATTTAAGATAAGATAAGATGATGTCAGATAAGATAATGTTAGATAAGAGAAGATGAGATAAAAAGATACTTTTCGATAATATAGGATGAGATAATGATAATGTCAGATAAGATAAGAGAAGATAGTGTTAGATAAGATCAGACCAGATGAGATACAGTTAGGTAACATAAGTTGCGATAGTGTACGATAAGATGATGTTTGATAATGTTAGATAAGCTAAATCACACTTTTTCTTGGTTAAATCTGATTTGTTGTTGTTGTTGTTGAGTTGGTTTAACGTCCAACGTCAGCACTATATAGGATATATTGTGGACAAACATCTGACAAGTTTACATGCTGCTACCCAGAAACAGTGCGGGGATACGATGACTCCCGTCTCAGCCGGTCACTTTATACTGACAACAACCCAACTTGTAGGGGATGGAATGATCGGACAAACTAATTTTTAAGCCATTGTTGACCAACCTGGGTTGTACTTGGGACTGCCGCCCGCTATCTGCTGCTGACCGATCGCCGTGAAAACCTGCCCTGCGACGAGGCCCTGAATCGGCTGGCCGGCCGGCGCCTGGGTGACCATCGTCCAGGCCGTCGACGAGAACTGGGTCTGGCCCTGGGCCCCGGTTGCCCCCGACGACGAAGGCGCCAGGTGTATCGTGGTGTGCTGTTGCTGTGGAATCGCGAGATGATGATGTTGCGTCGCCTGTTGCTCCACGAGCTGTAGTTGGTGTGTGGTGAGTACCTGCTGCTGTTGTTGCTGCTGTTGGTGGTGGTACTGGTATTGCGCCTGTAGCTGTGTCTGGGCTGGAGGGTTGGGGCTGGCACTGGGCTGTGGAGACGACTGATGCTGCAGCACCAGCTGCTGACCTGGGGGAGTCGGAGTTAAGTTGAGTTGAGTTATGTGGAGTTCAGTTGAGTAAATAGGATTGTGTTAATTTAAGTTGAGTTGGGTTATGTGGAGTTGAGTTGAGTAAATAGGATTGTGTTAATTTAAGTTGAGTTGAGTTATGTGGAGTTGAGTTGAGTAAATAGGATTGTGTTAATTTAAGTTGAGTTGAGTTATGTGGAGTTGAGTTGAGTAAATAGGATTGTGTTAATTTAAGTTGAGTCGAGTTATGTGGAGTTGAGTTTAAGTTTGATTATGTTTTTACGGCACGTCAGCACAGTAACAGCAATATTGTGCACAGAATGTCTCACCTCAATTCCATTGGCCTACAATAAAGCTGGTAGTAGGGTTTTTATACACACCGACTAACTATGAACATTAACTTTATTTTAACAAAAGTTATTCCAACCATGTTTCTGAATTAGTTTTAAGTTTCCACCCGGTTCTCGTACGTTCCTTTTGCATAAGATTGCTATTTCAACCATTAAAAAATAAGCTTATGTATCAAATACAATAGTTCAAAATCGGCAATTTGCAACCCAGGGAGTAATTTCACTGTACTGAAGAAGCTATAAAACCAAGGAAAAGTGTCTTGTATGATCAAGACTATTGTGCTGAAAAGGTTGACTAAAATTTTTAAAAGATAAAAAATGGTGCTTGCAGTATTGTTCAAATCCCTTGTTGACTAAATGAAGTTTTGAGATAGATCGTCTGGTTTATTTACCTGACTGGACCGATCCAACATAGGCATGAATTGTGTCCCCTTTGTTGCCAGAGGTCAAGGTGACGGCCTGAGGTACGTAGTTCACTCTCCTGTCAAAGAAACAAAAAATTAGGTTGAGGAAATAATAGGAGTTAAGATTGGAGTAAAGTCGAAATTGCCGAAACATACTGTACTCTCCAACTTTATTTTATCCTAATCTCTCTCTCTCTCTCTCTCTCTCTCTCTCTCTCTCTCTCCACCGTTCTCTAGGGCCTCCGCCGCGCC
>RQTK01000525.1:73531-103945 GCA_003991915.1 Elysia chlorotica
TTTGTCTCCCCCCCCCCCAGATCCTCCCTCTCTCTCTCTCATTCCCTCCCTCCCTTCCTCTCTCTCTCTCTCACTCCCTCCCTCCCCTCCCTCTCTCTCTCTCTCTTCCTCCCTCCCTCCCTCCTCCCACCTGCTGAGTGTTCTTGTGTATCTGTATCTTGCCCGCCGGTACGGGCGAGGCCGCTTGGCCCGGGTGGCCCGCCTGGTGTGGCCCCGGACTGGCCAAAGCCACGAGCTGCTGAGTGGCCCCCTGCTGCACTGTGGCTGTCCCAACCGTGCCCACTGCGGCCCCAGGCAGCGCCATCTGGAGGACCTTGGGTCCGCCCGGCCCCGCACCCTGCACCTGGAGGGAGGGCAGGATGTACCTGGGGTGGGAGGGGAGAGAGTGTAGGTGAGTGGGGGATGGTAATTTTTGTTTTGTGAGGGAAGGGGAGGGAGAGAGAAAGAGCATAGGTGAGTGGGGGATGGTTTTGTTTGGTTTGTAAGGGGAAGAGAGAGAGAGAGAGAGAGAGAGAGAGAGAGAGAGGACCTTGGGTCCACCCGGCCCCGCACCCTGAACCTGGAGGGAGGGCAGGATGTACCTGGGGTGGGAGGGGAGAGAGAGTGTAGGTGAGTCGGTGATGGTAATGTTTGTTTTGTAACGGGAGGAAAAGGGGAGGAAAGGTGGAGGCAGGGAGAAAGAGTTAAATTAAGTTGAGTTGGTTTTAACGTCCAACATCAGCACTATATAGGTTATATTGTGGACAGATCTCAAGACTGACGTCTGACACCTTAATGTGCTGAAACTGAGACAGGGCAAGGGTTGCCATGCCGGTCACATTAAACTGAGTCTGCAAAGGTGACATTAAGAAAAAAATCTAAGATATCTAAGAGTAAATACGCTAATTAAAAAAACAACAACTTATGTTTCGGAAACAATGAACACTTTTCCTTGGCTTTCACAAATATATATATATATAGGGCCAATCCTCAGGACTCGAACACTAACCTGACAGGAGTTGGTTGGGCACTCTGTCCAGGTGCTAGGACCAGGTTTGCAAACACAGTCGGCTAGTGGAGAAAAAAAATAAAGATTGATTGAAGAATGAAGGTCAATTTTCTTTCTTTTTTTTTTTTTGAGAAACTCAACATGATGTTAATTATTTTTAAGATTTCTGTTTTTTTTTTACATTATCTACAATAATAAATAAAAAGTGAGATATTTTGCAATCAGATGTTTTTTTTTCATTTCTCTCTCAATATCCGTCGTCAGCAACTAAACTATATTGTGGACAAGTCTCACCAGCAATGTCTGACAATTTTAACATGTTTTGTAGCCGTTTCACAGTACCTGTACTTGAGCCAGCTGTTGATGCGGTTGTTGTTGTTGCTGCTGCTGCTGAGGTTGCTGCTGTAGTTGTATCTGAGCTTGCGGAGATGCGGGTGGTCCCACGTTCTTGAAAGTCGTCATGAAACCTGGGAGGGGGGAGTTGTAATGTTGGCTCATAAGTACAAAGGACCCAATTTGTTACAAGAAAAAGAAATTAACTTAAAAAACTGAGATATTTGTATATCTGAATTGAGTTCAGTTGGTTAAAGTTAACATCCCACATCAGCACTAAATAGAACGGCTCCCAAGACTAATGTATTTTGTATATCCGAGACAACGCTATGCAAAGGTATAAAAAGGTGGGTAGAGCAGAGGACACTAAGAACATGAAACCTGGGGAGGGGGGATTTGAAATATTGGATCATCGTATATACAAAGAACCCAATCTGTTACAAGAAAAAGAAATTAAATTAAAAAACTTAGATATTTTGTATATCTGAGTTGAGTAGAGTTGGTTACTTAACATCCCACATCAGCACTAACTAGAGAAAATTGTGGATGGCTCCCAAGACTAGCGTATTTTGTATATCTGAGATGACGCCATGCAAGAATATAAAATGCAGGGTAGAGCAGAGGACACTAAGAGGCAGAGGAAGATGGACAGGAAGTTTACAGAATAAGTGGTGATAGTGACAAAAAGTGTTAAGGGAGGAAAATTTTTCACAGTCCACCCAAAAAGATATTTTTCATTATAAAATACCAATTAAAAGTCATTTTGCATGTACACGGTGAAAGAGTTGTTTTAATTGAAACACAAAAAGGTGAAGTTGGTTGCTAATATCTATAAAGACTACAATGTAGACGGGTTCCCAACAACTAATCTAAAAATAGTAGAGGGGGGCTCTCACCTTGCTGTGCTATGCCTGTGTATGGAACTGTCAAGAGTTGAGTTGGTTGCTAATATCTAACCTCCAGGGCTATATAGACTATACTGTGGACGGGTTCCCAACAATTAATCTAAAAAGAGTAGAGAGGGCTCTCACCTAGCTTTGCATGTGACTAGAGCCCTCAAGAGTTGAGTTGGTTGCTAATATCTAACCTCAGGACTATATAGACTACATTGTGGACGGATTCCCAACAAATAATCTAAAAATAGAGGGGGCTCTCACCTAGCTGTGCCATGCCTGAAGCCGTCAAGAGTTGAGTTGATTGCTAATATCTAACCACAGGACTATATAGACTACAATGTGGACGGATTCCCAACAATTAATCTCAAAAGAGTAGAGAGGGCTCTCACCTAGCTGTACCATGCCTGTGTATGGAACTGTCAAAGAGTTGAGTTGATTGTTAATATCTAAACTCAGGGCTATATATAGACTACATTGTGGACCGGTTCACAACAAACAATCTAAAAATAGTATAGAGGGCTCATCTATTTGTACCATAACTGTGAATGGAGCCATCAAGAGTTGAGTTGGTTGCTAATATCTAACCTCAGGACTATATAGACTACATTGTGGACGGGTTCCCAACAAATAATCTAAAAAGAGTAGAGAGGGTTCTCAACTAGCTGTGCCGTGCCGAGAGCCACCAAGAGTTGAGTTGATTGCTAATATCTAACCACAGGACTATATAGACTACAATGTGGACGGGTTCCCAACAATTAATCTAAAAAGAGTAGAGAGGGTTCTCAACTAGCTGTGCCGTGCCGAGAGCCACAAAGAGTTGAGTTGATTGCTAATACCTGACCTCAGGGCTATATAGACTACTGTGGACGGGTTCCAAACAACTAATCTAAAATTAATGTGCCTGTAGCAGTCAAGAGTTGAGTTGGTTGCTAATATCTAACCTCAGGGCTATATAGACAACATTGTAGACGGGTTCCCATCAACTAATCTAAAATTAATGTGACTAGAGCCGTCAAGAGTTGACTTGATTGTTAATATCTAACCTCAGGGCTATATAGACTACATTGTTGACAGGTTCCCATCAACTAATCTAAAAATAGTAGAGGGGGGCTCTCACCTAGCTGTGCTATGTCTGGATCCATCAAGAGTTGAGTTGGTTGCTAATATCTAACCTCAGGACTGTATAGACTACATTGCAGACGGGTTCCCAACAACTTATCTAAAAATAGTAGACAGGGCTCACCTAGCTTTGCCTGTGACTAGACCCTTTACAGTTGAGTTGATTGCTAATACCTAACCTGAGGACTATATAGACTACATTGTGAACGGGTTCCCACCTCAAAACCATATAGACTACATTGTGAACGGGTTCCCAACAACAAATCTAAAAAATAGTAGAGGGGGGGCTCTCACCTTGCTGCGCTATGCCCGAGACTGGGGCGGTCAGCCTGCTGGGGTTGACCACTGTCATGCCGCCGTACTGGCTGCCCTGAAGGACGATGGTGCCCAGGGTGTTTCCAGTCAGCGCCGCCTGGGGCTGGAGCATCTGATGGGGAGGGGAGGAGGAAGAGAGGTCAAGGTCATCAGCTCGACTGTATAATGTCCTTACACTTTTTGAAAATACTAACGATTTAAAAAATTTTTACTGCAGGTTTACAGAATTTTAAAACTGAGATAATGCATCAGGAGCTGCATGTGCATAATCAAAACTCAATTCTTTACAGCATAGAGTAGGCAAAGACAAGATCCCGCATCATGAGGTGTGTACGAGTTCCACCCACACAAACCTGCTGCTGCTGTTGCTGCGGCTGTGAGACGGCGCCACCGGTGCTAGCGCTGACCAAGGGAGACAACGGCGGAGGTTTCGACGCTATCGGGATCGGCGTGGAGATGGGCTTGGTCGTCGTGGCAAAGGTCAGGCTCACCGAGTCGCTGGGGTCGTACACAGCTCCTGCCGCTCCGTTGTTGACGACGATCTGAAGGTAGGACATGAGAATAATTTGTTTCATAAAGAGTTAGTTAGTTTAGTTGTTTTAACGTTTTAACGCCCAACGTCAGCATTTTATAGGCTATAATTTGTTTCATAAGAACAATAAGGACATAAGGCAAGGAATTTTACCTGACGAGCTGCCAGTAACTGAAAAGTTAAAAAAAACCCTGTGGTGGATTTATGTACATACGGACATATGGAAATAACAGAACACAAGGACTATATGAGCATACACAGACACAAAGGCACAAAAGGATCTCACCTGAGCATCAGTCAGTAACTATTCAACTCCTGTGACGTATGCTCGTTTGCTTGTTTGTTTGTTTGTTTTGTTGCTAAACGTCTAAAGTCAGCACTTTATATGCTATATTGTGGATGGATCCCAAGACTGACACCTGACATGATAATTTTACATGCTGCCACACATGAGACAGAGCAGGGAAACCTAGACTCCTGTCTGGACCGATCACATTGAACTGACATGAAAACAGCCCAAGCAGAAGGTGAGGAACTCGTAGAAATAAACACAGAGAAACAAATCTTACCTGAGGCGCAGCCAATAATTGTACAGCCCCTGTGGTGGATGCAATGCGAAAATAGGGACCAGCGGTAGCCTGAATCTGTTGCTGCTGTGGTTGTTGTTGGGGTTGTTGTTGTTGCTGCTGTTGTTGCTGCTGCTGAAGTTGTCCTTGTTGTGGTGGAGTTTGCTGAGGCTGCTGCAGAAAAAGGACAAAACTGGTAACGATGCTGTAGGAATGTATATGTTAAGTCTTACTAATTGCTTTATTGTTAAAGATGTGCGTTACAGAATGTAGATACACCAGTGAGTGTTGTTGTTATTGTTGAGTTGGTTTAACGTCCAACATCAGAACTATATAAGCTATATTGTGGACAGACACAAGACTGACGTCTGACAAATTTATGTGCTGCCACACACGAGACAGGGCAGGGATGCCATGACTCCTGTCTTGGTTGGTCACATTAAATTAAACTGACACTGACCCAACCAGTAGGGAGCGAAATCGCTCCAACGGGCTCGAACCCCTTGTGTCGGAAGTCAATGTTCTACCCCAGGGCCGCCAGGCCTTCCACACCAGTGAGTGAATTGGCTTCTAAATTTTCAATGTGAGCATCAAGGCTGATATACAAAGAAACTGATGACATAATAATATTGTCATATATCTATGTAAGGTACTAGTATGGTAAAGCCTTGGTTTTCCAGTCAGTAGGTCCACGGTTCAAAACCCCAAGATCGGTTATTTAATTCATTTGTCAGATTTGTCCCCTATCGGTTGGATCAGTGTCCATATAATGTGACCGGCTTTGTCTCTGTGTGGCAGCCAGAAATATTTCAGACATTAGTCTTGGAAGTTGTCCACAATATGGCCCTGTTGTTGACTTTAAACATTAAAAAAAAAAATTAACTTAAATTAAGGTTAACGTTTCTGATAATAATTTTTGTTCTAGTGTATATATGCATTCCTAGAGCTTGTCTGAACTGTATCTATACTTATTTTGTACGATATCTACATAAATCAAGATCAACACATAAAAAACAAAACAAAAAAGAATCGAACCTGCTGCCCCCTGACTCTTTGAGTGCGTGACATCTTGCCCATCATGGGTCCGTCGCTCGTGCCGACGGGTCCCAGGGTAGTCTGGGTGTTGCTCGACATGACGATCTGGCGTCGGGAGTTCTGGGTCACGGTGATGTTGTGGATTTTCATTGATCCGAGCCGTTCCGTCTGAGCAAAAGGGAAGGGGGGGGGAAGGGCAAGAGAGTTTGCTTTACAGGGTGTCCAGCAGATTATGATGAAAAAATTTACAACCTGCAATTAGAATTTACAACCTAGGAAAATGAACTTTTTTTCCTGTTCCAGTGTCACATTACGTCATGTCATTGCGTGATAGAAAATAAGGGAAAAAAAATATTCATATTATTATATTCATTATTGTAATATCATCCATATGCTTCATATTTATGCCCAGTAATGAACAGGCCTAATCATAATGCGCTTACCTTATCATTGATTTGCAAGTGGAACATTTACTACCAGATCATTAGATTTTACGGCCGGTGAGGTAAATTTACGACCATTTACGACTTTAACGACCAGAATACAAAATTTGCTACCTATTTATGACTTTACGACTTTGCTGGACACCTTGCTTTAGCTACAATATTGTGGCTGGGCTTGCAAAACGGCAGATCTCATTGCGTCATTTTTTTTTATTCACTAAACTGTAGTAGTAGAAGTAGTAGTAGTAGTAGTAGTAGTAGTAGTAGTAGTAGTAGTAGTAGTAGTAGTAGTAGTAGTAGTAGTAGTAGTAGTAGCAGTAGCAGTAGCAGTAGCAGTAGCAGTAGCAGTAGCAGTAGCAGTAGCAGTAGCAGTAGCAGTAGTAGTAGTAGTAGTAGTAGTAGTAGTACCAGTAGTGAGTTGGTTTTTACGTCCATCGACAGCACTTTATAAGCTATATAGTGGACAAGGCCCAAAACTAAGTCCGACAATTTTATGTTTACCAAGTCAGCAGGAGTATGTTTTTTTTTCTGGGGGATATTCTGTATATCCCCTAGTCAAGTTGTAAGCATGTTTATAAATGACAATCTGTAATCCTTATTGCTCTACTTACAGTTTGGTGGGTGGGAAACCGAGACGACGCAGACAGTTTCCCTCCAGACAGGGTTTCGCCGCTGTTGCCACCGACAACCGAGTCTGGTTTATCCTCGCTGCGAGACGCCTTCAATCCGGCCCTCGGACCTTTGCTGGAGGTTGACCTTTGACCAGTGACCTCTGCACTGCCCACCGACATGATGCGCTGCACTTTGGGCTTTGCCTGATGAGAGAAAAAATGCCGAGTCACCATGAAAAAAAAAAAAAATCAAAAAATCATTTTAGGCTTCTGCTGATGAGAAAAGTCACATATTTAAAAAGTGCAAAGAAACAAAAAAAATTATAGAGAGGATCTCATTTTGGGCTTCAGCTGGTGACAAAAGATGGGAGTTGGAAATTACCACTTAAAAAAAAGAAGAAAAAAAAAGAAATCATTTTGTGATTTGCCTGATCGAAAAACATGCTGAGTTGAATAATACAATTTAAAAAAAACATAAGAAGATATAATTTTTGGACTTCCTCTCGTAAGAAAAGTCCCAGTTAAAAATTACCATGAGGTGAAAAAAAAAAGAAACATTAAAAAAAAGTTATATTGGGTTACCGCTGATGAAAAAAAAGTATTGAAGTTGAAAATAACTATAAAAAAAGAAGAAAAGAAAAAAGAAAGAAGAAATCAGAAATATTTTAAAAAGCGGTAATAACTAAAAGACTTTGCGAGGAGACTTTTCACCTGCTGGGCTTCTATAGTCTAAGATCCAACAACTCCGGGCCGATCTTGGTCGGGGGTTTCTTTTAAGCAACACAACTTAGAGTTCATATAAAGTAGATAATTGTGGACGGGTGTCAAGACTGACATCTGACAATTTTGGGCTTGTGGCAGTATAATGTGACCGGCTGAGATAGGAGTCGAAGTTTCCCGGAACTTTCAATGTGTGGCAGCACATACATTTTTTCAGACATTAGTCTCGAGAAACGTCAACTCAACTCAATACTCACCAGCAGGGTTTCCCCGGTCTGAGACCCAGCACCATCACCCCCCTCACTTGCACTGTCACTATCACCTGATCCATTTCTCATTACAAAACCGGTGTCATCGTCATCTACATTGTCTAGATCCAGTCCTACTCTGCACCTTGTCAGCTGAAAACATTCGTTTGGGATTCCTAGATATATCTATCTATCGTTGCTATTTTGTTTCAAACAAACGCCAAACAAAAGTGAAACTGTGTTTAGTTCATGATTCTACATCCTAAAACATTCATTTACGGTTAGCGCTCCGTATAATAATTCTGTGTGCGAAAAACTAATCGATGAGTGAGAAGTCACCTCGACTTATGGACCAATCCAATCGACGACTAAATCGTCACTTCGGGTTTTAAGAGTCAATGTCTGATCCGTTACCTGCATGGTTTCCCTGGCCTGGATGCCAGCGCCACTGACGTTCCCGACGCTCGAGGGCCGATCCTGGTCCAGGGCGTCTTTCATCATGGCCGCCTGCAGCGACGGAAGACTGCCGTGCAGCGCCTCCTGGTGGTGGAGCCCCTGCACTCCCGGCCTGGCCGGCGGCAAAGCTTTGTCCAGGCCTCGGTCTCGCTCGTCTTCGTCCTCGTTCCCAGTGAAGGTGTACACGCTGTTTTTGCTGCTGCTGTTGTTGTTGTTGTTAAGTCCAGCGCTGGTGGTGGTGTTGTTGTTGCTGTGGTTGTTGTGGTTTTGGTTGATGAACTTGAGAGGTTTCGGGTACTGCAGTTCGGCGGGTGTTATCTGGGTAGGAAGTAAATATTATCCATTGATATGTATATAGCCACTAGGGAAAAAAACACAATATATTGCTGCCCAAAAAGAGAGAGAGAGAGAGAGAGAGAGAGAGAGAAAGAGAGAGAAGAGAGAGAGAGAGAGAAGAGAGAGAGAGAAGAGAGAGAGAGAGAGAGAGAGAGAGAAAGAGAGAGACAGTGAGAGAGAATGAAAGAATGAAACAGAGAGAGTGTGTAAGAAGAGAGAGAAAGAAGAGAGAGAGAAAGAAGAGAGAGAAGAGAGAGAAGAGAGAGAAAGAGAAAGAGAGAGAGACACCAGGACTCCAGCCTCAGGCAGTCACATAATCATTGACAATTAGTGGGTTTCAAACCAAGAGATGTCAGGACCTCTGTTTCAGCCAGTCACATAATCCTGACATCGAGTTGAGTTGCTTAACGCCCAACATCAGCAACATATAGACTATAATGTGGACAGGCCCTAAGACTTAAGTCTGATAATTTGATGTGCTGCCACACAGCGATACCGTGACTTTTATCTCAGTCAGTCACATTATCCTGCCAACACACCCAACGACTAGCCCCATACCTTGTTGTTCATGACAGGAGAGAACCGTTGCTGTGGAAACGCCTTGTTCTCAATCATCCCTTCTTCCTCCACGTCGCTCTCGGTTGCCGAGTCCGACACCTGCTCCTGGCAGTTGAGATCCATGCCGTCTGCTTCTTTGGACGCTGGGGTCTCACCTGGGTATATACAAGGGACAATGAGCATCCTCATGTATTATTTTCCCCGTATAGGATCCCCCAGGGGAAAATAGGAGACGTTAAACCCGGAGAGAGGAAGAAAATTCTCTCCCTCCCTCTATAGAGAACTCATGTATTATTCGTTGACTTCTTCTACATCATCATGGTTCTACAATTATGGCATAAGTGTTGTTGAGTTAATTTAACGTCCAACATCAGCACTATATAGGCTATATTGTGGACAGGTCCCAAGAGTGACGGTTGACACATTTATGTGCTGCCACATACGAGAAAGGGCAGGGGTACCATGACTCCTGTCTCAGCCGATCACATTAAACTGCCACCGACCCAACCAGTAGGGAACACCACAGCCAGGATTCAAACTTGGGACCTTTTGCATTGGAAGCTGATGTTCTACCCCTGGACCCAGGGGAACCTAGGAGACGTTAAACCCGGAGAGAGGGAGAGAATTCTCTCCCTCCCTCTATAGAGAATTCATGTATTATTCGTTGACTTCTTCTACATCATCATGGTTCTACAATTATAGCAAAAGTGAGACTTGTGTTAAAATGCAAATGAAGAGTACAGGGGAAAAATGACGGTTGCCAAAAAAATATGAATTTTCAAGTTACCCCAATTTTCCAAATACTCCCTTGCTAAAGATTAATACCATATGGCTAATTTTGGCTAAAACGACCAGAGTCGGATAATATAATGATCTTTTTAAAAAATGTACTCTTTGTTTCACTACATTAACACATCTATAAAGTAAACAGTACAGTGGACCCCATGCCCTTGACAGAGCGGTGGGGAATAAATGAGTTAGGCCCCTAGCTGTATTAGGCCAACGGAGTTGAGTCGAGGTAGTTTGCCATTACTTTCCTCCCCTCAATTTACTTTCACTTTCACTTTCAGCTACCCATGACAGAGAGGCTGAGAAATTTTTCCCCATCCCCTCCATATGTCGAATAAATCTCCTATTAATCAAAATAAAGTCAAATTACATATCCTATTAATCAGAATAAAGTCAAATTACATCTCCTATTAATCAGAATAAAGTTTTAAAGCCAAGTTCCATTTGCCGCACAGTGCAGCATTCCTACCTTCCACACAAATGACCATCTTCGAATCGTCGTCGCTGTCATCATCGTCCTCAGTCTTGTGCCGCGTTCGGGGCGGGGACGATAAGGCGACCCCTGGCCTCTGCTGCTGAAAGAGCTGGGGGTTCGAGCCTGGCCCCGACCTATCTGAAGAGGTCATGGTCGGGGACGACGATGAGGAAATGGCTGGTCCTTTGTTGGTCGGAAGCTTGAGAGCAGACGGACCCTGCCGATTGAAAGGGGAGATAAGTCATGGGTTTGGGCGTTCGTTAGACATACAAAACAATTATCCATTTTATTGAGGATTGTAGTAATCCAAATTAAGGGGCAAACTGGCTCAAGAGCGTTGGCCTCCAGTTCAGAAGGTCCGTGGTTTGAATCCCTTGATCTGCTTAAAATTTGTCCAATTTTTGTTCCTTACTGGTTGAGTTTGTGTCCGTTTAATGTGACCATCTGAGACAGGAGTCCTGGTCTCCACAGCCTGTCTTGTATGTGGTGGCACAAAAAATTTCAGACACGAGTCTATACAGTATAGCTTATATAGTACTGACTAACGTTGAGCAACAAAACATTTTTAAAAAATATTGAAATGAAATTTATCTTGGTTTTTAACTTGTTGGCATAATTAAATTTCGTGGAGTTCCTACTTACTTCTTCGAAATTTTATGCAATCTTAGGGTAATGCAGAATTTCTTTAAATTGTCATGATATAAAACCTATCAAAGATGAATGCATCGCATTTTCAAATACAAAATTGCACGCCATTCATGGGCCAGCATTTAAGTATTTCACCAGATAGTATGAAATAGTGAAAAGTTTCACATGGAGGAATATTTTTTAGCATATGGGTCGCAATAATTAACCACTTGAGTGCGTAGGGGTTGAATTCGACCCCTATTTTGGAGGCAATAATGCAAATTTATATATCCGTGTGTGTGAGTACTCAATGACTGTCCATTTGTATTCACTGGTTCAAATCATCTTCGACTCTGCCTAAGGACATAATTCATTGAAGTTTAACTAAAAAGATAGGTCCAATTCATGGGTACATCATTTCTAAAACTATACCTGAGCATTTAAGTGGTTAAGGCAGTTGTGTCCTTTCTTAAATTTTAGTGTCTGAAGAACCACAAAAATTTTTTTTAATGAAATAGAGTGAGCATTCATCACGCTAACTTCACATATGAATGGTACCGTAACCTATTTTTGTAAAACCTCTCACTAAATCTATAAGGTCGTAAGTACAACGTTGTGGTAAGCTTACAACTCATCATAAGATACGGAATTACGAGGCTTACAATGAGTACTGCGACGTTGTACTTACGACCCTTCGTCAGTGGTTAATAGGTTAAAACTGGCCCCTGAACCCAGTAGCTGCAAGGCCTGGGGGTGTCGAACCCGGCCCCGGCTTCTTATAGAGACAAGGTCAAGGTCTCTGGATGGCTGGTCCTTTGTTGGTCGGAAGCTTGAGAGCAGACGGACCCTGCCGATTGAAAGGGGAGATAAGTCATGGGTTTGGGCGTTCGTTAGACATACAAAACAATTATCCATTTTTATTGAGGATTGTAGAGAACCAAATTAAAGGGCAAATTGGCTCAAGAGCGTTGGTCTCCAGCTCAGAAGGTCCGCCGTTTTAATCCCTTGATCTGCTTAAAATTTGTCCAATTTTGTCCCCTACTGGTTGAGCTTGTGTCTGTTTAATGTGACCATCTGAGACAGGAGTCCAGATCTCCACAGCTTGTCTTGTATGTGGTGGCACAAACAACTTCAGACATGAGTCTATACAGCATAGCTTTTATAGTGCTGACTAACGTTGAGCAACAAAACATTTTTTTTTAAATATTGAAATTAAATTTATCTTGGTTTTAACTTCTTGGCATAATTAAATTTCGTTGAGTTCTTAATTTCTTCTTCGAAATTTTATGCAATCTTAGGGTAATGCAGAGTTTCTTTAAGTTGTCATGATATAAAACCTATCAAAGATGAATACATCGCATTTTCAAATACAAAATTGCACGCCATTCACGGGCCAGCATCTAAGCATTTAACCAGATAGTATGAAGTAGTGAGAGGCTTCACACAGAGGAATATTTTTTAGCATATGGGTCGCAATAAATAACCACTTGAGTGCGTAAGGGTTGAATTTGCCCCCTATTTTGGAGGCAAGAATAATACAGATTATGTCCATGTGTGTGAATACTGAATGGCTGTCCATTTTCATTAACTGGTTCAAATCATATTCGACTGTGCCATTTCAGAACATAATTCATTGGACTTTAATTAAAAAGATCGACAGTTATGCTGTATGGGTACATCATTTCTAAAACTATACCTGAGCATTTAAGTGGTTAAGGCAGTTGTGTCCTTTCTTAAATTTTAGTGTCTGAAGAACCACAAAAATTTTTTTTAATGAAATAGAGTGAGCATTCATCACGCTAACTTCACATATGAATGGTACCGCAACCTATTTTTTTAAAACCTCTCACTAAATCTATAGGGCTCTTATGTACAATGTTGTGGTAAGCTTACAACTCATCATAAGATACAGAATTACGAGGCTTACGATGAGTTGTAAGCTACTGCGACGTTGTACTTACGAATCCTACCTTCCACACAAATGACCATCTTCGAATCGTCGTCGCTGTCATCATCGTCCTCAGTCTTGTGCCGCGTTCGGGGCGGGGACGATAAGGTGACCCCTGACCTCTGTTGCTGAAAGAGCTGGGGGTTCGAGCCCGGCCCCGACCTATCTGAAGAGGTCAAGGTCGGAGACGACGATGAGGAAATGGCTGGTCCTTTGTTGGTCGGAAGCTTGAGAGCAGACGGACCCTGCCGATTGAAAGGGGAGATAAGTCATGGGTTTGGGCCTTCGTTAGACATACAAAACAATTATCCATTCTATTGAGGATTGTAGTAATCCAAATTAAGGGGCAAACTGGCTCAAGAGCGTTGGTCTCCAGCTCAGAAGGTCCGCCGTTTTAATCCCTTGATCTGCTTAAAATTTGTCCAATTTTGTCCCCTACTGGTTGAGTTTGTGTCCATTTAATCTGACCATCTGAGACAGGAGTCCAGGTCTCCACGGCCTGTCTTGTATATGGTAGCACAAAAAATTTCAGACACGAGTCTATACAGCATAGCTTATATAGTACTGACTAACGTTGAGCAACAAAACATTTTTTTTTAAATATTGAAATTAAATTTATCTTGGTTTTTAACTTGTTGGCATAATTAAATTTCGTGGAGTTCCGACATACTTCTTCGAAATTTTATGCAATCTTAGGGTAATGCAGAATTTCTTTAAATTGTCATGATATAAAACCTATCAAAGATGAATACATCGCATTTTCAAATACAAAATTGCACGCCATTCATGGGTCAGCATCTAAGTATTTAACCAAATAGTATGAAGTATTGAGAGGTTTCACACAGAGGAATATTTTTTAGCATATGGGTCGCAATAATTAACCACTTGAGTGCATAGGGGTTAAATTCGATCCCTATTTTGGAGGCAATAATGCAAATTTATATATCCGTGTGTGTGAGTACTGAATGACTGTCCATTTTTATTCACTGGTTCAAATCATCTTCGACTCTGCCTAAGGACATAATTCATTGAAGTTTAACTAAAAAGATAAGTCAAATTCATCGACAGTTATGCTGCATGGGAACATCATTTCTAAAACTATACCTGAGCACCTAATGGTTAAGGCAGTTGCTTCCTTTTTTAAACTTTAGTGTCTGAAGATTAATCAATCACAAAAATTTTAATAATGAAATAGAGTGAACATACATCACGCTAACTTCACATATGAATGGTACCGTAACCTATTTTTGTAAAACCTCTCACTAAATCTATAGGGCTATTATGTACAATGTTGTGGTAAGCTTACAACTCATATGATACAGAATTACGAGGCTTACGATGAGTTGTAAGCTACTGCGACGTTGTACTTACAACCCTTAGTCAGTGGTAAATAGGTTTTAAGGTGGCCCCTGATCCCAGTTGCTGCAAGGCCTGCGGGTGGTTCGAACCCGACCCCGGCTTCTTATCAAGACAAGGTCAAGGTCTCTGGTTTATTTGTTTTGAGTTGAGTTTGGTTTAACGTCCAACATCAGCGCTATATATCAGCGGCTATATTGTGGAAGGATCCTAAAACTGACGTCCGACAATCTTATGTGCTGGCACACACGAGACAGGGCAGGGATACCATGTCTTGTGTGGGGCAGCACAAGGTCTCTGGTGAAACTTACCGACGGCACAAACGGCACAAACGCACTGTTCCCCTCCTCGTCTCTCGGCACCGCGGACAGACTGTGAGGTCTCTGCCTCCTGAGCAGGCCTGGGGCTAAAGCATTGCTGCCACTGCCTGGGTTATTCGCCCCTTCCCCGGCGCCCGCGGCAAACAGCTGAGAGCCGGCCGTCTTGAGTCTGCTGGGGAGGGGAGCCAGGGAGGTTGGGTCGGCGATGCTCATGCTTCTCTCTGTCGGGGTCAGGGGCTCGCTCGTTGAACTGAGGATATAAATATACATTGAAAGGTTCTATAATAAGGCATAAATATAAAATTATATATATACTCTTTTTATGCAGAGAGATGTTGAATAGAAATACTTTGAGCTTGCTTGCTTGAAATTGGCCATAAGCCTCTGTACCCCCCACCCCCACCCGCCCCTCTCCATTCCTTCAGCCAAGTAGAACTTAGCCTCTCCGTATCCCCTCCCCTCGCTCCCAATCCGTGTCACTCCTCTCTCCATCCCTCCCACCATACCCATTCTACTCACCCTGTGTGATCAGCACTATTGGTAGAACTGAGACTCTTGTGGGTCCCTCCTTCATCCCCTTTTCTTCTTCACTGCGGTCTCCCCCATCCCTTTTCTCCCCCCTCACCCTGTGTCATCATAACTTTTAGTAGAACGGAGCCTCTTCTTGGTCACACACCCCTCCCTTCACTCTGCCCGCTAGCCCCCCTCTCACCCCTCTCTCTCTGTGATCAGCACCTAGGTAGAACTGAGCCTCTCTTTGGTCCCCTGCTTCGCAGCGCCCCCTGTTCATTACACTTCTCTTCCCCCCTCCCCCCTCCTCAAAATCCCATATCGTCTTTCTCATTCCCTTCAAGTACTCACCCTGTGTGATCAGCACTATCAGTAGAGCTGAGCCTCTCTTTGGTCCCCTGCTTCCCAGCATTCCCTGCTCACTACCCTTCTCTTCACTCCCCCACACCCCCACTCCTCAAAATCCCCTTTCCTTTGTCTCATTCCTTTCAACTATTCACCCTGTGTGATCAGCACTATCAGTAGAACTGAGCCTCTCTTTGGTCCCCTGCTTCCCAGTTCCCAGCATCCCCTTGCTCAATACCCTTCTCTTCACTCCCCCCCCCCCCCTTCCTCAAAATCCTGATATCGTCTTCCTCATTGCCTTCAAATACTCACCCTGTGTGATCAGCACTATCAGTCGAACTGAGCCTCTCTTTGGTCCCCTGCTTCCCAGAACCCCCTGCTCCTCCGACACCAGCACCGGTACCGGTACCGGCACCAGCGCCACCCCCGCTGGTGCTCAGCGTAGCGGCAATCGTACTCGATCTCTTGCGGTCGCGGCTGCACCACTTCCAGTCGGGGTGCGCCTTGAAGTGAGCCTCCTTCACCTGGAACGGAAATTCAAAAAAGAAATTAGTTGATTTTTCCTTAATATTAGACTGCTATAGCAGAGACCCGGCGTGTAACTTACTTGTAGCGGGTAGACCCCAAGCTACGTATACCTATGGGGAACGGTGGTCCAGGGGTAGAACATCGGCTTCCGACGCAAAAGGTCCCGAGTTCGAATCCTGGCTGTTGCGTTCCCTACTGGTTGGGTCGGTGTCAGTATAATGTGACCGGCTGAGACAGGAGTCATGGTATCCCCGCCCTGTCTCGTGTGTGGCAGCACATAAAATTGTCAGACGTCAGTCTTGGGGTCCGTCCACAATATAGCCTATATAGTGCTGCTGTTGGACGTTAAACCAACCCAACCCCAACCCTTGGACTGCGAATAAGTCTAACGAAACCGTCTTAAATGAGGCAGACTCAGGAAGAACTTTTATCCATAAAATTCATATAACGTCAGTCGTCATTTATAGGGCATGATATGAGGGAAGAACACCTCGTATTACTTTTATCCATAAAATTCATATAACGTCAGTCGTCATTTATAGGGCATGATATGAGGGAAGAACACCTCGTAAATACAGAAATGCTTAAAGGGAAAAGGAGCAGTGGAAGACAGACAGAAAAGCTACAAAACAGCCTTGTTTTGTGGCTGAATGCGGCGGACATGATGGAGGCGCTGAAGGCAAGAAAGGATTGAGTGGTGTGGAAGGACATGATCGCCAAACACTATGAAGCAGGCACATGATGGTGATGATCAAATCACCATATCGTTATTGGGCTGCGTAGCCATTTTATCACTTCTAAGAAAATCAATACAAACTGTTTTTATTTACTTATTTTTGCCTTATTTTGCACATAAGTTTCTAATAAGGCGGAGCAAAAACCTACAAGCCCATTTTGAATCTAAAAGTTTAGTTAGAAAGCTCTCAGTTGCACTTATACAACAATATATCACTAGCTTTTTGGCATACATAATTTTAACACAATGACGATATATCGAAACACAAAACACGACCCCTTGAAATAAAAAACATGATATATTGAATCACAAGACACAACCCCTTGAAATAAAAAACATGATATATTGAATCACAAGACACAACCCCTTGAAATAAAAAACATGATATATTGAATCACAAGACACAACCCCTTGAAATAAAAAACATGATATATTGAATCACAAGACACAACCCCTTGAAATAAAAAACATGATATATTGAATCACAAGACACAACCCCTTGAAATAAAAAACATGATATATTGAATCACAAGACACAACCCCTTGAAATAAAAAACATGATATATTGAATCACAAGACACAACCCCTTGAAATAATTTTACTGAAACCCGACCCGACATATTACTTCCCGAAAACCCATACATATTTGTGGAAACTTAACATCACTGGAAAATGTACGTACCTTGGCCGCCAGGTCGTGGTAAGATTGCTTCTGGTCCGGGGCGAGGGCGTACCACCACTCCCCGAGGATCTTGCTCACGGTGCGGTTGTCCTGGTTGGGGTGCTGTTCGTGAACGAGGGCGCGGTGCTTCTTGCTGAAGATCATGAACGCATTCATCGGCCGCCTGATGTGGTCTTTCACCTGTAGTGACATAAAAAGGAAGATCATGAACGCGTTCATTGGTCTTTGATCTCTAGTAACATTGAAAGGAAGATCATGAACGCATTCATCGTACAAGGATGTGGTCTTTGATCTCTAGTAACATTGAAAGGAAGATCATGAACACATTGTTGGATCGCAGGATGTGGTCTTTGATCTTTAGTAACATAGAAAGGAAGATCATGAACGCATTCATCGGTCGCAGGATGTGGTCTTTGATCTTTGGTAACATTGAAAGGAAGATCATGAACGCATTCATCGGCCGCCTGATGTGGTCTTTCACCTGAAGTGACATAAAAAGGAAGATCATGAACGCATTCATCGGCCGCCTGATGTGGTCTTTGATCTTTAGTAACATTGAAAGGAAGATCATGAACGCAATCATCCAGCGTCATATGTGGTCTTACACCTGAGGTGAGACAAAAACAAGATCATGAACACATTCAGTGATTCACAAAATGAAGATCACTTTTTTTATGAACGCATGTGGTCTTTCACCTCAAGTTAGTGGAAAACCAAAAGTGGAAAATGCCAACTTTCTTTAAAAAATAGCTGTGTAGACAACGTGTAATTGTTCAACCTTCTTTTTATTTGTCAATGGAGATACAGGTAAAACAAAGCAATTAGAAGCACATGATCTTTCAAAGCTGCAAAAGCTGAACTTTTTGTAACCTTCGAGGGCGTGTGGTCCTGGGGTAGAACATCGGCTTCCGACGCAAAGGTCCAGATTCAAGCCCTGGAGATTTCACTCCCTACTGGTTGGGTCGGTGTCAGTTTAATGTGACCGGCTGAGACAGGCTAAGACAGGAGTCGCGGTCTCTTGTGTGGCAGCACATAAAATTATCAGACGGCAGTCTTGAGGCCTGTCCACAATATAGCCTTTATCGTGCTGATGTTGGACGTATAAACCAACTCAACTCACTTTTTAACCTTCAAATTTCTTTGATCTATCTCCAATGCAAATAAGAAGCCGATGGAACAAAGCATTTCTAGAGCGACGTAGTGCCTGACCTTCCGCGGCTGCTTCTCGTCCTTGAGGGCGCTCAGAGACTGCGACCGGCGCTTGGTCTGCGTCTTCTTGGGCGACTCCGTCACTTCCTCAAACACATCGTCGTCGCCCTCGTCGGGATCGTCGTCAGCCTTCACAACTGCGGGAGGCAGGGAGGGACCGGGGAATACAGAATACAAGAAATCTTTATTTGTCCACCAAGAGGAGATTAAAAATACACTCTCTTCATGCAACAGAAGAATTAAAATGTTTACATCAATATATAAAAAAAATAAAAATGAAGGTAAAATTTTTACACAATTTCAGTGGGTTTTAAACGTAAACTAGTAGTGTTTTCAGAGTTGTAATTTGAGGTGATTGTTTATGTGAGAGAGAGAGAGAGAGTGAGAGAGACAGGAAAAGAGACAGAGAGAGAGAGAGATAAAGAGAGAAAGCGAGATAGACAGCATTACATAGGTTACAACGTTGACGGGCCCCAAGACTGACATTTGAAAATTATATGAAGAGAGAGAGAGACAGACAGACAGAGAGAGAGAGAGAGAGAGAGAGAGAGAGAGAGAGAGAGAGAGAGAGAGAGACAGACAGACAGAGAGACAGAGAGATAGACAGACAGACAGACAGACAGACAGACAGACAGACAGACAGACAGAGACATGTGATGCATATACGGTGACGATAATGATACATGTACTCACTAGGTTCCACAGGAGTCACAGGCTTGTCTTTCTGGGCCTCGGGGGGCGTGGCCACAGGCGGGGCTACAGCTTGATGTGACAGGTGTGGCACTGAAGGGGGTGGGGCCAGACCAGCCACAGCCACATGGTGCTCTGCTTGGGGCGTGGTCAAGCTCGAAGGGGGCGGGGTCACAGCGGCCACCGCGACAGCAATGGCAGTGGTCGAGGCTGGCTGTGGTGCAATTTGCTGATGGTGATGTTGTTGTGAGGCTTGTATAGCCTGAGCTGGACCATTAGCGCTGCTGCTGCCGTTGTTACTGTTGTTTGTACCGACATTGTTGCTGTTGTTGCCGTTGTTGCTGCTGCTGTTGCTGTTATTGGTGGTATTGGAGATATTGACGAAGGGCACCAGGCACTGCCAGGGGTATACCCGCACGTTGTTGGAGTCTGCGGAACAATATATGGACAACATTAGATTTGAATGGATCCTTTGAACACAATCTACTAGGATAACAAGTGGGAAGAGTTGTTGTTGAGTTGGTTTAACGTCCAACATCAGCACTATATATGCTATATTGTGGACGGGCCCCAAGACTGAAGTCTGATAATTTTATGTGCTTCCACGCGCTAGACAGGGCGGGGATACCATGAATCCTGTCTCAGCCGGTCACATTAAACTGACACCGACCCAACCAGTAGAGAGCACAATCGCCAGGGCTCGAACCCGAACCTTTTGCGTCGGAAGCCAATGTTCTACCCCAGGACCACCGCGCCCCCGATCCTTTGAACACAATGTACTAGGATATAAAGATAGACTGATTCATTGGTTATCATTTTACATAGGTTTTACTTTATACAAAAGTTATTTTCCTGAAAAATGGTTGGTTGTTGGTTGTTGTTTTTTTAATGGCCGCCGTGGGCAACTAGCGTATAGTATATCGCCGAGGGGAGCTAACACTGGCGTCTGAAAGATGCGATATATATAAAGATAGACTGATTCATTGACCTCCAAGCACACAGAGACAGAGCGAGAATACCAGAACTTCCATCTCAGCCGATCACATTATGTCAGTGATGTTCTATTTATAGACTAGATGGGCTAAGCGACGCGTTGGTCTTGTGACAGACAGGAAGCTCTTGCCAGTGGAGATAAGATCCTCACTCCCAACTCTACGTTCGCGGTGAACCTAAATTTTGCCCTATTAAGGCATAACTTGGCATAATTCTGCAGGGACATGTTTATTACTCTACCGGAAGCCAGCCACTGCGGCCAGCAGACATCTGAGGTCTTATAGCTCGCACACAGATATCGCGAATAGTGCAGCTCGCATTAGCCCGTCCACTTTATTAGGTCACTGCATTATGCATACATGTATATTCAAGCGCCATCGCCCCAAACAGTATGGAAACAAGGCCGTCAGATCACGTGTCGAACCGGGATCTCCTAACAACATATCGTGCGTTCTAGCATTGAGTTACTTCATCCCCCAAGCCATTCATCTACCAACAAAAAAGTTAGAGCTATCCTTGTAATACGTTTTATTAGTCTGTATTCACCTGTTGCGTCACAGGCTTGACAAGTTGCGTCACTGTAAAACGTTAGTCTGTATTCACCTGTTGTGTCACTGTAAAACGTTTAGTCTGTATTCACCTGTTGTGTCACTGTAAAACGTTTAGTCTGTATTCACCTGTTGCGTCACTGTAAAACGTTTAGTTTGCATTCACCTGTTGCGTCACTGTAAAACGTTTAGTCTGGAGCGAATTCGCCAGGGCTCGTACCCGGACCTTTTGCGTCGGAAGCCTATGTTCTACCCCAGGGCCACTACGCCCCCCACCTGACCCCCCGCAACCGTCCAAATGGATTAAGTCTGGGTGTGGTCAGTCTACAAGCAACTGAGCGGAAACAACCAACTTATTTGCTTGATCATGCGTGGAAGTTGGAACTAGGCACACATTATTATTAATAGCACTACATAGCTCAGTGACGTCACAGCACGGCGGAACTACTGATACTAGTAGTAGACATCTGTGGAACTAGGGTTGTTGTTGTTGGGTTGTTGGGTTGGTTTAACGTCCAACAGCAGCACTATATAGGCTATATTGTGGACGGGACCCAAGACGGACGTCTGACAATTTTATATGCTGCCACACAGGAGACAGGGCGGGGATACCATGACTCCTGTCTCAGCCGGTCACCTGTGGAACTAGGTCTTCCGAAGCGGCAATAGTACAATGTACAATGATTGGTAGCGTTTAGCGGAATCAATCAACTACCCGTACTGCTAATTAAGTCCCCGAAGTCTATCGATGAAGTTGAAATGGTTTAACGCCCAACACCAGCACTATATAGGCTATGTTGTAGGCGGGCCCCAAGACTGACGTCTGACAATTTTATGTGCTGCCACACGCGAGAGAGAGCAGGGATTATAACCATGACTCCTGTCTCAGGCGGTCACATAAACTGACACCGACCAAACCAGTAGGAGGGAGCGAAATCGCGAGGATTCGAACCACGGGTCTTTTCCGTCGGAAGCCGATGTTCTACTCCAGGACCACCACGCCCCCCAGAGAGGGAGAGAGACAGTGAGACGAGATAGAAAGAGAGAGAGGGTGAGAGAGAGCGAGAAAAACAGAGACAGTGAGACAGAGAGGCAAAGACAGAGGCACGATGGTGTTGAGCCAAACTTTAATAATAAAAAAAAACTTACTATTCATAACGTATCCTCTAAGTCAATGAGACTTGCTCAAAAAGTTTTGGTCAAATAGTTTATTAATAGCACTCTGTGTTTTTTGGTACATACGCATTAAAACAATAAGTTAAGTCAAGTAATCGCATACTGCATTATAACATCCCCTATTATAAGTCTCTTGACCGCGAATGTGCTGCATGTACCGGTAATGAGAAAATTATTTTTTTAATTCAAAAGTTTCTAGTCTTGGGTTACAGTGCCAGTATAATGTGACCCACTGCGACAGGAGATCGGACATTTCCGCAAGGTCTTTGCATGGAAGGACGCAAAATTGTCAGACGTTTGTTTTGGGACCCGACTACCATAAGGCCTTGCTGTTGATCTTGGGCGTTTAGAAACTATCTGTCTGTCTGTCTGTCTGTCTGTCTGACGCTCTCTCTCTCTCTCTCTCTCTCTCTCTCTCTCTATCTCTCTCTCTCTCTCTCAAAATGACTAAACGTTAAGCTGTGAATTTGAATTTTTTGTAATGTTTTTTGTTTGTTTTGTTTTTTAACCTGATCCTTAAAAAGGTCTCTACCCATCCATAACGCGTCTCCTTTGCGCCTTTCTCCCCAAAGCGTTTACACACAAAGGATTAATATAACGCCAATACACCACACACTACACGCTACACACAAACGCCAATACACTACACACTACACGCTACACACATACTGTACCGGCTGACACTGTTTGGGTACATTGCGCATAACCATACCATTGCACACGTTTGCGAAATGTTTAGCAATCTATGTGCACCCGGTGAAACTTTATAATAGTGTATTATATACATGTATATAGAAATTTATGATATAGGGTGTACTAGCGACTTCATAACTTGGTACACAATCTATCTTTGCGCCTCTCTATATCTATCTCTCTATCTATCTATCTATCTCTATCTATCTATCTATCTATCTATCTATCTATCTATCTATCTATCTATCTATCTATCTATCTATCTATCTATCTATCTATCTATCTATCTATCTATCTATCTATCTATCTATCTATCTATCTCTCTCTCTTTCTCTCTCTCTCTCTCTCTCTCTCTCTCTCTCTCTCTCTCTCTCTCTCTCCTCTATCTCATAATTATACTGCAGGAAGCAAAAGAGCGCATGATTTTCATCTCAGGGGGTAGGGGGGTGTAATTTTCTTATAATGTAAATGAAAAGTCGATGGCGTTGATAATCGCGATGTTGCCATGGTTACGCATCACCCAATGAAAAGGTCGCTGCGATTTTTTGCTGCTCAATAAGAAGAGGCGGGAGGTATCTTTGAAAGTCTCTCTCTCTCTCTGTCTGTCTCTCTCCCATTCACTCTCTTACTCTCTCTCTCTCTCTCTATACTCTCACTCTCTCTATTTATCTATCTATCTATCTTTCTGCCTGTCTGTATATCTGCCTGTCTGTTTGCTTCTCTGTATGTTTGTCTCTACGTCTCGTCTTTGTGTGTGGCTTTGTATTACTGTCTGTCTATCTGGTCTCTTTTTCTATCTGTGTCTCCGTCTCTCTCTCTCTCTCTCTCTCTCTCTCTCTCTCTCTCTCTCTCTCTCTCTCTCTTCCTTTACCCCTTTCTACCCACTCTCTCTCCATTCGTCTTTCATTGTCTCTCCGTCCGTCTGTCTGTCTGTCTCTGCCTGTCTGTTTCTTTCCCCCCCTCCCCACTCTGTTGTTATCCATGTCACCACCCCCTCTGTCTATCACATCTCTGTCGCTCTAGGTGTCTGTAGGAGCGCGCGGTGGCCTTCAAAAGGTGCGGATTCGAGTCCTGACGATGTCGCCCCCTGCTGGTTGCGTCGGTGTCAGTTTAATGTGACCAGTTAAAGCAGGCGTCATGGTATCCCCGCCCTGTTTCGTGTGTGGCAGTTCATAAAATTGTCAGACGTCAGTCTTGGGGTCCATCCACTATATGTAACCTATATAAAATTATTGTTGATGTTGGTCGTTAAACCTACTCAACTACAACTACATAATTATATAAATCTTTTTTTTCCCTAAGGGGTAAGTTCATTGCAAGGCCTTTGAATGAAGATACCGATCGTGACTGGGTAATGAGTAGCTAGCTGAATGGAGAGTATTGGAGACTGACGACAGCAGACGAGAGGCGAGAGACGGGCGAAAAGGTCAGCACTATTTTTAACCACCGCGTGACCTAAGGCAGTACAAGGAAGGCATTGAAAGCAGCAGCAGCAGCAGCAGCAGCAGCTAGGCCAACCGTGTACTGACTGACTGACTGACTGACTGACTGACACACGTACACACACTCTCTCTCTCTCTCTCTCTCTCTCTCTCTCTCTCTCTCTCTCTCTCTCTCTCTCTCTCTCTCTCTCTCTCTGGAAAAAAAAGGGGGGGGGGGGGGGGGGGGTGACAGACTTACAAACAGACAGAAGGAGAGGGCGAGAAAGATACAAAAAAGTACGATGAGAGAGCGAGAGAGAGAGAGAGAGAGAGAGAGATTTAACCTCGGATAAATAGATCGCTATTTGCAAAGCCGACCTGCGGCCAAAAAGAAAAAGAATACTGTAACGTAGATTCATCCGTTCTCTATGGCATGAGCTTTGCAGTTTTGGAGCATGCAATACAGGTAAACAGAGAACCGAGTTAAATTATAGAGTGACTTCCTAGACATTAATTTAGATTATCTACGGTCTGGTGCATTTTAAATCTGTTTTCTTAAAACTAGGAAGAAAAAAAATTACAAAACAATAATTTGATCGCCAACGGCACTCCTCGAACATTCAATGAGGTCATAATAGATCTACTCCATAACAGTAACTTACAAACAAAACAGTGGCGTAGGACCGTCGGCATGTTATGTGGCAAACTGCCAAAACTCTCGATCAGCATACTAGATCTAACGCTGTTTGTAGTTTTGCGATCAACACGAAGTTGATGGCCGACAATCATAACGGACTTTAGACATGGGGTTTTCTGGTTGCTCATTGGCTCTTTATTTGTATGGCTCACAGATTTCTATTAATAGAAATATGTGGTAGGGATAGTTCGGAGCCGAGTTCCTTACTTATAGTCTTCGTTTTGCTACTGGCCCCCTTTACCGCAAGCTCTTTCTTGTTTGAGAACGGGACGGGCAGGCTAGGCCTAGAGCTAGAAGGAAAAATTAATGCGCGAGTGAAAGGCCTTGGCCCCGCTAGCGCACGGCAGCAGCAGATCCCACGTAACGCCAGCCAATAGAAATCGAGAGCCCCGGAACGAGTATAAACCAGCGCAGCCAATCGCGGGGCTTGGCAGGCCATCTCCGTAGGCGAGCCAGGAATGCCGGCTATTGTTTATTGATGAAGTCAGCTGGAATGGTTGCGCGCTAGGCTACAAGTCTACAACACTACACTGCGGCGGCGGGCGGATACACAGACAGACGCATTTGCTGTAGCTCTAGTAGGGATAAATGAAAGGAGAGGGAGGGGGTAGTGTGGGGTTAGAACATGATGTACTGGAGAGAAACGAGGGAGGAGGGACCTATCCGCTTTTTTATCCACTTTTATCTTAGTCACAACCCCAATGTACAAAAGAGGGACAGGGGGAAGGACGGGGGGAGCGCTTGCAGAATTACAAATGGGGATCGTAGCAAGCTGGGTCCAGCTCGCCCCGTGATGGCAAATCGTGTGAATGCGGCCACGACGGCTGGGTGTGAAACTGTGAGTGTGTGTACGTCTGTGGGTGGAGACAAAAATACTGGACACGATCGCGTGGATGTCTGTCGGTTAAAGTAAAGGGCTCAGGTATAGATCCACAGTCCACAGCTGCCAAGCCCGAACCCAGCTAAACAACAAAAATAATATGTAATTATGTTTAGGGGAGGAATGTACACATCCGCATTTTTACGTACGATTGGTAGCTCTAGCGTAGGGTTGTAGTAAAATCTCGTACAACCGAACTCTGCTAGATTCTAGGTTCCAGGTATAGATCTAGGTCTAGATCCACTGAAGCCAGTGCATAGTTACAATGTTGTCTGCTGCTGGTTTGGTATGCTTCGTCGCTCCGCCCAATACGCTTCCCTCCCTCGCCCACGTCTGCTATTTTGACGGGAATTTCCGAGGGGTTTGTTTTGTTATTGGTTTTTGTGTTTTTTGTGTGTTTTTCATTGTACTCCGAGGGGGGGGGGGGGTGTAAATGTGTACACTAGTTTACTACTTACACGATAGAGGTGTGTACTGTTGGATGGGAATGGGCATTCAGGTTGCAAGTTACATTAAAAACTAGTATGACACACCGGAAAAATGGAAAAACGGTGTGTAGGATTCGTGTTTTAGCATAGTGATGGTCCCCAAAGCTGAATATCTAGCATCTAGATAAATTTAGACATTCTTTAGCCTAGATCTATATAATCCATTTTCTCTATTTTATTTTTTAATTAATCTGTGTCTTTTCAACACAAGTAGTAGTATTCACCACGGCGAAGATTTGTAGATTAAATCTGGATCTCCATGTATAAATATATAGATATAATTATAGATAATTCATTAATGCACGTGTATAACTTTTGTAAGATCGCACTAAGTGTATGTCTGTCTCTCACTCACTCTCTCCCCTCCTCCCTCTACTATATCTTTCCCTCACCACCCTCTTTCTCTCCTTCCATATGTTCCTTTCCCTTCCTCCCTCTCTCATTTTCTCTATCTCTCTCTTCCCACGTCCCTCCTCTCTCTACTCTCTCTTTCTCTCTCTATCTCTCATTCTCTCTATCTTTCTCTTCCCACCTCCCTCCTCTCCCCCTCTGTCCCCTACTCTCTACTTTCTTTCTCTCACCACCCTCTACCTCCTTCCCTCCTCTCTCCACTCTCTCTCTCTCTCTCTCTCTCTCTCTCTCTCTCTCTCTCTCACTACGATATCAGAAAGAGGCCTCAGCGAGCCAAAGGGTCACACAGTTGCCAGAATGGGCAAGGCAGCTGACACACTACAGCTGTTCAAATTAACACAGCTTCTCTATTTCAAGATCATAGTGTGAAATTAGTCTTGGGGCTCGTCCACAATATAGCCTATATAGTGCTGATGTGGGACGTTAAACTAACTTAACAACATAGTGTGAAATAGTACATGTAAATATAAAGTCTATGGTAGTATGCCCATCATTTTGTGTAGCGATCTGACATAAGAATGTAAGTACAACCTTGTTGTAAACTTACTACTTCGACTAGTCCTGTGATATAAGAACAAAAAGGCTTGCGAAGAGTTGTAAGCTACCGCGCTGTTGTACTTGCGGCCCAAAAGGAGTCTAATGGCAGTACTAACATAGCCAGACACTTAAAATGACATAATACGACTAGAAATCTATATAATTAATTGTTTAAGCGGGATTTGTGAGAAGGAAAATGGCGCATCATAACCACTAAAACTAAAACTAAAAGGCATATATTATTATAAAGAAAAGTTGACCATGTACATTGTACTATGTACTAAGGACTGCTTGTTTGTTTTTTCCAACGCCAGCACTTTATATGCGATATTGTGGACAGGTCCCACACTGAGGTCTGGTAATATTACGTGCTGCCACACAGAGACGGTGTGGGGATACCATGACTCCTGTCTCAGCCAGTCACTACATACTAACACCGACCCAACCAGTAAAAGGCAAAATCGGATGTCATGCATATATATATATAATATTATTTGCAGTAAAGTAAGATAAAAATCCAGTAGTCCCAACTGGGCAGTTTTGTTTTTATTTTTTTACTAAAACTTTTCGCGTAAAGCTTCATTATAGCATTGAATCACAAGACAAAACAATATATATTATTATACCTTGATAGACTTAACTGTATTATGACCTGCTATTTTTATTTTTTTCCTGAAAAGCCGCAAATTTACTGAAAACTGGTATCTCCGGTATGTCGTCTCTGTCTTTACTAGGGAGCCTGCTATTGCAAAACCTGTAACATCATGGCGGCACATACATGGTATACTGTATGAACTGTAGGCCTGGCGCTGTTGAGATGGTTTAACGTCCAACATCAGCACTATATAGGCTATATTGTGGACGGGTCTCAAGACTGACGTCTGACAATTCTATGTGCTGCCACACACGAGACTGGGCGGGGATACCATGGATCCTGTCTCAGCCGGTTAAACTGACATCGACCCAACCAGTAAGGAGCGCTTTCAGGGCTCGAACTCGGACCTTTTGCGTCGGAAGCCAATGTTTTTACTTTCATAACATTGAATCACAAGAGATAACAATAATACCTTGATATACTTTTACTGAATTTTGATCTGCTGTTTTTGTTTTTGTTTTTTATTTTTTGTTTTCCTGAAAAGCCGTAAATGTACTGAAAACTGACATCTCTGTAACGCCGTCTCCGTTTTTACTAGGGAGCCTGCTATCGCAAAACATGTAATAAATGTATCATGCCGGCACATACATGGTATACCGTAGCTGTAAGGCCTATGTACTGCACGCCTTGCAGCTGGCGGTCCCGGCGGAGTCCTAGTATAATACATGTAGTATTAATAGTGTGTGAGTCAGGCCCGTCCTTCTACAGTCGTGCACATCGTAGTAATTACTGCATCGTGCATGTAGTTAATTGCAATGCATGCCGTGTTATTGAACGTGTTGTGGAGATGAGTGCATTCATTGTTTGAAAACGCAACGCATATATAAACAAACACACACACATACGTACACACACACACACACAAATAAACTCGCGGAATTAATGCATTGTTTGTATAACAAGTTAAGCCCACTTACATAATCACACTATAACAATTTACACCGGCATACACAATTACACAATTCGTTACCAAACAACAGCAGGAAAGGAGAAGAGGTAAGGGAGGGGGGGGGGTAAAAACAATTAGAATAATAATTTGCGGGTGTAACCATAGTAACAGCCTGACGTCGCGCGGATCATCAATTTAGCTCATGAATACAATGTAGTTGGTTTGGTCGGAGATAGCGGTCTCTATAGGGCGAGAGAGAGAGCAATGAGGCTCTCTCCTAGTTCTCGTTTGACATCTCCTAAGCCTCGAGAAATGTTTACCATCTCCTAAGCCTCGAGAAATGTTTACCATCTCCTAAGCCTCGAGGAATGTTTACCATCTCCTAAGCCTCGAGAAATGTTTACCATCTCCTAAGCCTCGAGAAATGTTTACCATCTCCTAAGCCTCGAGAAATGTTTACCATCTCCTAAGCCTCGAGAAATGTTTACCATCTCCTAAGCCTCGAGAAATGTTTACCATCTCCTAAGCCTCGAGAAATGTTTACCATCTCCTAAGCCTCGAGAAATGTTTACCATCTCCTAAGCCTCGAGAAATGTTTACCATCTCCTAAGCCTCGAGAAATGTTTACCATCTCCTAAGCCTCGAGAAATGTTTACCATCTCCTAAGCCTCGAGAAATGTTTACCATCTCCTAAGCCTCGAGAAATGTTTACCATCTCCTAAGCCTCGAGAAATGTTTACCATCTCCTAAGCCTCGAGAAATGTTTACCATCTCCTAAGCCTCGAGAAATGTTTACCATCTCCTAAGCCTCGAGAAATGTTTACCATCTCCTAAGCCTCGAGAAATGTTTACCATCTCCTAAGCCTCGAGAAATGTTTACCATCTCCTAAGCCTCGAGGAATGTTTACCATCTCCTAAGCCTCGAGAAATGTTTACCATCTCCTAAGCCTCGATTTGTTGTTGAGTTGATTTAACGTCCAACAACAGCACCATATATTATAGGCTATATCGAGGCTTAGGAGATGGTAAACATTTCTCGAGGCTTAGGAGATGGTAAACATTTCTCGAGGCTTAGGAGATGGTAAACATTTCTCGAGGCTTAGGAGATGGTAGACATTTATCGAGGCTTAGGAGATGGTAAACATTTCTCGAGATGTTAAACTAGAGAGAGAAAGAAAAAGGAAGAGCAAGAGAGAGAAAGAGCAAGTGAGAGGGGGAAAGAGAGAAAGAGAGAGAGAGGGCGGGAGAGCGAAAGATAGAGGAAAAGCTAGAGAGGGGGGTAGAGAGAGGGGGAGAGAAAGAGAAAGAGGGAGAGCGAAAGCGAGAGACGAGACAGACAGAGCTCGTCTGTGGTTTGTAAAAATATGACCAGGAAGGTTCATCAAAAGAGACAATTATTATTTTCAGTAAGAACCTAAGACGTGAGGACCATCTAATTGAAGTACATGTATTTGACACACCTGTACTTATTTACAGTGTTAACTTGAGTACCTGTATCATTCTGATCTTCACACCTGCCATTTCGAAATAATTATTTAAAAAAAAATACTACTACTACTGCTATTGCTGCTGCTGTTGCTACTACTACTACTACTACTACTACTACTACTACTACTACTACTACTACTACTACTACTACTACTACTACTACTACT
>RQTK01000525.1:103975-121792 GCA_003991915.1 Elysia chlorotica
ACTACTACTACTACTACTACTACTACTACTACTACTACTACTACTACTACTACTACTACTACTACTACTACTACTACTACTACTACTACTACTACTACTACTACTACTACTACTACTACTACTATTACTAGTGCTACTGATACTACGGTTACTACCACCACCCACAATCACTATCACTACCATAGGCAGTCGGAGCGGGGAGTCAAACAAAGTAGATATGGTTCAGATAAGATTGTATCATATTCGACCACCGAGGGCTTAGCCCTGCTATTCCTAGCACGAGACCATTCTTCATTATGATCTCCGCGCCAAAGAAGCCGTAATTGTCATAACTCAATCTAGATCTATCAACCAGCCTCAATGTCTCATGTCTCAATCTCCTCAACTCGGCTAATTTTTCCTGAGATTGTGGAGTCGTATCTGGACGCGGTCGGAGTAATAGCCGAAGCCATAGTAGTAGATGGTGATAGTGGTATTAGTGGTGGTAATGGTAGTGGTAGTGGTAGTAGTAGTAGTAGTAGTAGTAGTAGTAGTGATGGTAGTAGTAGTAGTAGTAGTAGTAGTAGTAGTAGTAGTAGTAGTAGTAGTAGTAGTAGTAGTAGTAGTAGTAGTAGTAGTAGTAGTAGTAGTAGTAGTAGTAGTAGTAGTAGTAGTAGTAGTAGTAGTAGTAGTAGTAGTAGTAGTAGTAGTAGTAGCAGTAGTAGTAGTAATAGTATTTTGTGCGGATTTTCGGGACTCAACTATTTTGGTCATACACAATGTATCTCCATTATTATGACACTCGTCTAAATGTATTTGTATTTATTGACTACAGATCAACCCAACCTAATGAAAATGTAAAATGGGAGGAATAAACTCTCAAGGCACAAAACACACACACACACACACACACAACACTGGCGCAATAAGCTAAGTCGTTCGTGTCTTACTAGCACTGTCTTAAGTTGGCGTCAGCTCGGGTTTTCACCGGTGGTTTTTTTTTTGTTTTTTTTTGTTTTTTTTGTTTTTTTTCTACAGTGTATTTCTATTTTCTTTAAATATGAAAGCTCCTTTTAGAGGGTTTTACACACTACTACTACTACTACTACTACTACTACTACTGCCACTGCCACTGCTGCTTCAACGAATGGATATTTCTGCTAAACATCAGTATACATATTAAATTAAATATTTGTGAGTCCTATATCGTAATGCTTTAGGCTTTTTTAAAATTTATTTTATGTTTTTATTTTTTTGTGATAATGTCACAATACAGAAAATACATGTTAAATGTATATATAACCGCTATTAAAGTGAAAGGTGTCCTTTGGTTATTATAGCATTATTTTTGTTTGTTTTTCGTTTTAATTTTTTTTTCAACTGTATGGACAAACGCAGGGCGATGCTTACTTACGCGATGTTGTGGTATGAGGAAAAAGAAAAACAACTCCACTAGAAATAGATCTAGATTTAGATCTAGTTCAGAGGGGAAAAACCACTTACAAATAATGAGAGCTGTGAAAACTAAAGCATTACCAGTTGTATTACTAGTATAGTGTGTTCTCTTTCTCTCTCCGGATCAAATCTGATACAGTCACCTGTTCAGTTTGTCTACTAAATTCTAGAAACCATCTCTAGCTCTTTTTCAGTTCTTTTGTTATCTCCCTCTCTCTGTCTATACGTTTATTTGTCTCTTCCCTTCGTTCTCTCTCGTCACTCTTTCTATGCCTCTCTCGCTCTCTCATCTGACCCAGTAGCCTGCCCTCTTCGGTTTGTATTACTTTTAACTCTAGAGGTCCCTGCTTTAGCTCTTTTTCAGTTTCTCTATCTCTTTACTCTCCCTCTCTATCTTTCTCTTTCTATCTCCCCTCTTATTTTACGATATCACCTAACTACTACTACTACTACTGCTGCTGCTGCTGCTGCTACTACTACTACTACTACTACTACTACTACTACTACTACTACTACTACTACTACTACTACTACTACTACTACTACTACTTACTACTACTACTACTACTACTACTACTACTACTACTACTACTACTACTACTACTACTACTACTGCTACATGAAAGCTACTTTTAGAGGGTTTTACACACTACTACTACTACTACTACTACTACTACTACTGCCACTGCCACTGCTGCTTCAACGAATGGATATTTCTGCTAAACATCAGTATACATATTAAATTAAATATTTGTGAGTCCTATATCGTAATGCTTTAGGCTTTTTTAAAATTTATTTTATGTTTTTATTTTTTTGTGATAATGTCACAATACAGAAAATACATGTTAAATGTATATATAACCGCTATTAAAGTGAAAGGTGTCCTTTGGTTATTATAGCATTATTTTTGTCAGATTTGATCCGGAGAGAGAAAGAGAAAGACAGATGACGTCATTAACTGAGTTCAATGACATAATGACATGTGTCATTTTGACAAGCAAAGTTCGCCACCACCACTGACAAACAAATTACAAACGTTTTTTTGTGCCTACCTTCCTCTTCCTGTGTCTTCCTATCCTCGCCGCTCACTCTAAATCTTTCGGCAGAGTTATCCCCCTTGTTGCCATGCTGACTGTCCCCGTCGTTACCAGCGCTGGCCTTAGCAAACTTCCCCGGGAACGACGACTGATCTTGACCTGCAGAATCCACCGAACCGGAACCGGCCCTCGGGCCCAGCATGGCAGTCGTGGGCAGCCTGGGCAGGAGCGAAGCAGGGGTGGGCAGGCCCCCGGGGAGCCGTGCAGCCCCCAACACCGCCCTCCCGTCCGCCTGGTAGAAAATCTGGGTCGTCGGGTTGCCGTGGAGACGCAGAGTGGACGGGGAAACAGGTCCAGTGGTCAGCAGCACTTGCCTGCCGGCGGTCAAGCCGGCGAAACCAACGCCCGATGAAGCAGGGTCGAGCACGCGATGCTGTTGGAGGTTGTGCGAACCTCCACTCTGGACGACCAGCGTTCCTGCAGGCGCCGCCAGAAGGGTTGCCGCGGTAACGGGTGACGCCGATGCCGAGTCCTGACCCCCTCGGACCAAACAGTGCCTCGGCGGTTGCGGTTGTTGATGGTGGTGGTGATGGACAACAGGGCCTTCGATCTGCTCCCGTCGGACAATGGCCTGATCCGGAAGGACAAGCGCCGAGACGGCTTTCGGCCGCTGAAAGTTGTTTACAACAGCGCCCCCTACATTACCACTGGCATTACCGCCACTACTGGGAAAGCCTCGATCGAGCGCCACCTGCTGCTGTCTGATCGTGGTTGTTTCCCCTGACGCCATGTCAAGGCCGGGCCTCGTCGCAGCGCCCACCATGGTATAGCCCGTCGGAGGTTTCGCTGAGCCGATGACCAGGTGATGACGGTCGGGGTCTGAGAACGTCTGGAGTTGGAGGGGTCGAGCAATGGACGAATCCTGGAGGGATAGCAATGAAGAAGTTTAGGCTTTGTCTAGGTACACAGAATCACTTACAAATCCTCAAGATAAAGATTTATCTATGTGTTGCTTGTCAAAATTCTTCTGGCCTTTCAAAGATCAATGAAAATCAAATTTGCACATTTCAAGTAGAACTTCACCGTGGATGGATATGGACACAAACACATCTATATATATATATACGAGCTATATATAGTTGCAACTTTTGAAAAAGCAAGTACAGATTTTTAGCACGATATGGCACTGCAAAACTAATCGATGACCAATCTTATTAGGTTCAGCTATCAATATTGATTTAATTTAAACACAAGCTTAACCATAACTTTAAAAACTACATGGACTAGATCTAGTGATATTTAATAAATGCAGATTTTTTGTTTGTGTGTTATCTGCATCTCATAGTGTCAGAAACACCACGTCAGCATGGACTTTACATGGACTAAATAATAAGGGGAATTAAAGTTTTTTCACATACCAAAAGCAATTGGAACTAACACCATTGTCATTGATTGAATCAACCAGTTGTTAGTTTAAAAATAGGCACATCAAGAGAACCACAATCTCTGCCACTTGAACCAGTTCACCCCTTGGAAGTCGGCTATCTAGTTCTCGATTTATATCACAGAATTAGATGTAGATCCATACCATCGGATATCGAGATTTAGAATATAAAGTTACAGTGGACTATCTAGTTCTCGATTTATATCACAGAATTAGATGTAGATCAATACCCTCGGATACCGTTTAGATTTAGAATATAAAGTTACAGTCTAGATTTAGATTCAACTTCACCACATGTTCCACTTCTATAAGCACTATATAATAATAATAATAAGAATAATAATATATTGCATTTATATAGCGCACTTCCATGAACAATCATGCTCAGTGCGCTTAGACTATATTGTGGACATGCCCCAAGATCGACGTCTGACAATTTTATGTGCTGCCACACACTAGACAGGGTCTCCTGTCTCAGCGGTCACATTATACTGACACCGACCCGACCAGTAATCGTCAGTTCCACTTTGGAGTGGCAGACAGGTCCGTTTTATCTATAGATATATATGCCTTTTAGCTATCCCAGTGATGAAATGTGCCCGTACCTTATCAGTCCTGTGGCCTGCCAGCATCGCGGAAACTTTGAGTGCCTGGCCCGTCCCAGATTTCGGCGAGAGGATGCCCACTCCAGAGTCATCACTGTGTACCGACTCCTGCTTCACCATAGGCATGGCAATGCTACGCGGCTTTGCAACCAGAGCCTGGTGATTTAAAAAAAAAAGTGGTAGAAGTATTAATAATGATAATAAATAATCAATAACAAGGTAGTTGTAGTTCACCATAGGCATGGCAATACTACGCGGCTTTGCAACCAGAGCCTGGTAATTAAAAAAAAAAAAAGTGGTAGAAGTTTTAATAATGAGAATAAATAATCACTATACATAGGTAGTTGTAGTTGTAGTTGAGGTTTAACGTCCAACTTCAGCACTTTATAGTCTACTATATTGTGGACGGGCCCCAAGACTGACGTCTGACAATTTTATGTGCTGCCACACACGAGACAGGGCGGGGATACCATGACTCCTGTCTAAGTCGGTTAGATTAAACTGACACCGACCCAACCAGGGCTCGAACCAAGACCTTTTGTGTCGGAAACTGATAATCTACCCCAGGGCCACCGCGCCCAACTCAATAACAGGTAATCAGTGCTTAAAATATCAAAAGAAAAAACAAGAGAACAAAATCTTCATATTTCTGAGGCACCAAAACCTTTCTTTTATCTTTACAGACACTGTTTAAACTAGCACAATCAAAAGTTTCGACTGTTACAGATTTATACCTAGATCATCAACCAACAATCTGTTCAGAGCCATCTTTACCTTATGAACTAACATGAGCTGCATAATTTTATGTGATATATAACATGAGCTGCAATCTGCATGATTTTATGTGATATATAACATGAGCTGCATAATTTTATGTGATATATAACATGAGCTGCATAATTTTATGTGATATATAACATGAGCTGCATAATTTTATGTGATATATAACATGAGCTGCATAATTTTATGTGATATATAACATGAGCTGCATAATTTTATGTGATATATAACATGAGCTGCATAATTTTATGTGATATATAACATGAGCTGCATAATTTTATGTGATATATAACATGAGCTGCATAATTTTATGTGATATATAACATGAGCTGCATAATTTTATGTGATATATAACATGAGCTGCATAATTTTATGTGATATATAACATGAGCTGCATAATTTTATGTGATATATAACATGAGCTGCATAATTTTATGTGATATATAACATGAGCTGCATAATTTTATGTGATATATAAGAAACCGTCCTACCTGAGGCTGGTACAGCCCACCCGTGTGTGGAAACCTGGCAGTGACGGGGGACATGTGATCCAACGAGGACGAACTTGCGCCGGACTTGGATCCCCAGCTCTGCTTGTTGCCAGACGAGCTCGCCGAGGCCCGTACCACGAACCCCGGAGGTCCTTGCGGGTTGGTGTGGGGCGAGATCGGGGTGAAGGACGTCGTGGATGATCGGTGGTAGGGGCCGGTGGGGCTCTGTAACAAGTGTAAGGGTACAGTGTTTAGATACTAGGAAACAAAAAACAAAGCAGGATTCTGTAGGGTGGAAATGTACATTTAAGCACAGTATTTCTCTTAGGCTATTTAGGTTAGAAGGGACAGCCACAAACCTAGGTCTAGCTGAGACCAACAGATAAGACAAATAGACAAAGACACATTTTTAGACTGATGACATGGACGGGGATCGAACCCGCACCTTCTACTCGGCACCCATCGCCTTGCCAAAGCGAAGACCAGTGTGCTTAACCACTCTGCCATCGGCTTTCACAAAAATGAAAGCACCTGTCAGAGGGCTTTACACACGACTTGCCTTGACTGAGAAATCGTACTTCGCTGAGTTAGACCTGTCCAAGTTTATTACAGAACGTAAACAAACTAGTATATTTGTCATCAGTCTTAATAAACCTTAACTTATAAAAGGTTGGAGTTTGTTTGTTTTCATAGCACGTCAGCACAGTAAAGGCTATATTGTTATTTATTAAAGGCGAAGGTAAAAGCATCATATCTATTATTTTAAAATTGAAGGTGTGAAGTTTGTACTAGCACAAGAGCATGTATACCAAAGCTCACAATTAGTCTGCATCGGGATGGGAAAAGGTTAAGTCCATCATACTCCATTACTCCACAGTAAGTAAAACTATGCATGCTTGTGTACAGTTTACCCACCTGAAGAGCTCCGGCACTGCCCCTAATGCTGCCAGCGTGCGCTGGGCTTGGGGAGAAGGACGGACTGGTGGATCGGGAATTCCCAAGTGAGACCAACATGTTGGCTGCCTCTGTCTCCCTCTCCTCCATGTCATACCTGTGAATTGTAAACCACAATTTTATAAATAAATCTATGTTTTAAAAATAAGACATGCTGTGTACGTCCAGTGTAAACAATGAAAATGCTGGCCAGCTGGATCAATATTTTTTTTTAATGAACTTTTACGCTTATAAACATCTTTAAATGAATCACAAGACAAATACTTGATATTCTTTTACTGAAGGGGGGCGCAGTGGCCTAGGGGTAGAACATCAGCTTCCGGCGAAAAAGGCTCCCAAGTTCGAATCCTGGCGGTTGCGTTCCCTACTGGTTGGGTCGGTGTCAGTATAATGTGACCGGTTGAGACAGGAGTCATGGTATCCCCGCCCTGTCTCGAGTGTGGCAGCACATACAATTGTCAGACGTCCGTCTTGGGGCCCGTCCACAATATAGCCTATATAGTGCTGATGTTGGACGTTAAAACCAACTCAACTCAACTCAACTTTTACTGAACTCTCTACCAATTTCTTGAAAAACTGAAAATCGGTAAATTTACGGAAAAATTAGCATCGCTTAATATGGCCGATATGATGATATAAAGAACAAATTTTTTTAAACAGTGAACATAAAAAATTCATGCTTGAGACGATTCAAGGGCACTTTCTTTAACAGGCCTGACCTTAAAACAATGGCCATATTTTGTCAAGAGCAGAACACACAAACAAAAGTGTTTTGGTTTCACCAAATGAGAGTCTAGTTGCATTACAGACTACCTCAATACACCTACTGAAGTCAGGGCAGACAATAGTACAACAAATATTAAATGAAATGGTGCTAGTATTAATTTTCACAAATCACTCAGCTTATAAATCAAGACTAAACTGTATTTTAAAAAAATTAAAAAAAATTTGGGCCTAATTGCAACTACATTACTGGACTTTTTTTTAGCTAGGATAATAAAGGCAATATGTTAAGAAAACTTTTTGGATAAAACATGCAGTAAAATGAACATTTCTACCTAAAGCAGGATTGAACCCTCATTCATTTTTTTTTTACTGAAAATCCTTAAAATTACAGAAAATTGGCATCACTGTATGTATGCCTCTTGATTGTTGGAATTAAAATTTACATGTAAAAACCAAGGCAAGTTTCCCTATGGGATAGTAAAGGCTTATAATCTTTCTCTAGACTTAAGGGGGAAGGAACAGGTTCAAGTGGTAGAGCTTTGGACTCCCAATGTGGAGGTCCTCAGTTTAAAATCCACGATTGGTCAAAAATGTATTTGCAAAATTTAACGGCTCTTACTAGTTCACACAGTGTCAGTATTTATATAATCAAAATGTGACCAGCTGAGAAGAGTCAATGCGTGTCAGTATATAATCATAATGTGACCAGCTGAGAAGAGTCAATGCGTGTCAGTATATAATCATAATGTGACCAGCTGAGAAGAGTCAATGCGTGTCAGTATATAATCATAATGTGACCAGCTGAGAAGAGTCAATGCGTGTCAGTATATAATCATAATGTGACCAGCTGAGAAGAGTCAATGCGTGTCAGTATATAATCATAATGTGACCAGCTGAGAAGAGTCAATGCGTTGCAGTATATAATCATAATGTGACCAGCTGAGAAGAGTCAATGCGTTGCAGTATATAATCATAATGTGACCAGCTGAGAAGAGTCAATGTATCCAGGCACTGTCTATGTGACTGCAAGAAAAAATGCCAGATGATGAGGCCCGTCCACAATACAGCCTATATACATAATATAGTGCTGACGTTGGACAATAATGAATAAATACCTTACTCAACTCAATTCTCTTGCTCTCCCTCTCTCTGGGTTTTAAGATCTAGCTTCTCCTGGGAGACTTTCTAGACTGTTGTAATATATATATTTACATATATATATATAGTGCTGACGTTGGATGCTAAACAACAATGTCCCTACCTGCTGGCCATCATTCTCTCCCTGTCATAGTCAGAGGCCACATGGCCACCTTCCGCGCCCGACCACTCAATGTGGCCCTCCTTGAGGCTGCCCTGCCGACACCCGGGGAAGGTCGGGGCGTGGCGCATGCTCTTGCCCTTCAGGGACAGGTGGCGCGAGCAGAACCCTCGTCTCTGAGACTCTTTTGTGCATCTGTAGGTTCAATAAAAAGTGTGAGCGCAATGGTATTTAAATTAAACTCGTAAAACTTAATACGCAAAAGACATTGCTTTATTTCAACTGAATCTGTCCATAAAAAGTGACGTCACAAAACATATGAACTGAACCACAAAATATAAATATATAATCCCCTGGCAACTTTATCGCTCTGTCAACTTTCTTTGATTATTATAATAATGAAAATCAGTAAATTTGTAACACAAAGTTGGCATCACTGAGAGAATGGTGTTTAAACCAAAGAAGAGCAATTGTGGCTATATAGACTCAAGACTCAGTAACTTAGACTAAAGGGATGTTTAAAAAATAGTCAAACATGCCTTTCATAGACACCTGGATCAGAACCATCCACACCACTACTTTGTGCATTCGTGGTTTTAACAGTATCAATATCATGATCAATTAAGCTTTTGTCAAACAAAGATGTTTCAAGAAAGCACTAGTAGGTAGATCAACTTAATTTTACTGTGGAAGCCTCCAAATATTACAAAGTCTAATTAATCAAACATCTCATAAAATGACCTTTTCAAATGTATATAGGTTTGTTGTTGTTTTTTGCTCTTTGGCTCTCCTACATTCGCAACAATGGTACTCATAATTCAAAGTCTTTCCGGTTTGATTGCCTTAATTTGAAGTTTGCACCAACAATAGGCATTACCAAAAGTACTAGATTGAGCTGATTGGTGCTGCAATATTTTAAACAGTATCAAATACACCTAGATAGAAAAAAAACAATAAAAAACTCAACTCAAATTTCTCAAAAAAGGTATCTTTATAACACTTATATATGTAGTTTGGGTATAGTGTCCTCTTTTGTAATTGAAAGTTTTGGTTCAATCCCAAGTAAATCGAATTATGAGGTTTCCACTGTATGTGCTATTGACACAGTCGGAGATCTGGGATTTTAATTTCCACTTTTTTTTTTTATTACAATGTAAGTTTTTGTTCAGCTCAATACTGCCTACTAAAAATGTGGTACATCTACTGTTACTATTATAATCATATTGCATGCATGTCTCGTGTATTATGCAAACGTGATAAAAAGAGAGAGTGACTCACCCTTCCCGAGAACAGAGCCTCCGCCACTGTTTCCCGTTAAACTTTTTCCTGACGCCGTTGGTGGCGCTAACAACATCTCCCTTCTTGTACTTCCCGTTAAGGGGCGACCGCGGAGTGCTGGAACGAGAGCTCTCCGTCGACTGGGCACTGCGCGACCGGTCAGGGTCTCGCTTCCCCCCGCTGCCTCCCCCTCCCCCTCGCGAGGGGGGCTTGCTCAGCCGACCCCCGGCCTGTGACCTTGAACCAGATCCCGGGGTGGCACTACCAGACCTCGGGGTGCATGTTCCTGAAGAGTCAAAGCTCATAGAGTCCTGCAGCATGTCGTCGTCCGAGATGTCTCCGTGCTCCAGCGAACCAGCGCTGGACGAGACAGGACGTTCCAACCGGTACACCGATCCTCCAGGGACCACGCCAAATGTCTGGTGGTGACCGCCCGGTGCGGGAATCCCCGATATTCCGGATATTCCCGATACACCTGGCAATCCAACGGGACTTGCTCCAGCAGGGACCGGCCCCAGGGGAGAGAAGCACTGTTCTGAGGAGGAAGAGGATCCAGTGGGTGGCCCTGTTATGATGGCCGAAGTGGCCACTGTTGGCCCCAGCAATGATGATGACGATGATGGAGGGACGGTCCTCAGGTCTACGGGATCGGCCAACCTGGTCATTGCTGCTGCCGACGAGCCACCTCCTAACAAGACTCCGACTGCGCTCGTGACAGCTGTGGACCTGGAGCTAGAGCTGGCGCTCGCCACTCCTACTCCACCTGATGGAGGTCCAGACAGAGAGGCCTCCTCCATGTCCTCCCACCACGGAGGCTGCAGCAGCCGGAGGTGAACGCGCTTGGCAAGGATTTCCTCCCCTTGTGAAATCCCCGGGATTGCCTTGAGAGCCACCCGGAATCCCAGCGGGTTCCTCTCCACCGCCACGATCACACCTTCTTGGAAAATGTTCTGCTCCTGGCTGACCCTGAGGCAAACTTTTTTGCCAGGGGTCAAGGCTGCAACCTGGGGGTTATTGTCGCCAACCAGAAGCCCCGAGGCCTGGGGATCAAACACGTTGGAAAATATGACCTTCGCCCTGTCTGACTCAAACTCCACGTCAAGGTCGCTAGAGGTCGGGCCGAGGACTCCCTTTATCACGGCGACTTCATACACTCCCCTGCGCTTGGCCAGGACGCGCTGGTTTCTCCACTCACCAAGGTCAAGTAAAGGGCGCTTTGCAGCCGTGGGACCCATATGTTCATGAACTGTACCCCCGGCAATTAATCCTCTTGAATACGCAGATACAGGCGTGGACCCTACAGAGGGGGAGTGTGGTGGGTTTTGCACTTGTTGTTGCTGAGAGACGTCTCCTCCAGCCTCGATTTCTGCTGCCCTGCGCTTCTTCAGCGGAATAGAAATAGACTTCCGCTCCAGTTCCGGATACGATCCCGTAGGTGTTGACACAGAGAAGGGCGGGCTGCCCAAATCCATCTGGGAGTGCGAGTGTGACGGAGGCAAGCCTTGCTGTGGAGAGAAGTCAAAAGACCGGCTTGCTCCGCCAACTTCCCTGTTGCCCCCCCTAGGTGAATTCGATGGCATAGAAACCAGAGACGCGACTGAGACAGACAGTTTTGTCAACCCGGAACCAAAAGAGTTTGTGTGGCTTACGTTTAAAGGCGGAGGTTTCGGTTTGAGGTTAGCGTGTAGCTGCTGGCTCAGGATCGATGCTGTGGTTCGACTGCCGGGGGCTACAGGCGCTGAAGTGACGGACCAACTGCTGCCCTGGTGAGGTTGAGAAGATGTTAGCCCCGACGCAGCGTGGTGTGTGGAATGTTGTTGTTGCTCAGAGGGAACGGTCATGCTCATGGCGCTAGCAGGCACGGCGGGAGAAGAACTGGGCACCGCCTGAGACGACAGAGTTGATGGGGGGTTACCCCCCCTGTCCCTCTTGATCTCCCGAAGGGTGGTCGACACGGTGACTGGACAGCCGGCTGTAGACACAACCCCGACCTGGTACCCAGTGAGCTTGACCGTGCCAGTTTGAGGATAGGCCGACTGAGGCTGGATTATGTGTCCCACCATGGACGCTGGGACTCCCATGATATCAGCGCCACTGTCACCGGCCGCGGTCGTTGTTGGGGCGTTTGCCATAGACTTGGAAGGTGTGCTGTGGACTGGTTTGAAGTAGGCACTACTACTGCCGGTCTGATGTTGCTGTTGCTGCTGCTGCTGCTGTTTTTGTTGGTGTAGCATTGTTACGGAAGAGCTGGTACTGTTCCTGCTGCTGGTACTACTGTGAATTCCTGATGTTGCTGTCAATGTCGATGGTGAACTAGCACTGTTTGTCGTAGGAAAACCGCCACCAGTCGACGAGGCCAGGTTGGTCAGCTTGTTGCCCATGGAAAGAGCCGACTCCAGCTTGGACAGTGGCTTGGCGGGTTTGGGTTGCAAGGCTTGGGTTTGGGACAAGTGTGGTGGTTTTGTCGATGAACTGCTGCTGTTCACCAACTTCTGAGACTGAGAGGGAGAATATGTGCCAGAGAGAAGAGCTGTGGAAAGCTTGGAAGCATTCGTGGATTTCAAACTAGCTGATGAGGTTGAAGGCGCCACCGATGAAGCTGACGATTGTGTCAAAGCTGCCGTACTCTTTCCTCCAGATGGGACACCACTCTCTACCTGATCTGTTGAGTTGTCAGAGACTGTAGCTGATTGGACAGAGCTACTGTGACCCGCTGGCGAGTCTACTTTTTTACTGTCTTCTGCCGAGCGCTTAGTCTGCCTGCCTCCACCTCCCCTACTGGACCCTGAACGAGGACCAGAGGGTGGTGAGCTCGTTTTAACCACACTCCTGCCAGTGAGCTTGGACAGAACGCTGTCTGCAGAAACAGTCAAGGCACTCGCACAGCTGCTAGGACTTGCAAAGTCTACATCTTGTCCATCTGATTCTTTCACAAGGTTGTTATTATTGTTGCTATTGTTATTATTGTTACCAACACCAGAGCCAGCTTTCAACAAGCTTCCCCTAGCGCCATCTACTCCTTTAGACACCCGGGCGCTTTCATTCCAGGGTAATTTTTCACCATGAGAGCTGTCTGAAGCTGGGGAATTCTGGGCCGACAAGTTATCCGCTTTGCGACGAGACTTCGCTGATCGCGGCTGCAGCTGAGACGGCCTGCTAGGTGACAAGTCCTTGGTTTCACCAGACGAGGGCGCTGAAGTGGCTGCACCAGAGCCGATTGTTCCCTTCTTCCTGCCCTCACTTCGACGCTTCATAGTCGCATCTGAAATAATGTGAAGAAAAATTATCTAAAGACCAACATTTCTACAGAACGAAAAGATATTGTCAATTATAAATAAGTACCTGTACAAAAAAATCCCCAACCCTTTTATTTGGACCTTCTAGATATATATATCTAAGTATCTAAATGATAATTCTAGAACCAGTAAGACTTTAGAAAGTGGAGATCTACATAGAGATTAGGTTTGAGTAATAATATATATCTAATAAGAATGAAACTTTTCATTTTGTAAAAAAAAATAATAATACTAAGGCCTACAAAAGTCTAAACCCTCTTCAGAGTGTAAATAGGTAGATCTAGAAACCAGATCTAGATCTATGTATCCGTTCAGAAGTCTTTCACTAGAATCAAAGTCTAAGTCTTTCACTAGAATCAAAGTCTAAGTCTTAATGATATAGATCAGGCCTATATTTTAAAAACTGTTTAAATAAGATAGCCTATCTAGATCTATAGATCTGGACCTGTATAAAGATAGGCAAGCTGACAATCAGTGGCTTATCTAAATAAATATTCTAGATCTAGAATCTTAGATCTAATCTAGAATCTAGATCTAGTCTTTCCAGTTCCAAATCCGGTAGGATAGATCTAAATCTAGATCTAGATCAGGATGATAAAATCTAATTTAGATCGATCTAGGTTCTAGATCTACGAGTAGTTTCAATTAGATCTAGATCTAGAATCTAGACTAGATCTAGATGTAGAAGTCTTGATCAGATCGGTATAGAATTTGTGGCCCAGTTATGAGTTAATAAAATGAGGGTTTCAGATCTAGATCTACGGGGTTGAGATTAGATCTTAAAGTAGATCTACCGATCTAGATCTAGTAACATCGCAGTTAGTTGATCTAAGATCTCAACTGAAGATAGATCTAGATAGATTTTCGAAGGCTCTTGGCGTCTCCTCGTTGGACCCATTAGCAGATGAGAACCTGTGTAAATGTGAGAAAGCCATTGGCATTGGCGAGATCTCGATAGATCTATGTTCAGTGTCAGCCAATCCACTGAATCCAGTCCAGGCACAGCTCGAAATGTGAAAGTGCAGTACCATGATACCAGGGATGATACTAAAAATAGTATTTTACTCTAGCTCGGAGACGTCACACTGTTGGCAACCTATGAAGGCCATTGTCTGGTCTCTACCATACCCTATGGCAGGTAATATAAATCTACGGAAGATAAGTTCAGACATCATGTAGCAACAGTAAATGACAAATTATAGGTACCCCACTGAGTGTCAAAGTTCCACTTTTTCACCAGTTGATGTCCTTTGAGGACACGTTACGACTTTCCTTGGAATCTGGTGCATCTAAAAAGGTGAATGAGTATAAAGCTGTAAGAATCGAGCTCTTCCCATTGGCTGATGAGTGTACGAGACCGACCTTGCGCCCACTTGTTTCGCGAGATCATTGGTTGTGAATTTAAGCCGATTCGCGTACAGTTTTACCTTGTAAAACAAATCTGCCGCAAGAAAAAATATTTTACGTCTATGACATTCAAATTTGCATAATTATATCCCTTCAGTGAAAATTATCATGCAGTACGGATTTAATACATTGTTATAGGATTTTGAAGATGTTTTCAAAGCTTAGAATCATTCAGAAAATAACACAGACAGAATTGTAGACACAGTGATTTGCTAAGATTAATGCGCTGTTGCCACCAATGAAATGTGGTAATTAACTGGGTTACACACAACCGACTGGATTTCTGCGTGTGTGTGAGGGCAGAGTTACTATGTTTCTTTACTATAGATTCCCACAATACACGTTCGGGGCCTCCTCAGCCGTGGACTAGGGCACTGAAATAGCAAGCCTGCCGAGTGGATCGTATTTCCTGTTTTGCAAAATCTGTCGATGTCCAACAAGTTCTTCCCGTTTTTATAAACATTAAATATGCACCCTCTGTAAAAACTTGTTAAGCATGCTATTAAGCAAAATTAAAAAACGCAACGATAATTCACTTTCGATCTTTATATCAAAAGTATGCCACATCTCTTAAATTTTCCATGCAGCTCATTCAGTGGGCTGGTTGTAGGAAAAAAAGCATTTCCTGTACGATAAGGAATGCCAAAGATTCCATAGATAAACTGCATGTTCTATAATTTCACGCGTTGTGTTGAGTGTTGGGTTGGTTTAACGTACAAGATCTTCACAATTAAGGCTATATTGTGGACAAGCCCCAAGACTGACGTCTGATAATTTTATGTGCTGTCACACACGAAAGAGGGCTGGGATACCATGACTTCTATCTCAGGCAGTCACATTAAACTGACACTTGCCTAACCTGTAGGAAGCGAAATCGCCAGGGCTCGAACCATGGACTTTTTGCGTCGGAAGCCGATGGCCTACCCCAGGGCCACCGCACCCCCACGCAGTAGCTTTTTCCCCTTACCTTATTTCGTTTCGCGTTATTCTTTCTGGTGTTTATTTTATTTTTTACGTTCGCCTTGGACCAAAATCATCTGAAACCCTCTTTACTGGTCTTTAGTTGTGTTACTGTTTTAGTTTTATCATGTCACTCGGTTGCTAAGTTGTGCGTACCCCCCCCCCCTTATTATGATGATTAGTAGTAGTAGTAGTAGTAGTAGTAGTAGTAGTAGTAGTAGTAGTAGTAGTAGTAGTAGTAGTAGTAGTAGTAGTAGTAGTAGTAGTAGTAGTAGTAGTAGTAGTAGTAGTAGTAGTAGTAGTAGTAGTAGTAGTAGTAGTAGTAGTAGTAGTAGTAGTAGTAGTAGTAGTAGTAGTAGTAGTAGTAGTAGTGGTAAAAGGAGGAGGAGAATAAGGAGAAAGTAGTTGTAGTATTCTTTTTCACATTATTGCATCTAGCTTTGTTAGAAATCAGTGAAGTTGCACGGTTTGAGTCTTGTTGATTCAGCCCCACCCTTCTAATTTACTAATTCAAATTGACTTGCCTATAAATTATGACTTCTTGAGTCTAACAACAAACTGACGCTCGAAATAGTCCTTTAATTCTATCAATTCAGGCTTAAGCACACTAAGTAATTTATTGGTCTGTATTGGAAAATAATTGTTTTGAAAAATAATATCCCCATGCTTCCCATACGCATACGTTGCAACCACCTGTTAAAGTTAAGAAAATTTTTAAGTAATTAGCCTACGCTTTGTGAAAATCCTGTCTCCATCACATAATTTTTCTCTACAAACTATAAATTTCGGCAAAATCTAGTTTCTAGAGACCCTTGAAATGTAATCGTATTATGTGATTTTATGGACAGTTGCTTTAATCTAATCCTTAGTTTTAATCTAAAATTTCTAATAGACCTGGAAAAAGATTAGTTATCCAGTCACTGTGTTTATATAATCTGGTAGAATTCTCCCCTGTAGCCAGACCCTCTGAGGACGTGTCGTGAGTATCGACCTTCTGCTTTAGGTCTACATCTTGGCGCTGCGCAAACTCTTGGTGAGTACATGTATCGGTATCCGTGTACTCGTGGCCTGAGCTGTAGAGATGTATTCCTTCCGCAGTTATAGAACTATAGGGTTCACACGGTTCCACGTAAAGTTAAGTATTTTTTATATATATTTTTTTTACGCATCCGAGTACAGATAGTCTACTTGACTTACTTGACTTATCGCCGTTCTGCATCATAGTCGTCAGACTGCAACGCCTCGGCTTCCTTTTGTATTCTTGTGCATAGAATCCTCCACTGATCCCTCTGTTCTGCGATCTTTTTCAGGTTTTCAATGTCTTTGAAGGTTTTAAGACAATAATTACTACTTTCTAAACGGGACAAGTCGTTGTTCAAGACCACTGGCAAGGTAGTAATTGGTCTTCCCCTGTATTTGTCCCCTTGTGGGACAAAGAATCCTTCTATGGCTTTATTGGCTGGGATTTCTCTGTCGCGTCGCAGTATATGCCCGATATAGTCTACTTAGGCTGTGCTAAAGTCTTAATGTATATTAGGCCTAAGTTTAAGTCTCAGGCTTTTGCTACTTCTTTTTGCTATTTTACAATTACAATGTATAAACTATCTTATAAATCCAGATACATGTATTTCCCTAACTTCTCTCGTCTGGCAAGTTTTGTTTAGCTCCTCGATAAATACCTTGTGTTATTGATCCAATAAATACAGTTTTATCTCCATCGTTGATGTCACAGGGCTGAAACTTAAGACCCCGGACCAGGCAACGGCACTGATTACTACTACTATTACAGCAACAACAACAACAACAACAACAACAACAACAACAACAACAACAACAACAACAACAGTAACAACAAATATTGAATCCAGCAGGTTAAATTTTGGTCTCTACGTATTGCCTTTAGCTTTAGATTTCTCATTACCTAATATCCTAATATACATGTCAATTTAAATCGTATTTTGGTAGTCTATTGACAGTTTTAGAGATCTAATCCATGGTTTTAGTCTGAAGTTTTAAGAGTCCTGGGTAAAGATTAATAGACAAAACATAATTATTTCGGCCACGTATACGGTATACATCCTCTTTTAATCTCTCTCACCTCTCTCTCTCTCTCTCTCTCTCTTTTTCTATCTCTCTCCCTCCTCCCC
>RQTK01000525.1:122721-147280 GCA_003991915.1 Elysia chlorotica
GGAAAGAAACGGGAGCTAACAATAACAGTTTTTCGTATTAGTCTGATGAAGGCGTAAAGGCCAAAAGCTTACGTGTCTGTATCATTTTGTATTCTTAGAGCTGCACTACAGTATATCTATTTTCAAGGGCGGCTGGTGCCTTCTACTTTGCGTGTCTGTGTTTTTTAAGGCACGAGCCGCCACTGTCTATTTTTATATTTATTTTTTTTTTGGTGCCTTGCATATTAAAAGCACAAACGATTTGGAAAGAAACGGGAGCAAACAATAACAGTTTTTCGTAGAGAGGAGAGCACGTCCACCTTTCTAAGCTCTAATGCAGGACCATTATGTAAGTACAAGATCTAAAAGCTCTTAAAAGGCCATAGAGATGGGGTGTTTTCACGGTTGACAGGTCACCTTTTTTTTTTTTTAATAGATTTGGCCCATTAAAGCAGAATAATCTTTGACCAGTCACGGAGATGTACTTAAGATTTGACCAAAAACGAAGATTTCTTGCTGGTAAATAAAAATTGATAATTGAGAGATATAACGCGAAGCTGTTTTGTTCTGTAGTCCATATTATTTCTTCAATGTTGATTTTTTTATGTTGCGTAACTGGATATAATATTCCTATTTACAGATATGTGGAGAGCGAAAGATAGATAGATAGATAGATAGATAGATAGATAGATAGATAGATAGATAGATAGATAGATAGATAGATAGATAGATAGATAGATAGATAGATAGATAGATAGATAGATAGATTTATATAGATAGATAGGTCGGTCGGTAGGTAGATAGGTAGAAAGATGGATAGAAGATGGATTAAAAAAAAAGAATTATAGATAAAAATAGACACTTTCGTTTGCCTTATTACATTTTCTCGTCTGATTAAATTTCAGATCGTTTCTATGTAAATAAAATGAATCATAGATTTCGAACAATTACTTCAGTAACGTACGTCACCCTTGTGGTTGGTGAACTGTCTGTGTTAAGCTGAAATGGGACTGCTTGACTTGTTCACCACAGCACGGCTGGTCTCTCTGCTGGTCATGACATCTACCACTACAGGTAAAACGTTGGAACGATGATGCGAATAATGTTGTTTTTCTTTGATATTCGTTTTATATTGCTGTTTAAAACATTTGCTTACTATTAAATTGTGTATTTTAACTGTTCCCAGAAAATGGTGTTTATCTTTTGTTGTTGTTGTTGTTCGCCAATTTATCTATCGATATAGTTTGTTACTGTAGGTTTGATAATGTGTGTAATATTACAACTATTCATTATAATTTTAAAACCTAACATTAGCACGCACGTATATTTATCTTTGGAGCTTTTAATTAAGCTTAGTTGCTGTTTTGTTATTTGATGTTTCGTTTCTTCGTTGTTGTTGTTGTTGTTGTTGTTTTGTATATTTTGTTGTTTTGTTTTATTTTTTGTTTTTTGTTGTTTTGTTGTTGTTGTTGTTGTTGTTGTTGTTGTTGTTTGTAACGCATTGTACTATAAGTTGATCTATTCATTTCCTCACCCTTTTTAGGTGCGTAACTTTTGGGTAGCGGATTGGCTAGATGTATGTACATTATCTTGTTTGGTTGCATAACGATTGTATTTCAAGCCTAAGAATTTAGTTGTGAGTTTTGCTTACTGAACACAGCCCTTCTCGAACCTCCGGCTTAGTTCTAGAATAGTAATCACCTCGTCACCTCTTGTTTACCTTTGTTCTGATTGGTTGTTAATTGCTAAAGAGGTGTACCGAGAATATTCTCTTATGATTTACGTAATTCTTGTTCTGGATGATTCGACGAAATTGTGTATAAATAAGAATCTTAATTAGATTTAGATATAAGTCAACATTTCAAGAGTCAACATTGTTTTCCAGAGACTACATTGAAACTCCAGTAATTGTACTATTGAGCCGTCCTACAAACATTGTAAAGTATAACCCTTTTGTTGGATTAAACAGTGTGCAATTGTTACTTGCGGACTTCGGATTTATTTTCTGTGGACGAGTCGTGTGATTGGCTGCGAATATTTTTAATACCCCTAGACAAACAGAGCCTAACAGATTACCACCTCACCAGCAAATCTGTTACACTGGGGGCTCGTCCGGGATCGAATCTACAAGTTCGGCGCATCGAAGAATTATAGATCTAGAGATCTAGATTAGTCCAGCGTAGAGCTAGGTCTAGATTACCAACCTTCGTCGGCTAATATCTGGTACACGCGTTTCGCTTGCCTAATTTATCAGATCTAAAGTTAGATCTAGAGTCAGTGTGTTCTGCGTAAACTGTGTCGTGTGCTTTTGCGCCAGTATTCGAAGCGTCTCTTTCTTTATATAGCAGTAATAGCACCCTCAGCTGTTAAAGCTCCATAATGTCGTCCATTCAAGAAATCAAAGAAATTGCTGAGGAACTGCAGTTACGAGGAGATATTCTGTGATGGAGAGAGAATGTCTCGGAATTGTTTGGGGTATAAAGAAATTTGTTTTGCATCTTTATGGTAAGCAGTTCACGCTTCAGACAGACCACCGACCCCTTGAATTTCTAAAGATTTCTAAATTTGATAACCCTCGTATAATGCGTTGGGTATTGGCTATGCAAAGTTTTGTTTTCAGAGTAGAACACATTAAAGGCAAGGATAATGTGGGAGCTGATTTTCTTAGCAGAGTTCCTGTATAATATTTTGAATACTTATTATTAAATGTAATGTTTAGATTGCATTGTTGGCATTGTTGTGAAGTGGGCAACTTCTGATATGCCTGTACCTATTGTAATGTTCTATTTTCCGAAGTAATACTTTTATTGTTTGAATTGCCAGTATGTAATACTAATCGTAAAGCATGACTGCCGGTACGCCCACTTCAAGTAAAGGTCTCATGATTTATCTACTTTATTGATGATATTTGTATCAAGTGGAAGGCCATATACAATGCTTTGGATGTGAGAATAAATTTTTAGGAAAAATTATTTTAAGTGGGGGGATGTGTAACGCATTGTACTATAAGTTGATCTATTCATTTCCTCACCCTTTTTAGGTGCGTTCGGGTTCGGGTAGCGGATTGGCTAGATGTATGTACATTATCTTGTTTGGTTGCATAACGATTGTATTTCAAGCCTAAGAATTTAGTTGTGAGTTTTGCTTACTGAACACAGCCCTTCTCGAATATCCGGCTTAGTTCTAGAATAGTAATCACCTCGTCACCTCTTGTTTACCTTTGTTCTGATTGGTTGTTAATTGCTAAAGAGTGTACCTGGATGATTCGACGAAATTTTGTATAAATAAGAATCTTAATTAGATTTAGATATAAGTCAACATTTCAAGAGTCAACATTGTTTTCCAGAGACTACATTGAAACTCCAGTAATTGTACTATTGAGCCGTCCTACAAACATTGTAAAGTATAACCCTTTTGTTGGATTAAACAGTGTGCAATTGTTACTTGCGGACTTCGGATTTATTTTCTGTGGACGAGTCGTGTGATTGGCTGTGAATATTTTTAATACCCCTAGACAAACAGAGCCTAACAGATTACCACCTCACCAGCAAATCTGTTACTGTTGTTTTATTTTTGTTTCGTTTCTTCGTTGTTGTTGTTGTTGTTGTTGTTGTTGTTGTTGTTGTTGTTTTGTTTTATATAGTTTGTTTTTTGTTGTGTTTTTTTTCTTTGGGAGGGGGGTTGTCACATTAATTGACTTATATCTAAAATGAAAAAAATTATGAACAAAAATCTTTATTTTCAACAAAGTAAAAAAAATATGTGTATCATTATATAATGTGATTGACATGTTCAAACATTAGGAAGAATGCTCGATATTAAAAGCTTTATACAAGAGTTGTTAATACTAATAAATAATGGTTCGTAAAATAACATTTGATAATGAGAAAAAAAAAGTCTATATTTTTATATACAAGTGTTAAATGATACTTGAAAATCGTGTCGGAGAAACTCAACTTTTCTTTTACATCGGCCCTGTTCCTCCACAGGTCTGGCACAGACGCCAGATCTTAGCGTTCGCAGTGCGCATGACTGGAGTAGCACCTCGCCGTTATTATCGAGACTCTCTTCTTTCATGGAGCGTATGGATTGGAGGCTAACAACCATGGAGGGGAAAATGAATAAAATAGACCGATTGGGTGACAAACTAGAAACCATTGAGGCGAAAATGCAATCTCTAGAAGACTCGTTTGAGGATAAATTTGCTGGAACAAAGCAGGAAATGGAAGATATGATGACCCGTGTCATAATTCTTACTGATACAATAGAAGAACACTTTTCATTCATAAAAGATGATGTAGCAAACAGCTGGCAGAAGCTTCAACTCAACACAGAGGAAAGCGCATCCAAGACTATAAACGCCTTTCAGTCTGTGGCTAAAAAGCTGAACAATACAATTTTGGGAAAAGTGCAATCCGCATTTGTAGAGCTTTTCTCGCCAAAAAGTTGCAAGAAAAACAAACTTATATTTTACCCTTTTTCTGTCAGATACACTTTTATATACGGTGGCGAAATCCCAGGCTTAGACACCCCACTCCTCTGTGATATGGTCACCGATGGTGGCGGCTGGATAGTCATCCAGAGACGTTACACAGGGGAAGTTGTTTTCTATAGGAACTGGGCGTCCTACAAAGCCGGCTTCGGTTCTCTAGACAACGAGTTCTGGCTTGGGAACGACAACATCCACACCATCACAAGCACAGGGAGGTATGAGCTAAGGGTGGAGATAAATTATAAAGGGCAGTCAAAATTTGCAAACTACGGCATGTTTTCCATAGATGATGAGGAAGAAAAGTACAAACTCCATGTTGGATCATACAGTGGCACAGCAGGGGATTCCCTAGAACGACACAACGGTAAACTTTTTAGCACACTTGACCAAGACAATGACCTAATTAATGATTACAGCTGTGCAGAGACACACCATGGAGCTTGGTGGTACGGAGATTGTCAAGATTCCAATCTGAACGGATATTGGGGTCATATATATTTCGAAGGTCTTAGATGGCAACTTACCACAGGCAATGAAAGTGCAGAGTTCTCAGAAATGAAGATCCGCCGATTGAACGAGTGAAAACAAAAGTTGGAGCGAATTCAAGGAAGGCAGGAAGGAAAAAAAAAACTAGATAAACAAGAGACCTATTATGAAAACCTTACTAAAAGTATTTAGAATATTTTAAAAAGACAAATAACTTTCAAAAACAAATACATGTAAATTGTCTACATGACTAACTATAAAACGTACTTTAAAGCCAAAATGTTTTTTCTGAGTAGGGCCTATATTTGGTGATTGGTCAAATCGTTCGACACTTTAGTTGATATTAATTTGTATGTATTCAAGAACAAGATCTTTTACATTCAAGTTAGATATTAGCAAAATTGAGTTTATTTTAAGACGTGGGGTAATGTCCTGTTTTCCTTATTTGGGTAGTTTACTTAGACTATACTTTTTATAGTCTGTTCTAGTTCACTGTTTACAACGCAGCAAAAAAAAAAATCATTATTCAAAAGGATATCAAAGCTAGAGAGAACATTCAAAGACATTCTAATTGCTAATATTATAGAGTTTGTAAGAACGCTAGAAAACAATGTAGATTTAATTCAAACATTTATTGTTATGGACAGATCTATTAGAAGCGAGGCGTTCGTAACAAAAGACGTTAGGCAAATCGCGCAGTGTGTGTTGTTCTAAAAGCTAATCTATTCTAAGGCCCATCTCGTCGACAGTCTTGGCAGTCAAAGATTGTCGTTGGAGTTGTCAGTTTGTCAGTGCGGTCGATAATTAAGCCGCTAAAAGTTCAAGATTTAAAAAAAAAACGACATTATTTCTAAACGTGAGAAATCTAGAACTAGAACCTAAAGGGTGAAGGTACAGGGTTAGGTTAACAGAAAAGTTCCATTGACTCATTACATGTCCTTATTAAAAAGTCTTAAATGTTGTAAATTGCTGGGCATTGTAATATGTCCGCTAAACCTTTTGCTGTTTTCCTTCTTGCACTTTCATTCTTGTATCCCTTGTATATTTTTTTTTCCAATCAGTCACATTGTTATTTGAGGCCTGTGATAGCACACGAGCATTTCAATGTGCACAGTAAGTTTGCACTAGTGATATCGATTATGCCCTCCTAAAGGGGTTAAATATACAGCCTAAAAATTATGGAAAAACTATTTGGCCAATAAAATATTTTAAAATATTGACTTTATAATTCAGTTATTAAAGGTGACTGTGATAAATAACAATCCTTTTCATAACGATATAAAACATGACACGGCTCTCTGTTTAGTTACTGTTTCATTTTCGATGACATTCATTATATTCTACTCACTATTTTGAGATTTAAAAAAAAGGCAGATCAGCGAATTGAACAGATTTTTATGCAGTGAGTAAAGCGCCCCACATACTTGCAAGTGAACTGGGGCAATTGACTGGATACATGTCATTTGCCCAAGTTTACCTGTAGGTGTGTGGTAATACTGGAAACTTGTGCAAGTGATTTAGGCCAAGTTTGATTGACTTGTAGGGACCAGACTCTGTTTGGTGTTGAGGCTTCAAGTCTCAAGCCGCTGCACCTGAACACCTGGCGGGATCGGTCTCGCCAGCTCTTGGCCGACGGTGGGCACAGGAAATGGGTGTGCTGATAAAGGGTGAAGGTACAGGGTTAGGTTAACAGAAAAGTTCCATTGACTCATTACATGTCCTTATTAAAAAGTCTTAAATGTTGTAAATTGCTGGGTATTGTAATATGTCAGCTAAACCTTTTGCTGTTTTCCTTCTTGCACTTTCATTCTTGTATCCCTTGTATATTTTTTTGCTATCAGTCACACTGTTATTTGAGGCCTGTGCTAGCACACAAGCATTTCAATGTGCACAGTATGTTTGCACTAGTGATATCGATTATCCCCTCCTAAAGGGTTGAATATCCAGCCTAAGAATTATGGAAAAACAATTTGGCCAATAAAATATTTTAAAATATTGACTTTATAATTCAGTTATTAAAGGTGAATGTGATAAATAACAATCCTTTTCATAACGATATCAAGACTTGACACGGCTCTGTTTAGTTACTGTTTCATTTTCGATGACAATCATTCTATTCTACTCATTGTTTTGAGATTTTAAAAAAAAGACAGATCACCGAATTGAAAAATATGTATGCACAGTGAGTAAAACTTACTAAAAGTGATTTATAATTATTTCTATTATTTTAAAGCATAGATCTATATTATTTTAATTTTGTAACAAGGATTCCATAGAAACCGCCGCTCCGATCGACTAGAAACCTTGAACCTTGAACCTTGAAATGTTCCATGTTGTAGACCTTTCGATTTTTTCATGGGTCGAAATTGTATGGTCCTAGTACTAGTATGTGGCATGCGTGGCTTAGACAATGTTTTACATATCATAAAATTATAGTACCGGGTGACTTTATAAAACATTTCTCTGTGCATTGGTTTTGCTCTCAATCCGTTACAAAAGTAAAAATTTACACCTGAAGATCCACACAACTTGTTCTTTCAAATTCACCATCTCCTAAAAATGCTTTGTGTAACAAAGGCTAACTTACTATCACCATACATTTTTTAAAAAAAACTTTTTAAAGATCAAATTAAGTTGGGGTTCGTTCAGTAGGTTGGGGAACTTGAGTTCATAATGTCCTGCCTACTGAGAAGCTATATCAGTGAAATTTTGATCTGAGAAATGATATTATAAATCACTTCTCATTGATGTTATTATTTCTGATTTCTTTGGTAAATCCATTCAACAAATCCAAAATATCTCTGCTACAAAGTGTAGATCTATGCTCAGGGCTTTTTCAGGTGCAACAAGTTCACATACAATAAAATATTGAATTTTTTTCTGAGTGCGCAAATTTAAATGCTCACCCTGCACGATTTTGTGGAATCTTTGGTTAAATGTAAAATCAGGGGATAGAATCAAGCCTACTATAAGAAACTCAATGGCCTGTTAAAAAAAGAAATAGATAAAAATACTAACAGCATGTTTGGTCGGACCTCCGAAGAAAGATTACAATTCTCTCCAAGTACAGTACACCTGGATTTGTGACGAGGGATCACTACACATACAAATATTTTATAGACAACAAAGAAAGATTCAAGTCGAAAGTTTAGGCAAAACATTTAATTTATTTCAGAAGTAGACAAGAATTTTGTTCTCTCCACAATTAACTAAAGAAATTGCAAGGCAAATTTAATAAAATAAAAACAAAGAAGAGAAAAAAAAAGACTTTTGATTTCTAGGAAAGATAATTGGGAAATTTTTAGGATATCTTCTTCTAGATAAAAAAATAATAGTGTGAAGTTGAAGAACAATATTAAAAAGATCCAAGCTTTTTTGCCACTTAATTACATGTGCATGTACAATCATAGACTAAATTGATTGTGTTCTGGTAACACTATGACATTGTCACTGTAAGACTGTTCAGCATTTAAAGTCCTCAAATTTCAAAAGATAATTTCCCATAGTAAATCATAAAAGTTTTCTCAACAAACAAGTACAAGAAGAAAAAAAAGTTATAACTGTACATGATTAAGGCTGCTAAAATTTGCTGTCAGATGCCTATAAAACCTCTTTCCATCTCACCGCAAACATATAGAGAGCGTTGGTATGCGCTTGCGCCAGCACATCTTTGCATGAATCTGCACAGTTACCATTTTGAACTAATAATAATAATAATCAAATCTTTCATCTTTTTAAAGTTAAACAAAAATAGTGCGAATATAATGAAAAGACTTTGCAGGTAAAGCCTTACTCAAAAAATGTTGACATGTCAATTTTATATTCAGTTTCCATTAGCAGTAGAAAGGAAAAAAAATCTGGTATAGTTAGTTTTAATACATTTTTAGCAACGTCCTCTTGGGTGCTATAAAGAAGATTTATGAGAAAATAAGTTTAAAATCAGATGTAAGGTTACATACACGAATATAAATTTGATAAAATATACATTTTATCACAATCTATCATCTGTCTCCACCAACCCCATCACCATTTTAATCACAATTGACAAAAGCAATAAAATCAATTATTTATGCATGCATACATTATTGAGTAGGCTGGAGAAAATTATATTTTTCATATGAGCTATTAAGTCTTTAATAGCAAAATTGGTCAATGAATTGCATTGGCCCATTTAAAGATCAACTTTAAACCAATAAATTCTATTGGCCCAATTGAACAGCAAATTAATAGCAATGCAAAGCATTGCTTAAAATTAACATCAATTTCTAATGAATCTATCTGTTTCTTTGACTCGCAAGGACTTGCATTGGAACAGGTGGAAATAAGTTGGTCTTTTAACCCAATTTAAATTTGTACTGTAAATAATCCGAATTTTTTCATATTTAAGTTTATACCTAAACAGTTCAGAGAAACATTGTTTGTCAGAAATATCATCTGCACATGTACAGAAAAAATTGTTTGTTTTTTTTTCTTCACAGTGCTCTGAATATTTAAATATGGGATGTGTATCTTTCTCACAAGCCAACCCTCACTCACTTCATTTTGCTCACAAACAATATTTACATTAAAGCAAAATAATCTTTATATCATATGACTCAGGATACACACTTTCAATTGCATGAGCATTCAAATATAATGCCTTAGTAGATACATATTGCAGCTTGCTTGATATACTGACATTGTAAACAATTTTTACTGTTCAAATAGCAGCACATACAAAAAATAAATGTATATGCCTGAACAGTTTCAAAAATAACTTTGCTTTTCTTTTTCTTTCCTATCTTTGAGAATATTGATTTAAATTACATGTTTTAAATACTACTTCTAAGGTACCAATTCTCCATTATTTATTGCCAAGATCAGTTGTGTCCATATCAGTGTTTCCTATTAGACTTGTTAAATCAATGATGCCAACTAGATCCTTTTTTTTTTTAATTTTTAAAATCTTTACTGAAACTATGTTCACAGGGGTACAGCATGGAATCATAATACATAACCCATTGATAAAGTTTTACTGAACTAATACCTGCCAATCCTTTCTTCCCCAGTGAAAATCCGGGAATTGACGAAAAATTGATAGGCTCTATCTGTGTTAAATAATGTCTCAAACTCAAGCCTGTAATTTTCCTCACTAGTCAGTCACTTAAATTTTTTAAATCTTTACTGAAACTGTTCAAAGGGGTACAGCATAGAATCATAATACATAAACCCATTGATAAACTTTTACTCAACTAAGACCTGCCAATCCTTTCTTTCCCAGTGAAAATCCGGGAATTGACGGAAAATTGGTAGGCCCTATCTGTGTTAAATAATGTCTCAAACTCAATCAAGACTGTGTAATTTTCCTCACTAGTCAGTCACCCGGCTTAGATCCTAGTCTATCCTACTCCAAGCTACAGTCTTTCATCATCTGCTGGCGGCGGCACCAGAGTCTGTTTTCTCCTGGTGGGTGACCACGCCTCGCTGGATCAGGTCTGGAATCTCTACGGCTAGCCAGGGCCCGAGCTGGGGTTTGGAAGAGGAAAAAAAAATTAAATGAGTACCAGGACATTTTTTTTTTAGACCAGAGCTGAGTTAAGATGAGTTGAGTATCAGCACTAGAAAAGATAGTCTATATTGTGGACACACCCCAAGACTAACGTTTGGCAGTTTTATGTGCTGCATGGGTCTAAAAGGATACTATGGGAAAAGCAGGTTATGGATGGGGGGGGCTTGGCTGGTTGGTTGGGTTGGTTTAACGTCCAACAGCAGCACTATATAGGCTATATTGTGGACGGGCCCCAAGGCGGACGTCTGACAATTTTATGGATGGGGGGCACGTAGGAATAGTTCTGTCTTAGAACACACCAGAGGGAGGCATCTTTCCTTATTTCTGCTTACCCCGAGAGCCATAGCATGAGCAATTCCAAACTTGGGAACATTCCTGGCCCACAGGGGCTTGAAGTGATCAGTGAGGCAGATTTTGCCACCCCTGCAAACATAGTTAAAAAGAAATAGTAATATTAAACTAAACAAAATGAAAGGAAAAAATATTGATAATAAATGTAAAAATAATAATAATACTAATACTAATAATAATAATAACAATAAATAATATTAAGGTCAGTTATACAGAAATAGTAATATTAAACTAAACAAAATGAAAGGTGTTGAATAATAATAATAATAATAATAATAATAATAATAATAATAATAACAACAACAATAAATAAATAATATTAAGGTCAGTTATACAGTGTGCTCCTAAAAGAAGCTTATAGCTTTCAATCATGATATTTGAAAACAAATATTTTGAAACAGATGGATGTTTTCAAATAACTCTTACAAGCAGATAAAGATGGGACATTGATTAAAAAGCTGAGAACATCTAAGTTTATTTTTTTTAAAGCTAGATTTATTTTTTCATAATGACGCACCTACTGCTTTACATTAAAAAAAAAGGTAACTAATGTATGACTTTTGTTTCATTTAACAAACTTTCAATATTAACTGTATCAATATTCAACACCCTGTGAGGCTGTATGTTCCTATGATTTCTTATCTTAAACTATAGAAAAAATAGTATAAGAGTCAAGTTTGTACCATTCTCTTTGACAGATTGTTAAGGAACCAAGAGTTGGGATCTTGATTTATAGTATCCACCCATCATCAAGTGCTGTGCTTTGTAGCTTTTGCAATCGTGCCACTCTAGACTTCCTGAATCTTCGCTACTTTCAATGCCTCAGCCACTTTCCCTAGGTTCAGCGATTTTGGTAATCTGTCCATTATCTTATTTAGTTGTTTTCCCCTGCTGCCGTTCCCATCACTCATTTCAGTTATAAGATTTTAAAAGATATAAGCTTCTTTCTTCTCATCATTCATATGTCCTAAAAAGATTGCTTGGCGTCTAAGAACAATATCATATGTGATCTTTTTGTATCGTACATTGTTATTTACTGTCCTTGAGTTGACTTAGTAACTTAACGTCCACTGTCAGCACTAGCACTATATTGTTTACAGGCCCCTAGGCACCTGACACTTTTGTGCTGCCACACATGAGACAGGGTGGGTAGACCTGGACTCCTGTCTCAGCCAGTCACATTAAACTGACAATGATTCAACCAATAGGGAACAAACTCAGACAAATGAATTGTTGACCATGGGTTTTGAACCGCGGACCTCCGAACTGGGAGACAAACGCTTTAACACTTGAGGCAGTTCACCCCCTCACCCCTGCCTGATTGAGTCCTAACTTACTAGTCATAATCGGTGCCATCTCACCTGTACATTTTAGCAGTCTTCCCATCCAGCTCAGGGAGGGCAATTTCTGGAGATGTCGTTGGATACGTCACTGGGATCTGGAAAGTTTCCACAAAAATAGCTGCATTAGTTTATAATAATTCAAAAGTAAGTTAATCGTTTCAATACAGGATTTAAAAATAGAGCACAGTGATCTGGAAAGTTTAAAACACAGAAACAGCTGCATTGGATTATGATATTTGTATAGTATACTGGTTGCCTTACTTTTTATGACTTGTATACAACAAACTTAGACTCAAAGACAATATATCAGTGATGCCAACTGGATCAATATTTTTGACCAAACTTTTACACTTGAATGAAAACATCATGTTAAATACAAGACACTTGTAACTCTTAGACATACATTTTTTATTAAACTTTGACCTGCCAACTTTTTTATTTTTTTACTGAAAATCTTTAAATTTATAGAAAATTGACATTCCTACAATCAAAGAACAGGTTAAAAAAAACATTATTTGTCTTATTCTTAGTAAATTATTTAGGATCCAACAAACCAGGTAGATCTAGATGGGTGGGAGTGTGATTGGCTCAACACCACCTAGGTATAAAAATGTAACAGAGCGGTGTTGGTAGCAGTGAGCCACCCACAGTTTTGACAAACCATGCACTCAAAGAACTATTGAAAATTGTACAGTGACACTTACGTCAAATTCAACATCAAACTCATATTTCAGGAGCTCGTGGATGTACCAACATTTCCCAAACCATCGCGTGCCTTCTTTGTTGGACTCCAATCTGAACCAATCATTGTCAGCCTCTTTGTTGTTTTGAACATACTGAGAAGTGAGAAAGACTAAATTAAATAATTATACACTTGCAATTTAATTGAAGTACATTTGAAGGAAAAAGAAAATGCTAGAATCAAAACTTGTAAAAATACATGTATGTGTGTAGCTCAGGATATTACTGATGATATATGATAATCTGGACTGTCGAGGGGGTGAAATAGCCAGGGCTCGAACCACGGAGCTCCTGCGTCGGAAGCCGATGTTTTACCACAGGGCTATCCCGTCCCCCCCACTCCCCCAGTAGTAGTAGTAGTAGTAATAGTAGTAGTAGTAGTAGTAGTAGTAGTAGTAGTAGTAGTAGTAGTAGTAGTAGTAGACTATTTTATGTGTTGCCACACACAAGACAGGACAGGGATACCATGACTCCTGTCTCAGCCGATCGTATAATTACACCAACCAAACTAGTTGCCCAAGTGCATGATTCTCAATCTCAAGTTTAAAGTGGGTCTAAAGTTAAAATCTTTCTTTTAGTAAAAAAATAAACAATAAATTTGAAAAACCTAAATTGTCTTTTTTTAGCACTTAATTCTATTTCTTTATTTTTATCTCTGCATGTAACTTGTTTCAGATATTATATTACACCCAAAACTGAAACTTGAGATATAGTGCTAATCATGCACTTGGGCTAGCCCAAGTAGGACTAAGTACCTACAACTGATTTTGCAAGCTCATAGAATTTAATTTATTTGGAATTTAATCAATGCAAACACTTTTTGTTTCTGAACATGCGACTGCAAATTTTAAGTCTACTTTAATTCTAAGCTGAGATATATGGTATTTTCACTGATTTGAATTATGAAAGATTATGCAATTTTTATTAACCGAACAGAAAGGCCACACAAAAGAAAAAAAAAAAAACAAACATACCACAGACACAAAACTTACAGAACACAGACATGTCTACATAGAACAGACTATTTTCTTCAATTAAAAGTCTCCAAGCATTCCAAGGAACTTTATTACAGTATTGCTGCAAATTAGCTGAAATTCATTGTTTTTTTCTGCGGATCGCCTTATGAAAAAAAGAATGCGTCAAGTAAAAAAAAGTGCTTTAAAGCTGATTCAAATGCTTGAAAACTGCCAAAATGAGAGCCAAGATGAATTGCCATGTTACTGCATGAGAGAGCAATTTAAGTGAAGTGGGCTTGGTCTTGGGTGGTTGAGTGGTAGGCCCCTAGCCTAGTGCAGCGTGGAAAACATGTATTACCAATAAAGAAAATTTTACACTCGTAGATAGTTTGGCAATGAATAATAAATGATAAATCTAACAGTTAACACTGCATGTATTATAATCAAATTTTGTTTATAGATCTACAGGCGCCCAAAGGTCGATTTTAACTTTTTTAGCACTATATACTCAAGTTTCAGTTTTGGGTGTAATATAATATCTGAAACAAGTTACATGCAGAATTAATAGAATTAAGTGCTAAAAATAGACAATTTAGGTTTTTCAAATTTATTGTTTATTTTTTTACTAAAAGAAAGATTTTAACTTTAGACCCACTTTAAACTTGAGATTGAGAATCATGCACTTGGGCTCCAAGTAGGACTAAGTACCTACAACTGATTTTGCAAGCTCATAGAATTTAATTTATTTGGAATTTAAAATCAATGCAAATACTTTTTGTTTCTGAACATGGGACTGCAAATTTTAAGTCTCTACTTTAATTCTAAGCTGAGATAAGAATGGTATTTTCACTAATTTGAATTATGAAAGATTATGCAATTTTTATTAACCGAACAGAAAGGCCACATTGACTTGAGCCCACACAGAAAAAAACAAACATACCACAGACGCAAAACTTACAGAACACAGACATGTCTACATAGAACAGACTATTTTCTTCAAAAGTCTCCAAGCATTTCAAGGAACTTTATTACAGTATCGCTGCAAATTAGCTGAAATTCATTGTTTTTTCTGACGATCTCCTTAAGAAAAAAAGAATGCGTCAAGTAAAAAAAGTTCTTTAAAGCTGAATCAAATGCTTGAAAACTGCCAAAATGAGAACCAAGATGAATTGCCATGAGAGAGCAATTTAAGTGAAGTGGGCTTTGTCTTGTGTGGTTGAGTAGTAGATCTAGGCCCCTAGCCTAGTGCAGTGTGGAAAACATGTATTACCAATAAAGAAAATTTTACTCTGGTAGATCTACCGACTGATATAATCTACCCGTGTGCACATTTAAACAAAATTTTTTATTGGGACCCGTGTGCAAATAAATGGTTTTGTTTAGGCGTCTACAGGCCCTACTCGTGTATGAATAGCTAGTTTTTAGCAAACCATTCACTGGATTACTGATATAAATTTAGCTGAATCAATAGCTCCTTCCAGATCTAGAAATCTAGATCTAATGTATTTATCTAGACTCTAAATCTAAGCTAGATCTTAATCTATCTAGATCTAGATCTATATAAATTATCCATCTTCAGTTTTACACAACCAAAGAGAAGTTTTAGATCTGCCACTTAGCCAGCACCCCCATCCCACTCATCAAAAACTTATTTAAGCAGAATGGACACCTTTATAAGTGCTTGATATTCCTCTTTTAATCTTGATATCCACAACTCCCCATCCCTGGGTCCTGCTTTTGTTTTTAGCAGAGGAATTTTTGCAAGCGACAATTTCGTGGCTTCGTCCACCATGATGGATTTTGAAATATCGTTTTTCGGAAAAGTTAGTAAGATTAAAATTTAGACCACATCAGGGAACAATGATGATAATCGTTATAACTTGATCTGCCAACATTATTTTTGTAGAGGCATTTGCTTTCCCATACAAAATATTTTTAGATTTTTTGATATTTCAATGTTAGTTGTAAATGTAAAACTCTGCAGGCATCCCTAATAGAAAATAGATATTATGAGAAATGGTAAGTCTATATTTAGAATGAAGCCTTCCGGAAAATTCATTTCCTCAGAAAATAATAGACTGTGGGGAAAACCCTGAGAAAAGTAAGGTTGTATCCTGGGCTGTACCTAAATACAAATGTTCATATCGATATATAAATATATTGTGTTTGCCAGTAAAATCACGCATTGAGACATCCATTCTCTGTTACATAATGTATTAACGAAACGGCCCCGTCATATTAATTTTGTTGAATATGCTCTCCCTAATTACCATCACGATCCCTTCGCTTGAGTGGAAAAAAATTCTTAATGTATAAAGATATAGAACTACCGGTATGAATGAATACTTTTTGTTTGTAACGTCATGACATGTGTGCCTATTATAATCTATGGTCTGTGTCACGATGTCAAACATTCTTTTTCAAATGAGATTTTAATGTGTAAATCGGTTCATGAGCTGAGTTTATTGGATATGACGCTCTGTGAAAAATGTTATTATTATTATTATTATTATTATTATTATTATTATTATAATATATTAATATAATATTATAAACATAATCATCATCATCATCATCATCATCATCATCATCATTATTGTTATTATTATTATTATTATTATTATTATTATTATTATTATTATTATTATTATTATTATTATTATCAGTATCTTTATCATCGTTATTGTATGACTATTCCTTTGCTGTTATTTTTTTTTTTTTACAAAGGAACACCTTACAACTATTGTATTATTTTGTAACTATTGTATCGATAACAGTAAGTTGATGAAATGACCCATCTCCTTCAGTCAGGCAATGAATTCATTGAACTAGCATTACGTTGACGGGAGACTCGAAAGTATAATTATGATATAGATTCTAGATCTAGATCTATATTAAGTAATTAAAGCTTGATGCCCTAACGAAATCTTTTTCATTTACATTCTAGTTGATCCGTTGTCTCTAAGATCTTTTGTTTTAACGAGACGTTTTGGTCACCAAATGGTCCGCGTCTGTAAATCAATCAGATGACTAACGTAATGATATCTATAGTCTCTACAGATCTAGTCTAGTTCGTTATCAATATTATCCATGATTTTTAATCAGATAAAATCTCAGCCAAAACATAGATTTAGGAATCGGTATCATTTCATGTTACGACCTTGAACTACAGATAAGTTCGACAGGATCATTCTAGATCCAGACCATTATCTAGGCCGAGGTTTAAACCTGGAAAAGCAACTTCAAGTAAGTTTATGAAACGACGGAGTACCAAACACAATAATCAATAAAACGGTTGGTATACCAAACGGTTGGTTAGTTTTATCTAAATTTAGACTACTCCAATTTGAAAAATACTTTATCTGTTTATTGTCATACAGTTTTACGTTTAACATTTTATTTTCATTATGTTGTGGTTGTAAACGTAGTGTCATAGATCTAGTGACTACTGAACAAGATTGTAAGCTGCCTGATCTAGAAGAAAATCTAAATCAGTAAATGACCAGTGAAATTCAATAGTAAATTGGTAATTATTAAAGTAGGCTAGCCCAGTAGAGGTCTAGTTATAAATTTGCCATTTCATGACAAAGAGGGATCAGTTGGTTCAATCACAGGGCTTTGATTTGCAAGGTTACAAGTGAGTTTAATACCCTTTCAGATAGTTTGTTCCCTACTGTTTAGATCAGTGTCAATATCATGTTCTGGAGTCTTGTTGCAGTATAGGAATGGGATCCTCCTCAAGAATCTAGGACCACATTTCTTTCACGTCTCAAATCTAAAGCTCTAGAGAGCTTTGGCAAACCATTTGAGTTTAAGACATTTTAACTTGTTCAGCTTTTAAAATATTGTAGGCCTATATATATATATATATGTCAGTTTAGACAAAATATAAATTTCATTTTATTTCGAATAAAATAGACATTCTGTTGTAGCAAAATATATTTGACACTGATCTCACATTGGATAAAACTTTGAAGGGATATTTTCTGATAGTTTTAGATGCTGTGAGTAGGCTACAAATTCTCATATGCTAGAGCATTTACTTTGTCATACAGAAAGCGTTACAAAGCAACATGTTTTCCACAGACTACTTGTAGAATTATTTTGAATCTAGCTTTAAAATGTAATATGTTCTTATGCGATTTCGATATTTAAGAGTTAGTCAAATATCTAGAGGGTAGACTAGGCACTGCATCCAGAGTCAAGAATCTTTTGCAATAATTTTTTGCGTCTAATTATTTGTTTACATAACAGCGTTAATAGGGCTCAGACTTGTAAGCCAGCTTTCAAGATCCCTTCGTATAACTTGCTACATATTATATTTTTATTCGTTTTAAATTTTAGGGAAGACTTTTTCAGTATGATTCTATGAACATTTCAATTTATGAACTATAATATTGAAATATGTAATGATATTTCTTTCAGGTACAGCACTGTGAAGGCTTTGACAGTATCTCGTAGTTAACTGACTCAATCATGGGGCAGTCTGTTGTGTCTGTGTTAAAAAACTATTTGTGGCAAAATCAAAGTGAGACATCATTGCCACCATCTCATAGAGCAAGAGGAGAGAATGTGGCAGAAAATGTTGATCCAGTTCCAGGTGATTATACTATATTTTATGTCATGTAACGGATAAAACAGTAAATAGGAAACAAAATGCAATGCTCTAAATTATATTTGTACATGTACTTGACATAAGTGAAAATCATAATAGAATGTTATGTTTTTTTATTATTATTATTATTATTATTATTATTATTATTATTATTATTATTATTATTATTATTATTAGTGGTAGTAGTAGTAGTAGTAGTAGTAGTAGTAGTAGTAGTATTTTATTATTATTATTATCATAATCACTATCAGTATTATTACTACTATTCTGGTCAGTGAACCATGATTCTCAGTCTAGAGAAGCCAGATGTTCACACCTACGTCACAGTATGTGTAAGACTCTTTGAGCTCCCTGCCTATAGACGATCACAGGGAGTTGACGATAGGGAAAGAAAGATTTGTTTGATTTTGGTCAGGTGGATTATCGGATTACCGCACGTATACAGCAGTGTACACATCTTCCTGTACACATTGCATTCCCTTAGACATCGTCGGCACTGTGAATGAGAGAGATAGAGAGAGAGGGTTTGAGGGAGAAAGAAAGAAAAGAGAGAGAAGGAAGGAAAGAAAAATGAAGAGATAGAGTCAGGAGAGAGTCGGAAGAAAGAGGGAGATAGAGAGAGGCGGAAATATAGTGTGAGAAACAAAGAAAGAGTTGGAGTGAAAGGGTCAGAGATAGAAAGGGAAGAGAAGAAAAAAAAAAGAATGGTGAGATAGAGAAGGGGCAGAGAGAAGAGAGAGGGGGGGTTGAGACTGCTGAGACTGAGTAAAAAAGAAAAAGTAAAAAAAGGAAGAGAGAGATAAATTAGAAACATAGAGAGAGGGGAGGAAATAAGGAAAAGAACAAGAAGGAGAGAGAGAGATAAAGGAAGAAAAAGTGCGCACCCTTTCATAGTCTGTTGACAATTTAGTGATTTAAAGAGTTTTGATGAGAAGACAAGTATAAGTGGGCGAAATAAGAAAAAAAAATTGGGGTGTTTGTTGAGTGATGAAACCACATTTTGTCGTTTGCTCCTTAATGATTGGATACCTACCCACTCTTGCATAACAAAACAACTGCTGCCCAACGGTGATTTTTCTTCGAGGGCAGGCCCTACTTACGGTAGATGGTGGAGGGAAGATTTCTCTTATCTTCTTACACGGTTCTAGCCTAGTCTATCGTTTGTAAAGGTTCACATGCTCGTATATGCTTGTTGCTGTTGTTGTTATTATTATTATTATTACATAATTGTTTAAATGTAAAAATGTGTTGAACAATTTTTTATCTCATTTTGATTTATCTGGAGCTCACCATCTTTCCTCCTTTTTGTTGTTGTCATTATTCATTGTACATATGATGACTTTAGGCTCATTCAATTGCAAATATGTCATCTTCAAACCATTATTCTTATCATTTTTATTTTGAAAATTAAAGTTGCACGCCTTGACATGTCATTTGTCATTAACAAAATTTTTTATACCTGCATAATCTTGGCCTTCAGAACAGTTTTTTTTTTCAATTTAATCTGATTGAAACATCAGGAAAATTAAAATATGTTTTTCTCACGTGATTGGATCTGCTGAATAATGATATAAGGTTATTTTTGTGTCAATTAACTATTGGCTTTCACAGTTGAAACTTGATAATCTAGATAGCTCTTTCTAAAAGGGAAAAAAACCTTACAAAAGAATAAGTAAAAATCAGCTTATTTATTTTAAAAGTCAGTTAACTAAAGCTTTAAATACCAGCTGCGTATAAAATTTAAATTAAACAATTTTCATAAAGCTCTAAAATTTCTCTTCCTTATCAGACCCAGATGCAAGGGTCACTCAAAATGATCACGGTTCTGGTAAGTTTGTTTTCATACAGTGCATACATAATTAATTGACATTGCATGGGCCAGAACTTGAGCAAAAGTCAAATTATACAATATAGTATTTTTAAGAGAGTGCTTAAGGAAAAGTAGAATTAGGTACGTGTGGTATTTTAAGAGAGTGCCATAGCTGGGGAAGCTCGGATGTAGGTCTAGATAGGAATCTACTTAGTGGTGTTCTTTGCGCTTGTCTAGTCTGTACAAAGTCTATTAGTTTTTGCTTGGTTATCTATCAGTTTAATACAGATACAACCACATGCTTTTTTTTTTTAATGTAAAATACAATTAGTAATAATGTCATATTAGGTTAGAAACATGAAGAAATAAAAGAAATGATGCAGTAACTTGTCAAATTAAGCAAAAGTATGCACAAACCAAATAAAAAGAGATATATTCCAGATTTTTCAAGCGTGTCCAGTTTAAGGGAAATATCAAATTTTCGGATGTCAAATTAGGTAGAGTAAACTGTACTTTTGAATCTCTCTCCTGATGCTGCATCTTTAAGAAAAGTCCGAAGCCGGAGAGGGTTTTTTATAGATTCTGTTCACAGCCTATTCTACTGAACAATAAGACCTTTTAAGATGCTAGTGTAGGTCAATGGGCTTTTTACTAACACACATTTTCTTTTTTATGACGTCCATAGATAAAGATATGCTGTAGTGTACATTATTTTTTATTTTTATTTTTTTACTTAAACAATGTAAATAACTGTTAAACTTAGCACATTTAGAATTTAGTTTCCAGTCCATGATATGTGTGCTGTGTAAATTGCACATCTTCCTTCAGTGTTGTAATCATGGGCTTAAATATTTATTTGAAAGATGTTTTACAAATTAAGAGGTAGTTTTTCTACACAAGCCTCAATAACTATGATGGATAGTTACATTTTAGTTCATTTTTTTTTCTCCTGGATTGAGCTTTAAAATCATTCCTCTCTTTCTATATTTAAAATGCTATATGTACCTATCTGTTTTGAATTATTAACCCTGTTGTCATTACAGCAGCATACGGATGTACGGATGTGCATGTATTATATATTTATGTATGTAAAACAACCCTTTATCACATCATTTTTTTTACCACAGGGGCACTTATCCCAGAAGCTCTGCCCAACATCAGGCTGTTGGTGAATCATGAGTTGCCAGATGGATCTGGAAATGAGCACAACATCACGTTCCACCCTCGCAGCACTGTGTCCCAGCTGAGGGCAACCATGGAAACCTTCAGTGGCATCCCCCAGGAGAATATCTACTTCATCTTCCAGACGAGCCTGCTTGATGACAACCGTACGTTGTATGAGCAGGAGGTAGAGTCCTGGGACCGCATTACGATGAGAGACAACCGGCTTACGTATCCGTACCCGTACTAGAATGTGTGATACATACATGATGCCAGTTTTCTGTAAGTTTGCTGAATTTCAGTTGCAAAAAAAGTTGCCTGATCAGAATTCAGAAAATATTTGTCAAGAGGTTATGTTTATGATTCAACATAATAAAAAAAAAATCAAATTATGAGAAATGGATCCACTTGGAATCACTGGTGATAAGTAATGATCTTATACATATATACATGTATAATGAGTTTGGTTGCGGTTCAGGCAGTCATGCCAATTTTCCGTAAATTTACTGATTTTAAGCATGAAAAAAAGTTGGCCGATCACAGTTGAAGGTGTTTTGTTTTATGTCATAATAGGCTATATAACTTTGTACTGGATTTTCAGTAAAAAAAAAAAATAATAAGGATTCAGTTGGTCTGCTATTGTATTATTTGGAGATAATTCAGCCTGCGTACCCATACCAATACTACTAGAATGCTATAAGAAATGATCTTGTATATAATAATAATGATCTTTTTTGTAGTTTTGGCAATGATGGACTGTTCCTGTAATGAGCCCAACACCCATGATTATTTGCTTACTCAAGAGAACATTTTCATGCAAACTTTTGAATGGAAACTATGTTGGTTCAAACTCTTTATGTTCAGAAATGTAATGCTGATGTTCATGTAAAGCAAAGCTGGTGATAATGGTGCTGTGACTGTCACTAAAAGTTTGTTTGATACTTTTCAGAATGTTGATCCTTAAAAGTGCCTTTTTTAGTCTGACTGCGTGAAAAAAATGTTTAAAGCAAAGAGTTTTACAAATGAAAAATAGAAAGATTATAATTATAACTTCTGATGCTTAGGAAATCGCTAGAGTATGGATATTTATAGGTACACTACTTCAAGTCGATTTTAGCTGTATGATTTCAGATACGAGCTGATGCAATTTTTTTTTTGCCTTTTTATGGTGCACATTGGTTATCTTATAGCTTGTCCAAAATGAATTCTTACCCTTAGACAACGCCAAGAGTTTGTATGCTTTTCTGGATACTGATCCACCAAAAGGATATCAGCCTTTTTTAGCCTGATTGCGGGCGAAAAAATTGACTAATAGGGCTGTTACATAATTATTTTATCTCTAGACCCGCAATTGAACGCTTTTAAAAGAAGATTATAATTACATGTACAACCTCTGTATTGTTAAGATATCCAGAGTAAGGACGATATAGGCTGTATGATTTTAGATATCATTTGATGCAATTTGTTCTTTATTTTATTATTATGACTGAGGCTTGGTTATCTGTGTGTCTCAAATCAAATTGTACCCTTAGAATAAACATCTATATCAATGATGTTATATTCATTATTTTTAAACCATAATGAGTATAAAAAATATTCCTTTGTGTTCAATACAAAGTTTACATTTGTAATTTCTCCTCCTCCTCCTCCTCCTTCTTCTTCTCCTTTTCTTCTATTTTCATTGTTAGGGCAACTGTGGGGGCACCTTACAGTTTTATATCAGTTCGTGCCAATTGGATTGTTAGTGTTGGAGAATTTGAAGCATGCCAATTCACATTGTCATAATTATGTAATTTACCCTAGGCATTTATCTGATTTTGATTAATTTTTGTTTGACGCAGAGAATGTTTTACATTGTTGTTGTTGTTTTTTACATGTCAACCTTTTGATAGAATGAATATTCTACTGTGTTGTTGAAATTAAAATTGAAAACCTCTGTAACTTAAATTATGTTCTACTCTGCCTAAAACGAGAACAGAAAAATCTAAAAATTGCATTGGAATATCAACTTAATAAAAAATAAAATTTAATTGTGCATAGACTACAGTAATTAGTTGGTTCCTGTAGTGAGGGAGATTTTTTTTTTAAAGTTGGCTTGAATTTATTGGAAAGTGAGGAGGAAATCAAAAAATAAAAGTGACATTCAAAATTTGTTTTAAACTACTATTCTAATTCTTTGTTTTTTAACTTTATACAATTTGTGATTGTGAAATATTTTGTTTTTATTGTAAAAAAAAAAGTGTCTTATGATCTACTCAAACAAAAAATTAATATGGTGTTTCTTTTTACTCTTCACCAACAACCATGTACAATTTCGGTACAAAAATTTACATGTATACATTTTTCAATCATTTATTCTACAATCCTTAATAAAAATTGGTTTACAGTTTCATCCTTTGCTTTGGTTTTCTATTGTTATGTTTTTCGTTGATTTCTATTAGGCAAAGTACATATCTGTTATAATTTATAGTTATAGATCTAATGATTAGTTTTAACACATAAGTTCTTTATATTTCATATGGAATACTTAAAATTCATCCTTTTTATTGTAAGGAAATTCACGTGGCTCAGTAGACTGAGAGTTAAAAGTTTGTGCTTCAAACCTCAGCTGAAACGTATGTGTTCGTACATCTTCTCTTTGAGTATGTTGGTGAAAAGAAAATCATAAAAGACTAGGCGATTTGTAAAGGTTTGGTTTTCGTTTGTTCGTGAATTATTGAAGAGTAAACATGCTTTAATGTATAGTCTGGGTTTTTTTGGGGTTTTTTTCGTTTGGGGGTGGGGGGGGGGGGGTTAAGTCTTTGGGGGTGTTTTTTTTAGGGGGTTTGCGTAATGATAATAAAGATTTAAAAGGGGATAAAAATTAATACAAAATCATCACATATGTGATATTGGATTGGAATCCCCAAAACCCAAATAAAAATCAATGGGAAGACCGTAGTCATAGTTGAAAGAGAGTCTAGGAACTGGAGTACGCGCACTAGATAGATCTGTGGGCGAAAACCATCTAAGCAAAGCGCAAAGCTTAGGAGACGAAACATTATTACGAGAAAAGAGGGAGGGGGGAGACACAGAGA
>RQTK01000525.1:147335-161495 GCA_003991915.1 Elysia chlorotica
ACAATAATGCAACTTGTCGCTGCTTAATCTTTACTCTTTATCAGTCTTTTTCAGGGAATGGGTTGAGTTGTTTGCTTATTGGCCAATTTCAGCGCTATGTCGGCTAAATTGCGGACGGGCCCCAAGAATAAACTATGAACATTTTAAGTGTTGGCATACCTGGAGAAAAATCAGGGTGGAGGAGGAAGAGGAGGTGCAGGCGGAATAAAAGGCGGAAAAGGGGGGGGGGGGGGGGCGGGGGGGGGCAAGAGGGGGGGGGGGTGAGAAGGGATAGCATGGGGGTGAAGAGGAGGAAGAGCAAGGGGGTGAAGAGGAGGATAAGGGAGAGCAGGGGTGAAGGTTAAATGGGAAATTTCGAGAGTATTTGCACAACTTAAGATTATGACCACGTCAATCTATGACACCTTACTAATGCATCCCACTTAAAAAACCTTTATCATATTGATTTTGGGCCTTATTGTTGTTGTGCTTGTTGTTGTTGTTGTTGTTGTAATAATCTTATTATCTGGAAGTAACCACCGAAATTGTGAAACAATGTAAACCCTAATGTTGTGAAATATAATGACCGATCACCATAGACTTATTTTAAGTATAACATCTTTGGTTATCATTACTCCAAACTGGCACGAGTCCGGTCGTGTGGACGCACAGTCATGTTCACAAAAATAATCGACTATTTAAATAGTACTCTGTGGTTTAGGCCTAAGTCTTAATGCAAGCTGCACGTAGGCCTAAGTAAATAAATATTATGGGTATGTAAAGGATTCACGTAAATGGACAAAATATGATTCGAATGATTAGATTGTGGTTCGTAAAAAGTTCCCCAAAATAGCATTGAGAAACCATACAGTTATCAGACAATGTTTTCTTTTTTGTTTTTGTTGCACGTTTCTTATTAACAATACAGTTCAGGTGTATTTTCAGCCATCTTATTTCCTCACGTTGGTTTTTGATATACGAACATGTATATTTCCACGTAAAACTTTTTGTGCTCTTGGTTTTGTGGACGTGTTTCATTAAAATTAAATAGATCAACCAGCCTGTGATAATTGTATAAGTTTCTATCGAACAGAGCTTAGTATTACACTTCGATATTTTATTTGAGCTCGACGATTACTCTTCCAAGAGTCTCAGCAGTCACCAACAGTCAGAATCAAATTGTCAGTTTATTTCGCTCGAAACAAAATGGAGCAATCGTTAACTCAGGCGCCATTTTCAATCAATTTTAAAGACTAATTAAAAAAAGCCGCTTTCTGTCTTTGTCCAGATTCATACTGAAACGGTAAGTTTCCTAGTTTGTTGATATTATTGCATTATATAGGTTAAAATTCAGAACTGGATCTAGATCTAGGAAAAAAATGTTGGAAGAGACTAGATCTAGAATCTTTTCTAAATTTTCTCTCATCATGATCACCACTGCACTGCCTTAGCTTAGCCTGAGGGAGAGTAGAGTGGTAGTGAAAGTAATAAAATAAACCTGAAACACTTTAAAAAGTGTTAACATTCATAAGTTTAGAGGGAGGGAATTTAACATTTAAAAATCCCTGATTTATTATCCAGTCTTTAGTGTGTCTAAAATTTTAGTCTAGGCATTTGCTTTTTACTTTGAGCCTGTTTAAGATTTTGTATAGAACTAGATCTAGCTATAGACTACCATTTAGTGATTTACGAGGATTACATTGCCCCTTTTTTAAATTTTTGGTCAATGTTACAAACTTGGAATGAAATAAAATTTAAGACTGTCTCAAAAAGATTCATTTTAAACTTAAAGCAGATCCCATGAAACAATGGGAATATATATTCTGCACTCATTAGCCTGTAAAAATTATTAATTATAAATGCCTAGATCTACTTCAAATTCCTTTTGTCGGTTCTTAAACATTTTCAGCTGATCATTACATAATATTTTATTTTGTTTTCATTAAGACTTTTTTATGTCAACTCAATCTGTTAGTGTTTCATAAACTGTTTTCCTCCCTCTCCTTGCAGTTGTAAATTCATTTGAAAACACAAGATCTGCTTCTTCATTCACAATGCCACAAGATCAGATATCTTACTCGGACAAATATTTTGATGATAAATACGAGTACAGGTAGGTCTTGAGGGTAAAACAATTTTGTTACATAATTTAGTCGTCAGGATGCAATCAAGTAAAATGTCATGTGGCTTACCATGAGTTTAAATCTTCCATATATAGACATTTTGATAGGTTTGAATTTTTTTATATATTTAAAACTGTAAGATTCTTTCTTGGTTACATTCAGTGCATTAGGCTTTAGCATTTCTTTATATAAGTGTATTAAAATCATTAAGTGTTAAAATTCTCACTCTAAAACAGCATTTTACTTGAAAATGTTACTTGATTTCTCATAGTTAAAAAAGATGTACATAGCCCTCGTGTTGAGAACCAGCGTACTAGTAGTATTATTAACACTGCTCAGTTATGCTCCGAAAAAATATTGCACATAAAGAATGTTAGTTTGTATTATATTTTGGTTTCATAACACTTGTATTTAGTGAAAGTAGCATGTTTATAAATTTGGAGAATTTAATTTAGAGGATCTATAATTATCACCAATGGTAAATCCATCCCCTCCAGGCACGTCATCTTACCCAGCGACATTGCCAAGCTGGTGCCGAAGAACCACCTGATGACGGAGACAGAGTGGCGGAACCTGGGAGTGCAGCAGTCGCCGGGATGGATCCACTACATGGTGCACGCACCAGGTAAGAATTAAACTTTTCCCCCATCACGCCAGACACTTGTTGCATACATTGATATGCTCTTGTTTCAGCACATGATAGCATGGCATCGATCTGCACCCCTGGGGCAGTACATAGGCTTCTGCTGCAAGAGGTCCGTGGTTCGAGCCCTGCTCTGACGAATTTTTCCCCTACTGGTTGGGTCGGTGTCGGTATAATGTGACCGGCTGAGACAGAGCCATGGTATCATAGTACTATCTCTGTGTGGCAGCATGTAAACTTGCCAGACATTAGTCATAGGGCCTGTTCACAAAATTATCTTTATACTAGTTCTAATGTTGGATGCCAAGCAACAACAAACAAAAGATTTGATAATGATATACACACCTTCCACTTCAAAACAATAAATTTAAAATGAAAGCTTTCATCCCCTAAAATTAAAAAAAAAACAAAACACAATAGTGCACATGCAGGAATAGGTCTGGAATCCTTACCATGCGAAAAGTTTTTAAAAGGCTTTTCAGTCTTGAAACTGAACAAGAGAAATACATGGAGCACAAGATCCGATCAAGATTGTGACTGGAATGTTATTAAAATACCACTCATTATTACAGACAATTTTGGTTTCCATATAAATTATGTCATTAATGTGTAGTCAAAGCGATTCTGTGTTTATCAAGCCAAAAAAAAAAAAATTCTTGTTAATTATCTGTCAGGCAGAAGTGGAGCCTAGTAACTTGAATGTACAGCATGAAAACCACGTTTTAAAGAAAGTCATGGATAATTTAAACTGATGTTTTGGTCTGAAGTTTGGGGAATTGGTATAAGTGTAAGGGTATACATGGCACATGGCATGATGACTGATGTTCTCACCAAAATTTTATAAATAAAAAAACAATTTTTTCATCTTTTTTTTTTTTTTTCAAACAGAAACATCTTAGATGCTACCTTTCAGTAAAAAAATTTTAACTGAACATTGGTACATACAGTTTATTAAAAAAAATCCACACAAAATGTCACAAAAATTAAGAAGAAGCCCTTTTATATTAATTGGGGGGGGGGGGGGGATATTAAATTAATACTAGTACTATCCAGTGTCAATTTTTACTTGAGCCAGAAGAAGAGGTACTCAAAGAAATGGAGAACGTTTATTTTTAATGGAGTGAAATTGTACCTAGATATATATAAATTTTAAGCAGAGTTCCATTGTATTTTAAATATATTGCTCTATGTTAATACCCACAAAAAAAATCACAATTTTTAAGCGAATACAAAAGAGTATATGGAACTCTACTAAAGAGACTTGATAATCCGTTTTTTTTTTCTAGGGGGAAAACTGACGCAAGTGGTAGATCAGTGGCCTCTCAAACAGAAGGTCCCAAGTTCAAAACCCACGATCAGTCAAAAATTTGTCTGGTAGTTTCCTTTCACTGTTCCGGGTCTCCCCGCATTGTCTTGTCAGACGTCAGTCTTGGGGCCCATACACAATATAGCATATAAAGTGCTGACATTGGATGTTAAGCAACTAACTCAACACATTCCAGTTTCTTTTTCTAATGCTTCCAGGGCCTTTGGCATCTTTGTGACTTTGTGTAGTTAAGCCATTTTATGAGTCAATCGTTATCTTTTCTCATAAATTTCCCCTGTTGTGTTTCTCAGGGAATCAAGAGGCTTTAACTAAACTAACCCAACCAAAGACAATTCCAAATTCTATCTGGACCTTTTTTCTTCCTTTCTAATTTTCCCAGAGCCTCACGTCCTGCTGTTCAGGCGGCCATTGCCTGAGTCTCAGCAGCAACAGAATGGCGTTGCTGGCCAAGGTCAGCCGGTGTTCGTGGGTTAATCAGGAAGCAGTGCTTTGCATTGCTGGCGGAGCTGCAGGTGAAAGTGCAACCTCCCTGTAGTGGTATACTGTCTTTCAGTTAAGGGTGGAAGTTTTAGAATTTTGTATTTTTCCCTCATTTCTTCTGTTGCTTAATCCTATTAATATGTTTGTGTGTTAGATGGTTTCCTGTGAGAGAAAAAAATGTATGTTTAATGGTATACTCATACTGTCTTTCAATAAGGAGGGCGGTTTTAGAATTTTGTATTTTTCCCTCATTTCTTCTGTTGCTTAATCCTATTAATATGTTTGTGTCTTTAGGTGGTTTTCTGTGAGCAATTTAAAAAAATGTATGTTTAGTGGTATTCTGTCTTTCGATCAGGGATGGAAGTTTTAGAATTTTTGTATATTTTCCTCATCTTCTGTTGCATAATCCTATTAATATATTTGTGTGAGCAAAAAAAATGTATGTTTAGAGGTGTACTGTGTTTCATTTCTGTTACTTAATTCTGTCAATATTTGTGTTTAGAAATTTTTTTTCTTGAGCATTGGAAAAAATGTATACAGTGTAGTCTAATCAGTTTTATGTTTTTCAAGTTCAACTAATTTTCTCTCAGATCAGAGGAAAATGAAAAAGTTGTCTTTTTTCTTTTGTGAATTATCAGTAAATCTTGTAATATTTTACTTTCTGTGTTTAGTTTTCTCCCTGAGTCTTATTACAATTCGAGTGTAGGAGAGAGAAAATTTGTCTATGAAATGTTAGAGGTCTAGAATAAGGCATCTCTTTTATCCTTTGATCAAGTAATTTCTGTGACCCTGATTCTTTCCTATTGAGCCTTAAAGAAATAAACGTGTACAATTCACCACTTGGAATTTTACCGTTTTAGTTAATCAATCCATACTTTAAGCAGGGAAAGATATCAAAGAATTTCAGGTATTTTATAATCCTGACTAATTTGTGAAGCAACCAAAACCTAGTCATTTTCATAATGTTAGCAAATGCTTTTCTATCTAAACAGTTTTTAACCACTTTCATGTGCTCTTTCCTCACCCCTGGCTTTATGAGGCCCATTATTGTTTCGTTTTTTTAATTCCTAACTGGTTAGTGACTTTCTTGCTTTGTATTGTAAATAGTGTAAATAAACAACCCCTCTCTATTTGAAAGTAAATTAACTTTGTCAAGCTTCGTGTATTAAGACAATGTACTGTACATTTGTATAAAGGTGCATTATAATTAGGACCCCACGTCTGTTTTCTTATTGAGTACCAGTTTGGGCATCTCCATGTTTAATGATATGAAACCTTTGCAACTGGTATTTAGTTAACTTTGGGGGCACAGTAGCCCTGGCATTCAAAAAACATCGCCTTCTGACACAGGAGATCTGTGGTTCGAGTCCTGGTGATTTCGCTCCCTACTGGTTGGGTTGGTGTCAGTTAAATGTGATAAGCTGAGTCATGGTATTCCCACCCATTATTATGTGTGGCAGCAAATTCAGTCTTGAGGCCCATCCAAAATATAGCCCGTATAGTGCTGACATTGGGAATTAAACTAACTGATTTATAAGAATAAGTATATCTAGTTCCCTTTCACATGATCATGATATTTTATAGGCACTCGTCTTTTATTACCATCATCTCCTGTTTCTGGTTGGTTATTATTATTATTATTATTATTATTACTATTGTTGCTGTTGTTGTTTATCATTATTACTACTACTACTACATCATTGTTTAGTTATTGTAGTTATTATTATCATTATCATTTTGTGTGTCAACAGCATAAACTTGATCAGAATAAGGTGAAGCAGACTTGTCATGTGTGTTGATAATTGTTAGGAGCTTTCACTATGAAACAGCTCCAGACTAAAACCTTAAGATATGCATTTAGTTGTTTCCGTCAATATATCCATGTATAAACTACCAAAAAAATGAGCCTTGTCTCTCTCCCTCCCTCTCTCTCTCTCTCTTTCTCTCTGTCTCTCTCTCTCTCCGTCTCTCTCTCTCTCTCTCCTCTTTTCTCTCTAACCACTTTCTCAAATGTTTTTTGTACATCAAAACATCTCATGATCTGTTTCATTCTTTATTCTGTACTTGTTCATTTCCTTTGTCACTAAATTTAAACAATGTGTTTATGAACTTGTGAGTCTGATTATCTGATACTAGTGTGAATTGTCGATGATGAAAAGGAGATAGCGGTCATTGAAAATTTTTTTTCAATTACTGTGATGGTAGGATTATAGTAGAAACCTTAAAAAAACTATAGTCTGATAAGTCTGATAATTCAATTTTTCGGATAAAACAAATTTTGAAAGAAGGTAGATTATTATTTTTTTCTTTGGTTCTATTAGAATGGAACTCGTAATTCAAAGTCTTTCTATTTTTATTCTCTTAAATCAAAGCTGATGACCACCAGCAGGCCATACGAAAAATCTATTTGTGAAGGAGCATTTCAATGTTTATTGGTGCCCAAGATATGCTTTAAAAATTGAGTTCGGAGAAGGTAGTTGTAAAAAGGAAAACAATAGGAAACTTTTTAATGCAGTTTCTTAAGCAAAGTAAGCAGATATCTTCATTCTTTTAACATTTTTGTTGCTCAGGTATGTCCCCTTCTGTTACTGAAATTTGAATCTTCTTAATAATTCAATGTTTTTAATAAATCCTAAGCAATTTGAATTATGACTTATATGAGGTTTCCACTGTATTACAATTGGAACTAATTTTTTTTTTTAATTACACATGTTATATTCTTTATTCAGAAGTTGTCCCACTTCTTTTGTCATTAAATTTAAACAATGTCTCCACAAACACGTAAGCTTGACTCTGGTGTGTGTGGGGGGCGCTGTGGCCCTAGGGTAGAACTTCAGCTTCTGACGCAAAAGATCTGTGGTTCGAGGCGTGGCAATTTCGCTCCCTACTGGTTGGGTCAGTGTCAGTTTAATGTGACCGCCTGAGACAGGAGTCATGAAATCCCCGCCCTGTCTCGTGTGTGGCAGCACATACAATTGTCAGACATCAGTCTTGGGGTCCATCTACAATACAGTCTATACAGTGTTGGACATTAAACCAACTCTACTACAATTACGACTGATGTCTATTGTGGACAGTAAAAAGAAATTGTTCGTTTCAAAAATCTGTTATATTTTTTATTCTGTAGTCGTTTGTTTATTCTGTCATTAAATTTAAATTTTAACAATGTCTAATTTTGGTTAATATTGTAGACAATGAAAAGAAATTGTTCATTGAACTTTTCTGGGCAGACTTCTACTGTGGCAGCATTTGTACTATAACACAGTACAGTATTAAGTTTGGCTCTTGTACACAAATTTACTTTTCTCAGCTTTTTTTAAATTATAATTATTTTAGAAGGAAGTTGTGAAATTATAGTTTGATTCGTAAAATAGCTTTTGGGGTATTTCAAGTAATAATGTTGAAAAAAAAATTTCTTCTCCTTGTAAAAAAAATTTTTTTTCCTCTTTTTTATTTTTTCATTTTAAGACAGACATTGTGAAATTGTGGTTCATTTTATAAATGACTTTTGGAGTATTTTCAGTACAATGGAATTGCATTACCAGAGACAGTAGATTTAGTAAGATGTTTCACAAAAATTCACCATGCTATTGATACAGAGAGCTAGGGTGACGCATGTTCACTCTACTTCTTTATTAAGATTAAAGCGCTTGATCAATTTTCAGAGAGGGGGGTAAACTGGCTAAAGTGGTAGAGTGTTGGTCCAAAGATCGGAATCATGCGGTTCGAATCACACGATAGACAGATTTATTTATCCTATTTCGTCCCGTGTAACTGGTTGGGTCGGTATCAGTATAATATGACCAGCTGAGACAGGAGTCATGGTATCCCCGTGTGTGGCAGTACATAAAATTGTGAGACGTCAGTCTTGAGGCCTGTCTACAATATAGCCTATATTGTGATGACGTTGGACGCCAAACCAACTAACTCAAACTAAATCTTGAGACAAGAGTTTTACTAAAAATTCAAACCCAGTCACATTATGCACAGTCCTCCCTGTGAAACCTCTTACTATTTCACAAACTCTGGTTTTAATGAATAATTATTATACATGTGTCAACAAGGTTCTTGTTTTATTTTTCAAAATTTTGTTTGTTTTCTTGAATGGTGCAGCACAAATCCCCATAATGTTACTACAGTAAATGCTGTTTTTTTTTTTTTTTGTTTAATCTGAAAACATACGTGACATGCGCTATTTACGTGTACATATTATTTGTTTAAAACAAGTTCATTAATATTTTGTTATGACAGTACACTAGTTATACCAAAATTTTTTAAGGTTAATTTTGAAATGGAATTTTATTTTATTGCGTATTTTTATGAACTTTGCTTTGTTCAGTAAGGCTAGGTTAATCTAGCAACACCTTAGTTAAAATTGTTGTTTTAGTTGACAATTAACTTTATATGTCTACAAAATGTTTAAAATAAAGTTTATGATAAATGAAATAGTCCCTAGTTCTTGCCTCTTTTTTAGCTGTACGCTTACCTACTAAATATATCAGATAATTGTGACATACACTATATATATTATATTATATAATATGTGTGTGTCATATTTGATATTGTCAAACCAGGAATAATAACTTAATTATCATAATTAGAACTTACTTTGTTTCTCTGATAACAACATTTATTTTAAATTTAACTAGCATTAGCATTATCTTTGACCAGCTTTTGAGTAATAAATTATTTAAAAAAAATCCAATGTACAGCAAAACCACTTAAAAGAACCTTGTTTTTTAGAACACTTGAGATAGTCTCCCGTATGTAATAAACTCGGTATGGCTTAAGTGGTAGAGCCTTGGTCTCCATATCTGGAGGTCCCCGCTTAGAATCCCTTGATCAGTCAAAATAAATTAATTTGTTCGATATAGTCACCCTATAACTGGTTAGGTCGGTGCCAGTACATGTGTATAATGTGATCGGCTGAGACAGGAGTCCAGGTTTCCCCGCCCTGTATCATTTGTGGCAGCACATAAAATTGTCAGGCATCAGTCTTGGGTTTATTCATTGGTTGGCTTCTTTTACGTACGGTACAGCTTTATCCGTAAAGTACATGTACGTGTTATTCTGTAGAGGGATCCCAAAACTAACTTCTGACAATTTTACGGGCTGTCACTCAGATGCCTCAGATATACATGTACTGAACCCAGGTTGAAGACAAAACGCGGAGGCAAAAAAAAAACAACAACCGAGCACTGCTTCAATACAGATAAAATAGAGATGGCGAATGGTCTGTTTATATTGTATCCTTCTTTTGGGGGGTGCGGTGGCTCTGGGGTAGAACATCGGCTTCCGACGCAAAAGGTGCGTGGTTCGAGCCCTGGTGACTTCGCTCCATACTGGTTGGGTCGTTGTCAGTTTAATCTAACCGGCTGTGGTTGAGTCGTTGTCAGTATAAGTCATAGCATGCCCACCCTGTCTTGTGTGTGGCAGCACATAAAATTGTCAGCCCGTCCAAAACATAACCCATAATATGCTGACGCTGGACGTTAAACCAACTTAACTCAACTCAATCCGTATCAGACTTGAAAGTCAACTGTCCACGGACAGCTAGATGGAATTGCTGTATGCGGCTGTATCAAATAAGGAAAACATCTTGTAATGCCTGTATAAATGATTGTTTACTCATAACATGAAACCGACACATTGATGGTTGCAGTATATCTTTTTTTAAATCCTTCAATCGACTTCACTTTGCAGGTTCAGTATATCTGAGTCTTAGACTCGTAGAGCATGCACGCTAATGTATTGCCACCAGACTGTTCATCAAGAATAACTAAAATGTATGTAAACGGCATGATTACACAGAAATACATGTACTGTACAATTTTGTACAAAATTGAAAAAGACCCCCCCCCCCCCCCCTATTTTTAATTTACTTCATTGAATTTTCATTTTATTTTGATACTTAAAGACAAGAAAAAAAAAACGCATCGAAAAAAAGAACAATAAAAATGTGCATGAATTACAATTATGCAATGTGCATAACACATATAATTTATTTTATTATTAGATCATATGCCTTCAACATTAAGAGCTGTTAAACCTAGATAAAGAACATGATTAACCATCAATGAAATTCAACATGTATATTGAAAAGAACTTATATGTGTTTTATATATATTCCGGTAGTTGCTGTTTTATTTTTCTTCTTTTAGTCATTATTATTAGCCGAATAGTTTTTACGTGTTTTTTCCCCGAACTGGATCTTTTTCTAGGAAACTTTTCCAGGGATAATAATTAGTCTTAAAAAAAAGGAAGGGTTCGCATTACCCGAATTTTACATACACCGTATGTTTTTGGTAGATCCCCGAAATATCGATTTGAGTTGCTCATTCTGTCACTTCATAAATTCTTGTATATGAGTCTTCCAAAATTCATATAACTTGAATTTGGCATAAGCCGAATGTTTTCGACACTCTCCATCGGAATCGACTTAAGCGAAGCTGGCAGTAAAGTGCAATGCTATTCCTATTCCAAGCCCTAACTCTAACCCTAAGCCTAACACTCCCAGGGCTGGAAGTCGGTGGCGTTGACAGACGCCACTGGGGTCTGGATCCAGGCGAGGGCTTGTTGGGTGGTCACGATCCACGTGTCCTGTGGAGTGAGAAAAAGAGATACCTTGTCACAAAGGGGCCCATGGGTGCAACGAAGACTATATGTAAGACTAAGAAAATCTGCACCAGAGTCCAGGAGTTTGAACTGTCGCTAGTGGTCTCCAAATCGGAACGTCCACGGTTCGAATCCCACCGTTGGTCAAAATTGGTTGGGTCGGTATCACTATCAGTTTAAACTTTAATGTGACCGGCTGAGACAGGTGCCCAAGTCTCCACGCCCGTCTCGTGTGTGGCTGCACATAACCTTATCAGACTTCAGTCGTAGGGCCAGTCAACAATATAGCTTATATAGTGCTGCGGTTGGGCGTTAAGCAACCAGCTCAATTCAAACCAGCATTATGTGACCGAGTGAGACAGGAATCCAGGTCTCACTGCCCGTCTCGTGTGTGACAGCAAAATAACATTGGGGCCCGTCCACATAGCCTACATAGTGCTGACAACTCCAGTCATTCTACGTGAAAGGTTGCGATTTGATGGCAACCCTGGCCACCATGTTTTTTTTCATACTGGTTAAGCTGATCAGAGTGTAACAGTTGACACATAATTATAATCTTTATTTTATATATACCTGGGGACCGTTTAAAATCCTTCAAAACAAGGATGATTCTATTCATATCCTATATAGTACTGGCATCACTGGATGTCAAATAACCAACTCAACTATTGACATCAAAATTAGATTTATATTTATGGAAAGTAGTGGTTTAGTGGTGTACACCATGCTCGCTTTGAGTGGCAAGGCGATTCGGTGTCGCTGCATCTATAAGTCGAGGGTTCTAATCCCACAAAGCGCAATGATTGTTGGGCATTTTCACTTGCAGCATACTTTTACCAATGTGGATAAATACATAAAATCTACGATTATTATTATTATTATTATTATTATTATTATTATTATTATTATTATTATTATTAAAATTACATCAAAAGCAGCCCTGATGAACTCGAGAAACTGCTTGGTTCCCTGTCGTTGGTGCTCCACAGAGAGCCACAAGGGATCTATGTACAGTATGAAGGGAGCCTTTGTCGTTCCCTCGTAGTGAAGAGCAAATCTGCATGGAGAGTGAGAAGAAAGAAAGGAAAAAAGAATCAATATCTAACCTTTGCGATATAGTCTTAAGTTCTGTTCCTTATGGGCACAATGAGAAGAAAGAAAGGAAAAAAAGCGATAATCTAAGTTCTATTAATAATAATAATAATAATAATGAAGATCATTTGTATAGCGCTTCTTCCAAGAATATGGCTCGAAGCGCTTTACAATGCATAACAAAGAAGCAAACATGCAACACATAAGAAAACATACAACCATTCACAACTCGCTCGCTCACTTTTCTTTATATGGGCACCAATTCTGGGAATAAAAAAACAAAACAAGCAACAAACAAACAAACAAAAAAATGAGAAAAGGTAAACGCTTTGGTATTTTATCATTTTTAAATGGAAGGTGTGCAGACTAAGACATAATTATGCAAAGATTCGCTAGCACAAGCGGATATCAATGCGCATGAAACGTGTGGGGCGCGATTGGAACCACAGGATATAAAATTTCGCAGAAGCACAAACACGATCTAAAAGTCATCCAAAATTGTACAAGACAAAACAATCTTACCCTTTTCACGACAACACGCTTAAAACGCGTTCACTGTTGATATTTTCCCTAACCCAAACTAAATATTTCGACGTACATGGAAAAAATACCTACCCTATTCCTGTTCCATCAAACTAGAATACATGTACTTAAGTTTCCCGAAACTCGCCGCCATATTGCACAAGACAAGCACATTTTTTTTCGGAAAGAAAGTGGATACTCTTTGTACACTTCCGAAGGGCTGTTTGGGCTTCTGCGAAACTTCATAATTATCTTGTGATGGGAACAGGTTAATTTTTATTTTGGTTGCAGAAAGCGAAACTCTCCCGTAGTTGAATGTCTCCTACTCCTAGAACTCAATGGGGGCGCGGTGGCCCTGGGGTAGAACATTGGCTTCCGACGCAAAAGGTCCGTGGTTCGAGCCCTGGCGATTTCGCTCCCTACTGGTTGGGTCGGTGTCGTTGTTGAGTTGGTTCAACGTCCAACATCAGTACTACATAGGCTATATTGTGGACAGGCCCCAAGACTGACGTCTGACAGTTTTATGTGCTGCCACACACGAGACAGGGCGGGGATACCATGACTCCTGTCTCAGCCGATCACATCAAACTGGTTGGGTCACAACATAATATGATCGCTGAGAAAGGAGTCCTGGTCTCCCCACATTGTGTCTTTATGACAGCAAGTAAAATTGTCAGACGTTGGTCTTGTAGATCTTCTGCAATATATCCTTTATAAAACATTAAAACTGACAATGGTCGCTAAACAATAAACACACAAAGAATCCTCATTCACCAAAACTTAAGGGTATTTTACGAGTTATAGAAATGTCAAAGGCATGTTAGAAGCCTACTATCTGAAAAAAAAAGTGAGAAATCAATATAAAAAAAACAAAACAACTAAAACTAAATCTATCCACTTTCGATATTTGCCTCTTTCAACCGGTATCTTACTAGTTATAGAAGAAATCAAAGGCATATTACAAGTCTATTATCTGAAAAAAAAAAAAACGAAAAAAAAAACAACAAAAAAAACGTCGATTATCAATGTAAAAAAAAACCAAACTAGCACTAAATCTATCTACATTCCGATATTTGCCCCATTAATCCTTAGACATGTATCATCTTACGAGTTATAGAAGAAGTCAAAGGCATCCTGAGAGTCGACTATCTCTAAAGAACAGGCGGAGGGCGAGGCACACTTGGTTCCTTTGAATGTCAGATCAGCCACTAGGAACTGCCACATGCCTGTAGGGAAAAAAACCGTTGTCATTTGTATACAGACGAAGGCTCAAAGAAGCCGAAACATTTCACAAGCAAGCTATTATTATTATTATTATTATGATTATTATTATTATTATTATTATTATTATTATTATTATTATTATTATTATTATTATT
>RQTK01000525.1:161806-181632 GCA_003991915.1 Elysia chlorotica
ATTATTATTATCATCATCATCATCATCATCACCACCATCATCATCATCATCATCATCATCATCATCATCATCATCATCATCATCATCATCATCTTCATCATCATCTTCATCATCATCATCATCATCGTCATCATCATCATAACGATCAACATCATCACTATGAACAAGATACATGTACCGCTAGTAAAATAAAATGTACACTACTTTCATTCACCAATAATCTCATGAAATGTGACCCAACAGTTATACCTGGATATGCCATGGTTGGGGTTTTCCCGATGGTGCACTCTGGCGTGTTTTCAATGTAATCGTAGGTGAATGGCCACAGGAAAGTATTTTTGTCCGTATACTCAAGGGTGACGCAAGTCGAATCGTACACGAGCTTGTTCTCTTTGATAGAATCAAACTGATCGTTCCCGCCACAGTAAAGTTCCGGACCGCGAGTACCGATTACTTCGGATTCGGGTACTCCGGCTCCGGATATTTTAGCTTTCATGTCTGTGGAAAAAATATTTGGGGGGAAAAAAGGGTGGGGGAGGGGAGGGGGGGGGGGTGCATAAAACTTTGTGGTACTATTCTGAAAAGTCATGGCGATCATGTTGAAATTTGATTGAACTTAAGAAGATCACAAAGATATAGTTTGAGGCTGACATTAATTATTTGTTAGTACAAAAGGTATCCCCCCCCAAAAAAAAAAAAAAAAAAATGCGGACAAAAACTAAAAAAAAAACTTTTAAAAAATCCAAATACATAAAACAAAACAAACATTCAAAACAAATCACCAAAACAAACAGAAAAAGACACCTGACACTCGTATCACAATCAGTGTGTAATTTTAAAATGGTCACTCGTCTGGCAAAACCTCACAATGATGTTAATGAAAAAGGAACTCGTAATCGAAGACAAGAATTATAATCATAATCGTAGGTAAGCTAATTCGCAGTTTTGAGAGAGAGAGAGAGAGAGAGAGAGAGAGAGAGAGAGAGAGAGAGAGAGAGAGAGAGAGAGAGAGAGAGAGAGAGAGAAGAAAAAAAGGGGGGGGGGGTACGAAGGAGACGAAAAATATACAATACAGAGAAAGGGCAATATCACTTTCAAACTTCGGAGATAATACACAGAACGTCAGTCCTGTTCACACCTTAGATGACGAAAAATACAATAGAGATAGAACAGGCCCCTAAGATGACGTCTGACAATTTTATGTGCTGCCACACACAAGACAGGGTGGGGATACCATGACTCCTGTCTCAACCGGTCACATTTAGCGAAATCGCTAGGGCTCGAACCACGGAATCTTAAGACTAGTTGCAAGCTTAACGCGACGACGCTGTACGTACAAACAATAATGTCCAATATAAATATTTATATATAATCTTGTAATCGAAGCAGATTCTCACCACTGAAAGCTTTCTTCCACTCATCAGCGTCGAGGGGAATGGCTCCGGTAGGCGTTGTCATGGCAATCTCATGTTTTCCGTCATAGAGAGACTTGATGACTGTGAAGTCAGTGTTGAGTTCCGTAGGGAAGAAGGTCGCCTTAGGTTGACATCCGTTGGGGTTGGTGATACCTGGTTCGATGGAGCAGCGGAGTACAGAAACTAGAGAGCTGGCTGGGCTCCGTACAAAACTTAGGAGACGGCAAATGCAACACAGAGAGGGCAGTCTTGTATCTCAACTTAGGTGATGATTAACACTATAGAGAGAGAAAGAGAGAGAGAGAGAGAGAGAGAGAGAGAGAGAGAGAGAGAGAAAGAGAGAGAGGACGGCATTGCCTCCCAGTTAGAAAGCAAAAATACAAGAAGAGAGAGAGAGAGGACGATGCCAGAGAAGCACAGAGAGAGAGAGAGAGAGAGAGAGAGAGAGAGAGAGAGAGAGAGAGAGAGAGAAATCGCTAGGGCTCGAACCACGGATCTTTTGCGTTGGAAGCCAATGTTGTATTCCAGGGTAACCCCCCCACCCAATCACCAACTTTTTGCAGTGCGCTTCATTGGTTCAGCTGAAGAGATAGTTATCATTCTACCCTTTTCTAGACCCGAATCTTCAATACCAACGTGAAGTCGGTCTTACTCTATGGCTCAGAAACATGGCGCGTGACCAAGACCAACAGCTATAAACTGCAAACATTTATTATCAGATGCCTCAGAAACATCCTCAACATTAGATGGCCTGAAGTTGTCTCAAACAAAGAACTGTGTGCCAGAATAAATCAAATCCTTATCTAGACAGAGATTTAAAAAGCGTAAATGGGGCTGGATAGGCCACACACTTCGAAAGCCTGTATACAACATCACAAGGCAATTCCTTTTAGTGGATCCCCTATTGCAAACTCAATGATGGACTCCCGAAGCAGACATGGCGGCGTAGCACTCAGGCAGGAATAAAAGCGACCTGTAACACATGGGTTTAGCTGAAGAGGACCAGTCAGAATCTATTCTTTTGGAGGGGAGTTGTTGCAGCCCTATGTTCCACAAGGAATCAAGAGGCTTACATTAACTAACTAACTAAACTACCCCTTTTAATTTCTCTGACGCTGGCACTGTTGATATCGTTATCGAAGGGGACAATGGCTACCTTTCATTACAAAAGAGAAAAAGCAGCAAACAAAACAATACTTTTCATAATATATATCGTTAGAATGCCCTCCGCAGTATTTCTTGTCTATTTGTAACCATAAAACTTTCATTTAACTATCCCCATTGGCACTGTTGTTGCCTTACTCGCAGGGGCATTATTTGTCTTTTATTATAACAGAGACCAACCAACCAATTCACAAACCAACAAACCAAATGTAATTTGGCAGGCTTCTGTCATAGCGACCTTATACCGTATATGTTCCTCTCAATCGGGGGGGCGCGGTGGCCTTGGGGTAGAACACCGGCTTCCGACGCAAAAGGTCCGTGTTTCGAGCCCTGGTGATTTCGCTCCCTACTGGTTGGGTCGGTGTCAGTTTAATGTGACCGGCTGAGACAGGAGTCATGGTATCCCCATCCTGTCTCGTGTGTGGCAGCACATACAAATGTAAGGCGTCAGTCTTGGGGCCCGTCCACAATATAGCCGTTATAGTGCTGATGTTGGACGTTAAACCAACTCAACTATAACTCCCCTTCGCTAACATAAGTGAGACTTATGCCAAATTGCATGTGATATGTCGTTGTAAAGATCATAATGAGATCTAACTAAACATTCAGATTGAAAAATGGCCAATATGTTTTTGCTTTATCTTATTAGAAACGTCTGCCAATAATAACATAACGAGAAATAAGGAAACAAAAACCCAGTTTGTATTGATTATCTCAAAAGTAAAAAAAAAGTTACGCCTAAATCCTAACACAGTGACGATGTAGTAGTTATCGTTATTAGTTGTCCACTATAATACTTTAGTTTCTTACCGTCAAAGAGTTCCAGATAACTGTCCACATTGGCACTGTTGATGCCGTACTCAAACGACACAATGACCATCTGAGGAATGTCGCTGGCGGCCAAACTTCCCGGAAGTTGTGTGTCATCCCAGCACCGGCAGTCTGGGAGTTTGCAGTTATCTCCCGGCCTGCACTGGCTGAGAACTCCTGGCGCTGTCAGCAGCAGGAAGGCAAGGGGAGTCACTGCGAGCTTCCACATTTTGGCGGGTCTTTTGAGAAGACTATCAGATTATCTTTAGAGATGACCCGTGTGGAATTTTCTGGAGGAGAAGAATGCAATTAAGCGTTATGGTTCAGAGTCATAAATCCACGTAAGGCGAGGGAAATTACAGCGTGCTTCCACATTTTGGCGGGTCTTTTGACAAGACTATCAGATTCTTTTTAGAGATGACCCGTGTGGAATTTTCTGGAGGAGAAGAATGCAATTAAGCGTTATGGTTCATAGTCATAAATCCACGTAAGGCGAGGGAAATTCCAACAAGTTTCCGGGGGGCGCGGTGGTCCTGGGGCAGAGCATCGGCTTCCGACGCAATATAATGTGACGGGCTGAGACAGGAGTCATGGTATCCCCGCCCTGTCTCGTGTGTGGCAGCACATATAATTGTCAGACGTCAGTCTTGGGATCCTTCCACAAAATAGCCTATATAGTGCTGATCTTGGACGTTAAACCAACTCAACAAAAGCAAATTTCCAGATTTTGGCGAGTCTTTTGAAATGGACCGTATGGAATTTTCTGGAGCATAAAGAATAATTAAGCGTTATGGACCATAGTCTGAAATCGAAGGAGTGCAAAAGAGAGCGCTGCAATGTCCTTCATTTTGGCGTGTCTATTAGAAGTTGAAGATGAACTGATGGTTCTAAAAACATTAAGAGAACAGTCTTTGATCGAAGAAAGCGAATATTTCATGTCTCTCTATGAGTAAAATGCCCTCTCGGTCTTTAGGGATAATGTGACAACGAGAGCGGGACTCGAACCCAGGTTTCTTCCGCTTGTAGCCGATGTTTAATCCATGCTACCATGCCTCTAATTATTCATCTTTATCTCTAGATCATTTTTTAAAATTATAGGAACACAGAAGGTGAGGGGATTTGGGGGGAGGGGGGATCACCACAATACAACAGCCCAACAACAAGACAAATAAAAATAGAACAACAAAACAAATCAAAGCACAAAAAGCACCCCAAACCACGGACTAATAGCGGGGCCGAATTGTCATTCTTTTCCGGATCTAACTTGTCAATTCATCAACTGGGTTATCACCAAAATATTAGATCTATGCCTTTATATTTCCAGATTATACCCTTTCGCTGAGTATATCCCGGTTTGGGGTTCACAAACCTTTTCCTATCGCATTTTAGCCTGTGTGCATTATTTCGGGGAATTCTCAAAAAAGTATAAAAGATAAGAGCTTTGATTTTTATTTTTCCGAACTGGAAGGTTCAATGAAGAGAGGTGCTAGCTCAATTATACCATATTAATGCGCACAACATTAGTGTACGTCATGAATGGAAAAGCTTAAATTATAATCAAAATATTTATACAATATTGCCATTAACTCATTACCTTATTGCGTGGTGAGTGGTTGAATTGGTTTAACGTCCAACATCAGCACTGTATAGGCTATATTGTGGACGGGCCCCAAAACTAACCTCTGACAATTTCATGTGCTGCAACACACTAGACAGGGCGGGGATATCATGACTCCTATCTCAGCCGGCACATTAAACTGACACCGATCCAACCAGTAGGGAGCGTAATCGCCAGGGCTCGAAGACCTTGTAACAGATGCCGGCGTCCTAATCTAGATCTACAGAACACAGACCGCACAAAATAGTATAGGTATAGTAGACACTGCGTACTGTACTGACCTCCACTTAAGCCCAAACTGATAACGAAACTATGGTTGATTAAAGATAAGCTGAACTTTTGGTGTAATCAAAACCGCATGTCCTCTTAGCCTCACGTGAAAGACTTAGAGAGGTTTTTAAATGCCATAATCATTATGTTCATCATCTTATTATAATTCACGATAGAAGATTTATGTCACTGGGTGTTGAGTCACTTTACCCAGAATATTAAATTTTTCATTTCAGATGAAATCAAAACAATGTACCCAGTTAAACTCTTGTAACTCTTGCAAGACTTGTTTGATTTCTCTATTTCATTGGTTTCTGAATGCCCATCGTCGCTGACTAGACTTTATCGTAGAAGGGTCACAAAACAATGTCTGACAATTTTACGTGATGCCACACAGAGATACATGTGCGGGTATTTGGTGCACTCAGTCACATTATACTGACACCGTCCTGACAAGAACATTGTAGGCTACAGGCAGTGATCAATACTACTACTACTACTACTACTACTACTACTACTACTACTACTACTACTACTACTACTACTACTACTACTACTACTACTACTACTACTACTACTACTACTACTACTACTACTAATGATGATGATGATGATGATGATGATGATGATGATGATGATGATGATGATGATGATGATGATGATGATGATGATGATGATGATGATGATGATGATGATAAAAATAATTATTTAGATAATTATAGCCAGCCTAGCGAACTGGTTTGAAAAAAAATTATATTACAAGAGTGTAACCGCGCAAGACAGGTCCCAAGACTGAAGTCTGACAATTTTATTTGCTGCCACACACGAGACAAGGCGGGCAGACCTGGACAAATGAATTGATCAGCCGCTCACATTATAATAACACCGACCAAACCAGTAAGGGACGAAATCAAACAAATAAGTTTGTGACCGATCGTGAGATTCGAACCACCGTTCCTATGGAACCCCAAACTTACACTGGCATTATTAATTATATTTATATTAATTTTAAGAAAAAGGTTAAACAGAACAAGAAGCAGAAGGCATTAAACTCACCTCTCAAACTGTGTGTTTGCGATCAACCAGCGAGAATGTTTCATAATATCTGGAGTCTGGATTATATAGTTCTACGATCAGTCACTTGATCAAGGGCACTTAACTCTGTGAGATAATACGGGGCATTGTCTCTGCAAGATAACTTAGTACGATAGAAGCTTTACCATAAACAAGAAGATAATGGATGATATAATCACGACGTTAGCTGTCCCTGCAGGACGATGCGGTCGCACCCACAGGATATGGAGTTTCGCAGAAGCACAAACAGCCCTTCGGAAGTGTACAAATAGCAGCCATTTTCTTTCCGAAAAAAATGTGCTTGTCTAGACCAATATAGCGGCGAGTTTCGGGAAAGTTAAGTATTGTAATTTGATGGAAGAGGAACAGGGTAGGTATTTTTCTCATGCGCGTTGAGCTTTTTACTATAAATTGGGGAAAATATCAATCGTGAATGCGTTTTAAGGCCGTTGTCATGGAAAGGAAAAGATTGTCTTGTCTTGAACGTGTATATTTTTAGATGACTTTTATATCGTGTTTGTACTTCTGATATTTTACACTCTCTGTTATTATTCTTTCCTCACTATTATATTAATTTTATTTAAAACAAATAGATCAATTTTGCCCTTGGTATGCAAACATTAGTTGACTTTAGTCATTTCGCGACTTTGACTGTTATTTCATGCAGCCTCTGCATAGGCCAAAGACACGAAAAGTTAACCAAGACAAGAAACGAAACCCGAAAATTTCGACTAGGGAACACGTGATTTCGAAGCGCGGTAAACACAGACTTGTTTATCTTTGCGCGTAGCACTAACACTTTCCTTTCCATTATCATTAAAGCGTATATAAAAAAAAAACACATACAAAAAACAACAGCAAAACCAAACGCGCACTGTTATTTCATAGTTACAAAATCTAAGCGAACAGCTTTAAAATCCTATCTGCGTCGATGTTTTTCTCGCGCTCGAGCTTTTTAAGTCAAGGTGACATCTCCGTTTCCCCGCCTTATCCACAGCCGAGGCAGATTTCTTACCCCAACGCCTTTGTTTTTGCTATGAATTCCTGCTACCGCAAGGCTTCTGTTATTTCATAGTTACAAAATCTACTAAATAGAGGCATTATAATAATATTGTTATTACCATCTCAGTGAGATAACGTATTACTTTCTGACACATCCCGGTGCCATTCTCCTAGATGCTCCGGGATCAATGGTGTTATCTATTACTTCACTGTGAAAAGTACCGGAGTTATAACCGAAACGTAGCCTAAGTTCATTTATTTAGGGCCGTTTTGTTTATTTGGTTGTTTTGTTGGTTAACGTCCAACTTCGAGACTATATAAGATATTGTGGAGGCGCCCCAAGACTGACGTCTGACAAGTTTATGTAGGCCTACTGCCACAAACGAGACAGGGCAAGGAGACTTGGACTCCTGTCTCAGCCGGTCACATTATGCTGACACCGAACCAACCGGGAAGGGACGAAATCGGACAAATACATTTTGACTGATCGTGGTAATGGAACCGCGGGTCTCCCAATCTGGAGACCAACGCTCTACCAGTTGAGCCAGTTAGTCTTCTGTTGTTTTGGGGCCCCTTAGTTTAAAGTTCTTTTGACAATGCTTTTATGTTCTTTTTGTCCTTGAAGAACATAAAATTCGTAATGTAAAATAAAACAAGACCCCCCCCCCCAAGAAAAACAAAACAACAACAACAACAACAACAACAAACAAACAAAACTCCAAACAACAACGGATAGGTAATACACATTAAGTTATTATCACAGTCTCCCATTTCCTACCATCGTGTGTTTTTAAAACTATTCAATTTTACATTAGAAGGGATAGAGCATGCATTATAGCCAGGTACAGAGTGTTTCATTGCTTAGCACCCAACGTCAGCACTATATAAGCTATATTGTTGACGGGCCCCGAGACTAACGTCTGGCAATTTTAGTGCTCCTACACAGAGACAGTGCAGAGATACCTCTAGACTCAACCAGTCACATTAAACTGATTCCGATCCAACCAGTAAAGGACAAAATCGCCGATGTTCTACCTTAGGGATACCGCGTCCCCCCACCACAGCCATTATTACTAATGCCTTTCATTTCGTTGAAAGAGCTGCTGATTGGGTCGGAGTCTGAGCTAATGAAAGAAAAGAATTATTGGACGAGGACAGTAAAAACAGTGCTATAGTTTTAAGCCTAGTTTTATATGAAAAAAAAAACATAACAGTCTGTTTGATCAATACGAAACTCAATAGGCTACTATTGGGTCGTAAGCTTTGCGTGTAATATCAAGGAACAAACACGCGGTTCACATAAGCTATTTTAATTCAAACTATAATAGACCATACAGTTTCAAAGCATGACAACGTTCTATTTCTTCATTATTTCATACACACAAAATTAATAAAGACATCTCGGCTTAGCGTTTATATGTACTTATTCATTTATTTATTTCTGTGTACTAGATCTGGTAACACTGCAAGTGCATAAATTATAGATTTCTATTGATAGAAATCTGTGCACTGCGCCTATTTTTTTTTCACAATAAAATCCTAAGCATCCTTAGTTCAATATGATCATGCGTATTGGATAAATAAAATAAATAGATTTTTGTGTCCTCCTAAAAGTCATTTGATAATAATAGTTTATTAATTGGCAAGAGGTATGAACACAACGTCCTTGACATTAATAAACTATTTTTGGCCTTACCTATATCACGAATTTAAACCGGATGTAAAAGAACGGATCAAAACATTGATGAGTAACACGGAAGTTGTTTGAGAGGTCACAACAGCTGAGAAAAAAAACTTGTAGTACATTTTGATCTAGATCTAGATGTCTGCCTAATGCTAAGTCCCTTGATCTACATCTATTATGGATTCAGAAAGCCGGATCTAGGAATAAGATCTAAAGTCATTCGATTCTAACGAAATATAGAACTCAACACATATATATCCAGAAGGTCCAGATCTATTTCTGTAGATAAAATAAGGTGACTAAGAAAGTGGCAGTTGGAAGGGGCGCCACAATGAGAGGGTTGCCAAAGGGAAACATTATTTGCAAGCTCTTGTTCCTATGTGTCTGCTGTGTAACGGGACATGAGCGAATCGGACTGCCTTCAGACACTCTTCATGTAGCTGAAGAAAAGCAAAACGACGCCCCAGGACGCAGGATTTACACGATCAACGCTCAACACTTGTATGGATCTGGCTCTGGGTTTGAGGGATCTCAACACCATCGCATAGAACGCAGTGCGGATTCGAAATCTCATGGAACTCCAAAATCAGTAGTGGTAAGTATCGTACAATTATATTTGAATCTAGATAAAGGTTCTGACATTAAAATAAAAGCTAGATATGCATACTTAGAAACAACACTGAATCTAATTATTCATGAATCAAAAGATAAGATAAGATAAGATAAGATATAACTTTATTTGTCCTTTAAAGGCACATTTGATGGTCCGTATATGCAGCATAACAAAACAGTATAGACAGTTACGACATGAGTTATTACAAATATCGATACTCATCACAGCATCAATAATAATAATAATAATAATAATAATAACAATAACAATAGTCATAATAACAATTATTATCAGTATTATTATTTAAAGAATAATAGTAGCTTGCATAACATACTGGTCTGAAATAGAAAATTGCATTACAATTTTTTTTTTTTTTTTTTACAAAAGTTTAAGTGCTCTAGGCAGAAACGAATTTTTGTATCTTTCAAGTCTACATTGCAAGGCTCTTGGCCTCCCTGAGCGCTCGGAAAAACTTAATTGGCTATAAAGAGGATGGTTTTTATCTTTTAAAATTGAAACAATCTTAATTTGACATTTACATAAGTATAGCATATCTACATGGGGGAAATATTCTATGGGTTTACAAACTTTAATACATTTGGAGATTATTTTGTCTAGTTTTATGTTTTTGATGCATTTGCATTTCCACCCCAACAGACCAGAGCGAAACAGATCACACTCTCAATGACTGATTTATAAAAAAGACACATTAATTTCTTATCGACATGAAATGAATTGAGTTTCCTTAAAAGGTAGAGGCGAGTATTTAACCGTTTCAAAAGAGCAATGATATGAGGGGTTCGTACAATTATATTTGAATCTAGATAAAGGTTCTGACATTAAAATAAAAGCTAGATATGCATACTTAGAAACAACACTGAATCTATAAATCATATTCAGGGAATCAATTCATTTCTAAGGCATCAGAAACACCAATCATCCAATGGATAGATCCAGAGACCAGAGTCATTAACTTTATTGATTGAACTGCTTCTAATCTAGGACTAGGTCCTAAAGGTAAATAAACTGGAGGGTATATAGATACAAATTATGAATTCGAGCACCATGATAATTTTAAACGCTAAGGACAAATGTAAGACAGAGGTCTTTAAAACAAATTTATAAAAGTGCCATGCTTTAGGATCAGATGTGTGTATATATCCACTTTATCCATGATCCAGCTTTCAGATTAGGATGCCACGTTAAAGTGAAATGATTTTAATTGTGTTATGAATTGGACATTTTGTTTCCCCCCATCCCCCACCCCGCCTCTTGAATCGAAGTAGAAAATTTGAGAGGGGATCAAATAATCTAACGTATCATCATCGTGGAGTGTCGTCCAGGTTGGTGTTGTTGACCATGTTCCTCCACATCTCTCTTTCCTCGTATGTCACAATCAAATCTGCAGATATGACTGCTAATATATAATGTCTTTCCCTGTGAACGTATTTGCAGGCTCAACTTGCGGATGACCACCACACAACCCTCATTGTCCACTGGGCAGGAGAAGGAAGTGATGTCATCATCGCCCTCGCCAAGAATTCTTCAGAAGAAGATCGAAGCGATCTTTATGTGTCCTATGTAAGGGTTTTGTTTGTTTGTATATATCTTTTTAGATTATAAGTAGGGATTGACAAAGAATAACCTACATATTCTACGGGTAACCAATGAAGACAGGAGAAATGTAGACTTTTTAAAGTTGTCTGTGCATCTGGGCAAACAGATAGAGTGGTGTGCCATGAACACCTATATTTACTTCATGAATACCTGTTACTCAATCTATGAATGGATGAATCCTTTTAGATTTATAAAATACATAAAACACAGACAAGCAAGTGATAAGTACAGGTTAATATTCAGATTATAATGAACAATTCTGTAAATATATGAATTTTCAGTAGAAAAAAAAATGAGCAGACCAAAATTCATGAAAGTGTATCATGGGATTATAATTGTCAGATTGTGATTCAATGTTATGAAGCTTTGGGAGGAAAGGTTTGGTAAAAAAAAAATAGGGATCCAGTTGGCATCGCTGAATTGGGGATGGGAATCAGTTTTTGAATACATTTTAAAGTAGAATTTTGGTTTTGATTTGAAATGAAAGAAAGAGGAAAGCGCATATGGTATGATTGGTTTATATATATCTTAATTATTAAATATTTTTCATTTATTAATTTTTCTTTGCAACAGCTCAGCCACTCAAATAAAATGGCAATTTTATAGCTGACATAACTCCTAAAATCACTGTATGTGGTGGATTAAGCTTAATGGTAAACGAAAAAAAAAGGCAGAGGTAAAATGTGTTATTTCCTATTTGAGGCATAGTAGACTTTTCATTCAGCATAACGTGCTGTACTAAGGAGTCAAAGTTTATTTTGTCAATGTATGAATAGATGTGTTGGCCACATCATAAGAAGCAGCTACAATACCAGAATTACTGCAGCTATCGAGTACATTTTTACCAAAATTAGACCAAGGGGCCTCTGTGGTGTCCCTCTTGTAACAGCTGGAAGGACAGGAGACAAGGCCTAAGGCTTGACATGGTAAGCTGGATGGTAAGGGGACGTTGAGAATTGGACCATTAAGTCAAGTTAGTGAAGAGTAAAATGCTTTGTACTAAATTTAAAACATTTTTTTTTTATGGCACTGCAGGATTATGGGGCAAACTTCACGGACGTGAATTCTATGATGACAATCTCTCCAGGAGGAGCCCAGGCCGTCATTAACAAGTACTACACTGTGAACAAGTTGAACACGCATGTAAGTGAAGTATTAACAAGTACTACACTGTGAACAAGTTAAACACGCATGTAAGTGAAGTATTAACAAGTACTACACTGTGAACAAGTTAAACACGCATGTAAGTGAAGTATTAACAAGTACTACACTGTGAACAAGTTAAACACGCATGTAAGTGAAGTATTAACAAGTACTACACTGTGAACAAGTTGAACACGCATGTAAGTGAAGTATTAACAAGTACTACACTGTGAACAAGTTAAACACGCATGTAAGTGAAGAAACGCTAAGGACAAATGTAAGACAGAGGTCTTTAAAACAAATTTATAAAAGTGCCATGCTTTAAGAGCGAATGTGTGTATATCCACTTTATCCATGATCCAACTTTCAAATTAGGATGCTACGTTAAAGTGAAATGATTTTAAATGTATTATGAATTGGGCGTTTTGTTTCCCCCCATCCCCCACCCCGCCTCTTGAATCGATAAGAAAATTTGAGAGTGGATCATACAGTCTAACGTATCATCATCACGGAGTGCCGTCCAGGTTGGTGTTGTTGACCATGTCCCTCCACATCTCTCTTTCCTCGTATGTCACAATCAGATCTGCAGATATGGCCGCTAACATATTGTCTTTCCCTGTGAACGTATTTGCAGGCTCAACTTGCGGATGATCACCACACAACCCTCATTGTCCACTGGGCAGGAGAAGGAAGTGATGTCATCATCGCCCTCGCCAAGAACTCTTCAGAAGAAGATCGAAGCGATCTTTATGTGTCCTACGTAAGGGTTTTGTTTGTTTGTATATCTTTTTAAATTATAAGTAGGGGTTGAGAAAGAATAACCTAGATAGACCCTAGTCTACGGGTAACCAATGAAGACAGGAGAAATTTAGACTTATTGAAGTTGTCTACAGGTGCATCTGGGCAAAGAGATAGAGTGGTGTGCCATGAACACCTATATTTACTATATGAATACCTGGTACTCGATCTATGAATGGATGAATCCTTTTAGATTATAAAATACATAAAACACAGACAAGCAAGTGATAAGTACAGATTTGTATCCAGATTTTAATATTCTGTAAATTTACAAATTTTCATTAAAAAAAAAAATGTGCAGGCCAAAGTTCATGAAAGTGTATCATGGGATTATAATTGTCAGATTGTGATTCAATGTTATGAAGCTTTGTGAGGAAAGGCTAAGTAAAAAAAATAGGGATCCAGTTTCACAGAATTGGGGATGGGGATCAGTTGTTGAATGAATTTTAAAGCAGAATTTTGGTTTTGATTTGAAATGAAAGAAAGAGGAAAGCGTTTATGGTAATAATTGGTTTAGACTATATCTTAATTATAATTATAATTATTTTGGCCACATCGTAAGGAGCTACAATACCAGAATTACTGCAGCTATTGAGTAGATTTTACCAAAACTAGACCAAGGGGCCTCTGTTTTGTCCCCCTTCTAACACCGGGACGGACAGGAGATAAGGCCTAAGGCTTGATATGGTAAGCTGGATGGCAAGGGAACGTTGAGACCTGGCTCATTAAGTAAAGTGAGTGAAGAGTAAAATGCTTTGTACTAAATTAAAAAAAATTTTTTTTTTTATGGCACTGCAGGATTATGGGGCAAACTTCACGGACGTGAATTCTATGATGACAGTCTCTCCAGGAGGAGCCCAGGCCGTCATTAACAAGTACTACACTGTGAACAAGTTAAACACACATGTAAGTGAAGTGTAGACTTAGGGTGTTTAGATAAAGAAGTAACAAGTGGAGTTCAAACCTTTTCAGTTATTCATTGTGTGATCTGAAGCATCCTCTTGAAGAGGTTACAAAAGTTATAACCTTCTTATTTCTAAAGCTAGAGAATGTATATGTTTCTTTTATTTAAAAAAAAAAAAGGTCGATGTAGAGTTAGTTTTTCTTTGTTGAGGAGGGGGGGGGGTCTAGTTTAAAAATTGTTTCAGCGACTTGTGTCTGATTCACTTTGGCTGCCTCACATATGTTATTCAACCTTCATTCACACTTTCTTTCCAGCTAACAGCAGCTGAAGGAAAACCCATTTTGAGGATTTGTTTGTTGCTTGGTGTCTAATGTCAGCAAAAAATAGCCTTGTACAGAATTTCTATAAAAGGATAAAATCACCATCATCTCTCTTGTGTTCTACCCATCTCAGCATTTGTTCTTCAACATTAATTAATATTGTCTTTACAACTAAAGGCAGCTGCAAGGATTCAAACGCATTTTGCAGAGTCTCTATAAATAAATGTCATTGGAAGTTCTCACTTTGCTACAATTATGGCATAAGTGAACTTATGCCAAAGTGCAAGTGATATAATTGTTGTAAAGATGAAAATATGATATCTACCTAACAAAACTTATTGATTAGCTCAAAAATAGGGAAACCAAGGCATGGCTAATGATGACGAAATCATCTCTCTTGTGTTTTTCCCTGGCAGTATTTGCACACAAACCTTCACTCATACTGCATGTTCTCAAATGGCGACAGCTGAAAGAAAAACCCATTTTGCAGAATCTCTATTAATGAATAAATTGGCCAGTCATCTCTCTTTTGCCTCTCTTTTGTTGAAAACCACATTACAGAGTCTCTCTCTAAATGAGTAAAATAAAATTGCGAATCATCTTTCTTGTGTTCTTCCCTTCCCAGTATTTGTTCACGGACCTTCACTCGCAGTGCGTGTTCATGACTGACGACAGCTGCAAGACGTTCACCAGGCACTGTGGTCTGCCGTTCAAGCCTCGGTCTCTGAGTGTTCACCCTCACAACGCAGCCTACCTGCTGGGGCTAGATGAGGAGAGCGCGTTGAAGCAGGTGAGACGACTGAGCTGCCCGAGTCATCGGTTCCAATCTTCACTAGGCAGACTTTCTCTGAACTGTTTGCGCTGATGGGAATCTTAGCCCTTACCTTACCATTCGAGTATATTTCTAACACAGTGTTTTCTACCCTCATTACCAATCGCAAGTATTTAACACACAGTTAAAACACACCCTGAACCCATTGGCGTATATTTTCTATTTAACTCTTTAAACCGGAGCAGCTGCAGTGTGCGGCCAGTAAAATCACAAAAAATGATGGGAAACGAAAAAAATACCCTGTTTCCATTTATAGATCTATCTAAAACCTGCGTCAAAACATGGAATGAGCATGAGGGCTTAAAGAGTTAAGAGTAGGTCACTGTAACAAAGTGATACAGGTAGTGCTGCTATGCACAAATAGTGGGATAAATGCTAGTAGAAAGTCAGAGAACTGGTTCAGGTTTGTTTTGCTTTGTATTTCATCGAGAACTGTTCATCAGAAGATAATTTATGCAAATTAAAAGTTCAAGATCGAAACATGAACAGTGATGGCAGGTTTTCAAGGAATTAATCATGTTATCGTTGGGTGAAACGATCATACTAAGTGGCTGTATCATGCTGGTATGGAAGAGTTAAGATCTATCTATAGATTTTAGGGAAATACAACAAGAACAAAATTGGTGGGGTGTTGGGAATTAAGGTAGCAAAATGACAGAAAAGTTATTGTAAGGAGTCAAGAATAAGGAGAGACTCTAGGATAAGTTAAGAAAAAAATTGTTGGGGCTTTGGGTAGGGGAAAAAGAAATGAAGGTGTACAGCGAAATGACAGAAATGTGATAGTAAGGAAATTGGGGGGTGGGATTAGGAGTCAAGAATGAGGAGAAACTCTAGGATAAGTTTTGAGCTAGAACATGAAAAACAACTATGTTTTCGACCTAAAAAGATAACCCTCGTCACAGAATTGATAGCGTTAGAATCTGTCAACTTCTTCAAATGAAGTTGATGCTTAGAAACACACTATAGATTTTGTAGCAATCTGTAGGACATCTAAACCGACACAAAAGTATAGAACATTCAGCCCTAACTACGGAAATAGATGATGTAGAGGTAAACAAAGAATAACCTATTTAGACAGTCTAAACAGATTGGCAACCAATAAAGCTAGGAGCAATTTGGACTTTTTAAAGTTGTCTAAAGTGCGTGCCATGATCCGACATGTCTGCTCTAGACCCTGTACTTGATAAGTGAATGAATGAATGGATTACCAAAAAAAAAGCAGATTTCGGACTTCGGCCTGATCCCCTCAGATTGCCTCACATTTTAATTCTTGTGAAATGACATCTATATCTGATGTGTTTTCTCTATGCAGCTCTACTTGTCCAACGATAACGGCTTCACCTGGGTCCCGGTGGTGAGCAACGTCAAGGCTTTTTACTGGTGAGTTAGTTCATCATCGCCTGATTTGAAGTTGTGCTCTACGGAATGTTTTGCTTGGTTACAGAATAACACAGATACATGTACAGTGTATTCACAGACATTTCAAAAGTGTACTCACATTTGGATGGTGTCACTCACATGCACACACACACAGACAATTGACATTGAATAGTCTTCATTGAAAAAAAAAACGTAAAAATGAGAATAGGAATATTAAAATATTTATCTATTAATATATATATTAAGGGGTTTTGTTCATGTATTTATTTAATGTAAAGCGCTTTGAGCTGTATTGTCATTGTTGTTTATAAGTAATTTATATATTATTATTATTATATTTCTTCTTTGTCTTTCTTTTATTATTATTTTTGTTATTGAACTAACCTTGACCCGTACTCTATAAACCCAGGGACTTTCCCGGCTCAAACGACACCTCCAGGATCTATGTGCAGGAGCAGCAGGGCTGGAACGACGGTCAGATCCTGAGCATCTCCCTCGCATCCTTTGCCAGATCTGCGTCGTCAGAGAGTAGGCGCGCCCCTCCAAAGATGGACGTACTACTCACACACGTGGTTGACTTCCAGATCAACGGAGATTACATCTTTGCCACGAGATCTGTGGTATGAAGTTCTTGATCCAGTTCTGACTCTCAGATCTAAAGATTACAAACATTGCAAATTTTTTTTTTCACCTTTAAGAGCGACGCATAGACATAGAACTAAGCCTACATAGTTTTTGTTTCAGTTTTCTATGAGTTAACTTAATGGAGTCACAGAATTTTGCTAGAAATTCTCATGAAATCGCATTATTCTTATGGGTTTTCCAAAACTCGTATCTTTTGAATCCATAAAGATAGAATAAAAAATGTTGCAGATTCGGAAACTTCAGCTTTTTTTTTTTATCTTTAAATCTTTTAGCATCAGTGTCCAGTATGATGCCAATGGTTTAAAACATCTTTAGTGTTTAATTACATGTTTTTTTTTCCCTTCTTTTTGTTTGTTCTCCTATTTAGAATTTACTGGGCTCGCCATCTAGAGGCCCAACTATGCAGCTGTGGATCTCCCATAAAGGAGAGAGCTTCTTCAGAGCAGAGTTTCCCAATGAGCACAATGTCACGGTCAGTTCTAAAATAATTAGAAATAAATGGCAGGGTCAGTTCTAAAGTCATAAATAAATATCAGTGTTGATTTTGTAATATTCAGTTTCTATCACGATCAGTTCTCAAGTAATCAGTAATAAATGTCAGGGTCAGTTCTAAAGTCATAAATAAATATCAGTGTATAATTCAGTTTGTGTCAGGGTCAGTTCTGAAATAATTAGAAATAAATGGCAGGGTCAGGTTTTAAGTCATACATAAATATCGGTGTTGACTTTGTACTATTCAGTATGTGTCACGGTCAGTTCTAAAATAATCAGTAATAAATGTCAAGATCAGTTCTAAAGTCATAGATAAATGTTAGTGTTGATTTTATAATATTCAGTTTGTGTCATGGTCAGTTCTAACATAATCAGTAATAAATGGCAGGGTCAGTTCTAAAGTCATAAATGAATGTCAGCGTTGACTTAATACTATTCAGTATATGTCACGGTCAGTTCTAAAGTAATCAGTAATAAATGTCAAGATCAGTTCTAAAGTAATCAGTAAATGTCATGCTCTGTTCTTAAGTACTACATACATGAGAGCTAGTCAAGATTTTATTAGTCATTTTGTAACAGTCACTTTTAAAGTCATAAATAAATGTCAGGGTTAGTTTTAAAGCTGTAAGTCAATACCATGGGTCAGTTCTAAAGTTCTAAAGTCGTAAATAAGTGTCAGTGTTGATTTTATTATAATTAGTACAATCATGTCATGGTCACTTCTTAAGACAGATAAATACTAGTTCCAGTTCTGAAATGAAAAAATAAATATTAAGGGTCAGTTTTAAGTCATAAATAAATGTGACAGTCAGTTCTAAAGTCATAAATAAATGTCATGGTCAATTCTAAAGAAAGAAAGAAATTTCAGGAACAGTTCTGAAATGATAAGTTAATGTCAGGATTTTAAAATAATCAGTAAATTTCTCGGACAGTTCTAAACTTAAAAAAATAACAAAACAATCTTAATAATGTATGAGATCCATATATTTACATAAAAATCTCAAAACACATTATTGGAGATTACCATGTTATTTTTACACATGAAGCAAACGAATGTCACATATAAAACTGCATGATCAGTGCTGAATAATCATATTAACTGAACATTATTGAGTTTGTGAAACACCTGAAAAAGTAGACTTAGGTAGAATAAAACAGAACAAACTGGACAAAGAGTTCACTCTTTATTTCTTATAAAATACTTGCCTCGATACAAACCACTTTTTATTTTCAAAGGTGAATTCCCATTGCCATTTAAGATTTCCAATCTTACCCTGCAGGATTTCTATGTGGCTGATGCCTCAGAAGGCCAGCTGATGGTGTGCGTATCCCACAATGAATCTCTGACAAATCTCTACATTTCCGATGTGGACAGTTATAAGTTCTCCCTCTCGCTGGAAAGAGTTGTCTACTTCAACCCTAAAAAGAGCGCCAATAACAACTGGATCAGGTATTTTTTAATTTTTAATTTTACTTAGTTTTATATCTCTTTCTCTCTCTCTCTCTTTGAAAATTCAAAACAGAAAAGAACAATCAGCCGATGTTTTCTCCTGTTTTATTACATTGTCTTAGATTTTTAGAATTATCGGGTTTTAAAAGATTTTCATGCTATCCAGTAATTCTAGTTATAAAGAGATGGAGTGAATTTAGATGAAAAAGGTTGATGTATTTAAAATGCTCTAATAATGTTTTAAAGCAACTATGTTTGTAAACTAATTTTTTCATATAAAAAAATTGACAAATTATTATTATCTATAGTTGTTATATGAAAGCCTTGTTTCCAGTTTGAAGGTAGTAGTAGTAATCAATGTGTAAGTATTTAACCTTTTCCCATCATCCTGCACACATTTGCGGGTTAATATACTGTTGCACTTTTTTGTTGTATAGATCTGCAAGTACCAAAGAAATGTGCCTAATATCAAGCGGTGTGAAAAGATAAATGGGCAACATATTTCGATCATGGTCAGGGCAGGGGCAGTAAAATGTGATTATTATTATTATTATTATTATTATTATTATTGTTGTTGTTGTTGTTGTTGTTGTTG